>CM072999.1:5165000-5727500 GCA_037038555.1 Rhynchonycteris naso
AGTGGAGGATATTTATTTTAGGGTCACTTAGCCCCTAAGACCTGACACCTAGTGGCTGTGTCCCTCAAACCCAGATGGTTCTGAGGAGGTCCCAGAGCCGACCGGACAGGGTCTTCATCTGATGTTGGTCTTGACACCCATCCTGGTAGCCCAGAGAGCCGGGGGCTGCCACGTGACAGCGGGCGTCTAAGAGGCCAGGAAAGGGGAGCACGGAACAGAGAACCCCGCTGTCTCTCTGCTTCTTCCGCCCGCCCTCGTGCCCACCATTTCTACCTTTCTGCTCAGCAACTGGGGCCTCCCCTCCCCCCCCCCCCGCCCTCACCTCTCCCCTACTTCCTCCGCCCCCTGCCCCAGGCTCGACTCTGCTCCTAATATCCTCTCAGCTCCTCTTCCAAGCTCTATTTTTAAAGTCAGCTTTTCTTTACTGTACCAGGGAGCTGACAGGGAGAGGTATTCGCTGAGGGATTGCCCCCCCCTGATCCCCCCCCACAGCCGACCCTTCATAGACACACGTTGGCAGCCCTGACCCAATGGGCCACTTGCTCAGAGGCGAGCAGGGAGCTGACCTGACCCAGAAGGCTCGGGCACGGCCGGTGGTGAGGCTGGGGTGTCTGTCTACGGGCACTGGGGGCAGAGGGCCCAACTCCGAGAGCCCAAGCCAGGTGCGCCAAGTCCCGATTTGGGAGAGAGGGGGGCTGCGGAGTGAGAATTTTCAAATCAGATATTTCTGAAAGAAACTGACCTGAGGATTGGAGCGCCCCACTTGTATCAAGCGACATTTGCGGGACTGAGGAGCCCAGAAAAGAGGCAGGGGCAGCTGTGGGCATGCGGGGAACAGAAGTCCCAGGGAGTACAGAGTGACCAAACAGTAAGAAGGGCGAGGACGGGGGGTACCTCCACCTTCTGAACGGATGGCCCCAACAAGGTCCACAGTCCTCACAAAGGGGCGGGCAGCTGAGCCCAGAGAGCCCTCAAGGGAGAGGCTCGCCAGGGGCAGAGGGAGAGCCCACGCTTACCTCCAGCATGGCGTGTAACTGCCCAGGCGTGGTCCCACCTCCTTACTGGTGACAGACATCCAGCGGGGTGAGTCTGCCTCCATTTCTCTTCCCCCGGGGGTCCAGCACAGCACCTGCTCCAGAAAAGAAATCAGGACATGCCACTGTTTGAATGAATGAACTACATACAGAGGTACCAGATTAAAAACATAAAGAGACTTGGGAACACTAAAATCTGGATGCATTTGGGGACAGGAAGGAAGAAACCCAGTCTTTTCAGGGGTCAAGTTATGAGTAGGAGGGGAGACTGAAACCAGAAATTGGAGAGGATAAAAAAATGTGGGTTTCATGAGAAGGAATTTAGGCTTTATAGCCTAAGTCATGAAAAGCCACGAAAAGAATTTTTTATCCCACTTTCACAAACACTCGGTGCAATTTCCCTTTCGCGTCCAGGCCTTTAAATGTTATGTTGTGGACATGAAATGTGGATGGTTTTAAACTGAGAGACGCCATGAGTCAATCTGGGCACCACACTAAGACGTTGCGATTTCCCGTCAGCGACGGGAAGACATGGGAAGGATTTAAAGCGGGACTTCTGTGAATAGATTTGGGGGCTCGGGGTGGGGAGACAGGAATCTGGTCTTTATTTTGAGGAGCAACAGAATCGAACCTTTAATCACGCTCAAGATTCTGAATTCCTGCCAAAGGGTTTTAAGAAATGTGATGGTGAGCTTTTTGTTTTTGTTTGTTTGTTTATTTTTGTTTTTACTTGAGGGAGATCAGTCCGTAGGAAAACATGATAAAATGTACTTTAAGTGTAATGGCTTTGGACTTGAGAACATTATAGGCAATGAGAAAACCTTGAAAATTACAGAGAAAAGGGACAGCCCCCAATTTAAGTATCGTACTAAAACAACTGGGCTCGATAGGTCAAGGGGATGCTAACGTTGAACTCCCGAGAGCCTGCCAAGGAGGACGGACAGATGCTGGCATCAAAGTAGGGAGACTTCAGTGAGAGACCTCCATGATCAACACTGGGAATACGCAAAAAGTAAAATAAAAAGAACTTAATATTTCCAGGTGTTGACACGATTAGACTTTTACACACACCTAGGAATTTGATTTTAGCCAACAAAAAGTTCTAAGAGAGGGACCACATGAGATGTCTTTAGTGTTTAATGAATAGTAGGGAAATTATAAAATAAAATTCACATTTTAATGTTAAGAACTTGGCCTTTCATTCCATAATTCCACAGCTGAGAGAGAGCGTAAGAGTTTAAGGCAGAGTTACGGGATCAAATTTTATATACTGTGCTAGGAAGTGTGAATTTTATTTTAAGGGATGACAAAATCGAATTTTTATATCATGCTAATAAGTTTGGATTTAAGCCAATAAAGGCTTTAAAAGAATGACAGGGTGAGATTTAGGGGTTTTTTTATAGACCAGTCTGAAGATAAATTACACGGCCAAACGTTGCATTTTATGTTAAGTAGTTGGGACTTGGACGTTACAAGGCCATGAAGAAACCTTGGAAGTTTTAAATTGAGTTACATGATCAAACTTATGCGTTTCGGCAGAGCTACAAAAGTGGATTTTTATGGTAAAGATAATACGATCAGATTTTTATAACATGCCAAGGAGATGAGATTTTATGTGAGAGTTGAAGGCATTTGAGCATTTCATTTTAGGGAGGGATATGATCTCATTTTTGAACCCTCAATGCAGAAGGGTTGGGACTTTAGCCAATAAAAGGGTTTTAAGGAGTGACTGATGAGTTTTGTCTCCAGGGGAATTAGCTGGTAAAACAAATTTTATGCTTTTGTGCTAAGGTGTCTGGATTGGATGAACCAGATAATAAATGAGCGTGGACAGCTCAGAGGAGGCACCCTTTGGCACAAGTGCATCCTGTCTGTACTTTATGCTGAGAAACTGGCTCACTCAAAGCAAGGAATAGATAGATAGGCAGGGCAGGCTCACGCAGAGGTCATATGACCGAATTCACGTAGCATGTGAAGAAGTTTGGACACTAGTTGGAGGAAGGATAGGATCACATTTTTGTGCCTGCTAAGAGAGTTTAGATTTCAGCCACTGAGAGATTTTAAGGAAGGGACATGGTAAAAAAAAATTGTTCTCTGTTTGACAAGAACAGCATGCAGCGCAATTCTAGAACAAGATGTATATTTTACACCAAGGAGTTTAGATCTTGTCTCCAAGGTGAATCAGAGATATTATAGGGTCTGCAGGCTCCAGCACCACAATTCATGTACCTAAAAAGGAAGTATGACCTTTTATTTTTGAGGAATGACGTGGTCAGATTTTTTTGTATCATGCTTAGAGGTCTGGAATTAAATCAGTAAAGGGTTTAAGAAGTAGCCAGGTAAGATTTGGGGTCCTATATCCATTAGTCTGCAAAATAATTACACGGTAAAAATTTTATTTTATTCTAAGTGACTGCAACCTTTATAAGTTTGAAATAGAGAAGTTGTGGGAAAACTTTTATGCATCTTGCAAAAAGTTTGAACTTTGATGTTAAAATGAGTATTAAGATCATGTCTTTTAAAACATGTCAAAGACATTAGATTTTAAGTAGAAGACAGGAATGCTGAAAGATTTAATCAGTTACATCATCCTATCTGTAATATACACTAATAGTTGTATACTTTATGTTAAGAAGGGATATAACCTAGTTTTCAAATCATCTCGCTAAGGAGTTTAAATTTTAGCCAATAGAGTTTTATGGACTTTAAGAGACATACTAAAATTTTAAATTTTAATCAATTTCAATTTTTAAATATTAGCCAATAAAGGGTTTTAAGGGCCATACTGAGACCTTAAATTTCATCCCATTTTTCAATTTTAAATATTAGCCCGTAAACAGTTTTAAAAGTTTTTAATAAGATACTGGTATTTTAATCAACTTAAATTTTTAAATTTTAAATTTTTGTCAAAGTTTTAAGGGTTTCAAGAGACATACTGAGATTTTTAGTCTTAATTAGAAAAGTCTGCAGATAAATTAGTCACATTTTCTATTTCAGTGAGAACTTTGTATCAGAGACTTAAGACTGTAATTCATACCCTATAGGACTGTTGACAAAGAGGAACTAAGTTAATCTAGGCAATGTGTTCTGTACATGCTGCTATAATGGGGACACCGATGGTGACTGGCGATGGTGATTGATGGGGACTCTGATGGCACTGAGGGGCTGGGGATTATGAGGAAGATGTCATGTAATTCTCACTTTAGCTTTAAAAAAAAATGTAATCTCTGACTCGAGAAGTGGCAAGATCAGAATTTTCTGTGATTCGAAGGCCTTGACATTTTAGCCAGATGATGATTATGGTGAGTTTACGGATCAGGAATTTTCATGTTAACAGATTTGAACTTAATATCGTCAACAGTAAATAAACAGCAAAAGGCTTTTAATCAGAGGGCCTTGCGGGATCCATTTCTTTCCTTTATCTTTCTTTTTTTTTTGCTGGATCAAATTTAACTGTCTTGCTAGCAACAGTTTACTTAATTTGAGAAATAGCAGATCAAAAAATATGCTATCTTGTTTGTTGGAAGGTTCGGATTTTAGCCAATGAAAGGTTTTACAGAAGGGCATGGATGTTTGTTTGATTATAATGGGAAGGCCCACTGATTAAGGAGAACACCGAGAAGTAACAGAAGGTGTTACGTGTATAAACACTGTAACCATCGAGCTTATCTATCTGAGTTTATCCATCCAATGACCAGAATTCAGGTGGCTGTGCCCCGGCAGGAAAGAAATGTGCAAAAACCCCACCCACCAACACGGCTCTTTAAATTCAGTCTTGGCCCAGCATAAACTGCCCATGACGATGTCAGAGATACCTCCCTCCTCTACCCCTCACTCAATAGCCCCACTTGACTCGGATATACCCATGTTGGTGGAAAACCAACCAGCAGCAGAGAGAGGGGCTGTGTCCCCTAGAGTGAAGGGGTCAGCGCCGCCGGATAAGATTAGAGAGGCGGATCAGTATATTTGCGCGTGGGGAACAGAGAGGCCATACTGTTGAAGTTCCTGAACCCCACAGACAAAAGGGCAATCCTGGGGAAGTGGAGACTCTGGGGCGGGGGTGGGGGTGGGCTGGTGACGGGCAAGTTGATGAAAGGGAGAAAGGGGAATCAGGGAGAAATTCTGGAGTTAGAATCACATTGCGAAGTGCAAATCTTTGGCACACTGTCGTTGTGTAAATGTTTATGGGGGAGGAGAATAAAGAAACCTGGAGTCAGAGCCCGACATCCAGCCTCCGCAATTTCTACTCTGAATCTGGGGGAGGAAATAAAGCTATTTCGGGCTGCTGACCCAGCTGACGGACGGGACAGTGGCCAAGTGCCCGGCCTCCCCTCTGCCCCTGGGCTCGTTCCACAGCAGGCGTCCTAGCTTGAGGTTCCCGCCTCGCAGCGAGCGGCTCCAAGCTCGCACCCTCGCACCCGGGCATGGCGCCTGCCAGGGCCGGCTTTGGACGGCACTGAGATGTGACCCTGGTGACTTTCAGGTGACCACAGAAGGGAAGGGAGGATGGATCAGGCACATGTGCCAGGATGAAATGAAGCAGCCATTGCATCCTGCCAGGTGCCTGCCTGCCACAGCGCTCTGGGCCCTGCGCCCCACCAGATTTCACAGCCATGGGGAAGTAGGCAGGCCAGACAGGCCTGAGGGAAGCCCAAGCCTGGGGGAAGGAAGCCTGGCAGAGAAGTAGGCGAGAAGAGGTCAGAGATTGACACATAGTCTCTATTGTCTCCCTTGGGGGCAGGCCAAGTGGGACACAGAGGCTTCCCGAGTTTCTCTCTGTTCAGATGTGGTGGGTGTCCGATTTGTCTTGGGGAAGTTGACCCTGACCTCTCGAGACCCTAAACCACTGCCTTTCCTGCCCATGCCCGTGCCCTGCCAGGTTCTGATCGCTGTGGTGGTCCTAGTCGCTGACTGGACGCATCGCCACCTTACCAGTCTTCAGAGAGCACTCCTTTCCATCCGACGAAATGATAGAACCCTCTGAAGACTCATTTGAGACGATGATGGAGCGTAAGAATCCATCATCAAAACAAATGGAGTCCTCCGAGGGCTCATCCAACACCGCCGTGGAGACCGCAGGCAGCGTGGCGCAGGAGACGGCAGGGCCGGCCAGCGGCCCAGCCCAGGAAATCGAAGAGCTGCCTATTGATCTCCTCCAAGACATGGAGGAGCCATCCAGTGGCCCACATAGGGAAATTAAGGATCCACCCAATGACCTACTCCAAGACCTGGAGGAGTCATGCAACGCTGCACGTCAGGAAGCGGGGGATCCGACCGGTGAGGCATCTGGCGAGATGAAAGAAACATCCAACACCCCTTGGGGAGACCCAGACGAAGACGACTACGACACTGACCTGGCCGGATGGGACGACGACGACGATGGTGATTCCGAAGAGCCGAGCGAAGCCGAGGCCGCCGCCGCGGAATTCATGGCCAAGTTCAGGTCCCTCGTCTCTCTGTACTTCCGGATGCAAGACCTCAAAGAACAGCAGAGAGTCGCAGAAGAGATCCTGATGGAAGGGATCAGCCTGGGCCAACTGCCCTCCCCGAAACGCTTCTCGGGTGACCGCAGAGAGTACCACGAGTTCATCGTGCTCTGCCAACTGATCTTACAAAGCTACCCAAAAATGTTCTGCAGCGACCGCCTGAGAGTGGGATACATCATCCGCCATCTCTCAGGCGTGGCCCTCGATTGGGCCAAAGGTCTGGTGCAGGAGAACAGCCCCCTGATGGACGACTTCCCAGCCTTCCTGGAGGCCATGTCAGAGGTGTTCGAGTACCGGCAGGCCCTGCGTGTGGCAGAAGACGCCATGTTCAACCTGAGGCAAGGGGATCGCACTGCCACCGACTACATCGATGAGTTCCAGAGCTTGGTACCCACCTTGGGCTGGCCAGACGAAGTCCTGCAGGCTCACCTATGCCAGGGGCTCAAGGAAGAGATCAGGCACTATCTGTTCCGGGTCCCTCAGCCGGATTCGCTGGACAGCCTGATTGTGCTCGTCCTGCAGATAGAAGAGAAGCTGGCGGAGAGAAGGGCCATGCTCAGGCTGCCCCCGGAGGCCCGCCCTCGGAACCTGACCTGGATCGACTCACCTGCTCCAGAGCGCTGGATGGTCAGCAGCTGGCTGCCCTGCGAAGTCCACCCCGGCATTAACCGCAACCACCTTTTCCTGCTGCTGATGGTGCGGGTGAACCCTTACCACAGCGTCGCCGTCCGGGCCCTGGTCGACTCGGGGTCGGGCTCCAACTTCATGGATGAGAAGTTCGCCCAAGAGCACTACGTCGAGCTGTACGAGAAGCCCTACCCGCAGTCCATCGAAACCATGGACGGCTCTCTGATCGGCAACGAGCCGGTCTGGCTCTACACCGAGCCCCTGGTGTGCCTCCATCAGAACCACCAGGAGTCCATCGAATTCGACATCGTCCCTTCGCCCCACTTCTCCGTGATCTTGGGCATCGACTGGCTGCGCGTCCACACCCCCGATGTGGACTGGACCAGAGGCCGCTGCACCTTCCACTCGCCCTACTGCCTGCAGAACTGCTTCCGCCCGCCCCCACCATGCATCGCGCTCGAGAAGCACGCTGTCAGCCTGCTGCCCGGCCTGCCGCCCCCGTACTCCGACCTGGCCGACGTGTTCAACCCGAAGGAGGCCGCAGATGAGGAGATTTCCGACCAGCCAAGCTCAGACGGATCCGATGATCTTTCTGAATCAGAGCCCTCTGAGCTTCAGCAGGCTGGAGACAGTGATCACAGCGAGACCATCCACGAGGGTCCCTCCTCGGCGGCGCCCTGGGAACCTGCGGGTGCTGGGATGCAAGAGACAGCCAAGCTGCGCAATGAATCCTGGGAGTCGGATGCTGGGATGCAAGACACAGCCAAGCCGTACAATGAATCCTGGGAGCCGGATGCTGGGATGCAAGAGACAGCCAAGCCGCACGATGAATCCTGGGAGCTGCAGGACATGCTGAGCAACAAACAGGACTACGTGCAGATGATTCCGGAGCTGTTCGACCAGCTCCACGGAGCGACCTGGTTCACCAAGCTGGAGCTGCGGGGAACCATCGTGGAGGAAAGCATGAAAATACAGCAGACAGAGGACGTATGGAAAGCAGCGTTCGGTTTGGAGCCTCAGAGGATGGAGAGCTACCAGCCCTTCCTGATCTGCTCAGACCCTCTCATCCCTCAGAAAGTGATGCACTTTATCCTGAAAGACCTGCTAGGTTACTCCGTGCTCTCCTACGGGCACGATGTCCTGGTCTACTCCATGAGCCAGGAGGAGCACCTCCAACACGTACGCCAAGTTCTGGTCCGTTTCCGGCACCACAACATCTACTGCTCCCTGGACAGGAGCCAGTTCCACCGACACACTGCCGAATTCCTGGGATTCGTCCTGACCCCCAAAGGGGTGAAGCTAAACAAGGGCATCGTGACCACTATCACGGGATACCCCATCCCGGGCTCTAAGAAGTCCCTGCGACACCTGATCCAATTCATCTTCCCCTACCGCCACTTTGTGGAGCGCTTCAGCGTCATCACGGAGCCCTTGGTGCGCCAGCTGCTGAGCCCCGACCCGTTCTACTGGGGCGACGAGGAGCAGGAGGCCTTCGAGTGCCTGAAGCGGGCTTTCCGCACAGCGCCCCTCCTCCATCACCCCAAGCCCCAGAACCCATTCTACTTGGAGACGGGCGTCACCCAGACGGCCCTGCACGCCACCCTCATCCAAGTGGACGAGACCGGCAAGAGGGTCTCCTGCGCTTTCTACTCCCGACAGATCTCTCCTATCGAGGTGGACTACTCTCAGCTGGAGATGAAGGTCCTTCCGATCCGGGCTGCCTTCATGGTGTGGTGTCGCTACCTGGAGAACACCGAGGAGCCCATCATGATCCTTCTCAACACTGAGGACCTAGCCTCTCTGAATAATGACAGGCTCACCGTACTTCTCCCGGGGCACTGGGTCTACTTCTTCTCCCACTTCCACTTTGACGTCATGGCGCGTCCGGAACAAGATGGCGGCCGTCCCCTGCCCCCCGTGCGGAAACCCAAACGCAGGTCTTTGCAGGCCCGTGCTGCCACCCGGCCCCACAGGCTTTTCGCCATGAGAGGATCCTTCAGGGATCTGCTCCCGGAGTCTGAGGAAGAGGGAAATGGAGATGCGCCTCCCCAGGATGACCTGAGTGAGGAAGCCCTCCGGCTGACCCGGCTCTCTGTTGACCAACTGCTTCACAACCTCCTCGCCCATCTCACCGTGGCCCAGATCAGGGCTGTCATTCTGCATTTCTTCCGAGGCCTGCTTTACTGGAAGAACACCCTGTCCGCGGCGGCCCTGCTGGTGATGCTGCAGGCCAAGCAGCGCCTCCCGCTGCTGCCGGCGTCCGCCGCCCCGGAAGTGGTGCCTGCGGGGTGCACCCTGCGCCTCGCCCTGGACTCGCCCCTGCTCGCCAACCTTGACGTCGCCACGGTCCTTACCCAGCTGCTGACCCACATGCCCTCTGTCCTGGCCAGGGGGCGGGCCCTGCTGCCGCAGGCCTCTAGGCCCCTGTCCCTCCTGCCCGTGTTCTGGGTGATGCTGTGTGAGTACTTTGGTGTCAGAGTCATCCCGAGGGAAGGATCCCAGCCTCTCCTGCCCAGAAGCCACTCCCGGAAGCTGCACGTCGTCGGTGATTATGTCGTCTTGCGAGAAGCCCTGCAAGACGACCTGCAACGTTACCGTCAGTGTGGCCTGCATGACGGCCTGCAAGACACCTCGCAGGACGCGCAGGGAGACGACGTGCAGAATAACAGCATGCAAGGGGTTCCGGTGCAGGTGCCTGCAACCTCCGACCCCATTCTCGCCCCTCCTGTTGGCCAAGAAGTCCCCGTTGGAATCCTCGGCTTCCTGTTCACCCACTTGCGTAGAGTCCAAGAGCAGCCCAACCTGGCCCATGAAGACCCCGAGGCCAGGACCTTGGTCCGCTTTCTGGCCATGCTCTGCGCAGAGGCCACCGTTCCGCCCCAGGGCAGACAGGCCAGAGGAGGAGCAAGGCTGGAAGAGCTCTTTGATGATGATGAAGTCGAAGGCCACCAGTGAAAGCACCCCCCTGCTCCCCAGCAGCGAACCCTCTGCTCCTCTGCTCTGGACACCTCCCACAGACTCTCCTCCCAGCCTCCCCGTGCCTCTGCCTGCTTTGCTCAAACCCAGCGCTATTCCTGTCACTCCTAGCCCAAGGGGAACCCGCTCAAGAAGGGCAACGATTTCTTCAACTCATCAACCAGCAACATTCTCAGTGCTAACAGACTAACCAGTCATCAGAGACCCGGAGCCAGCTAAGGGCGACACACATTCCGTCTTAAAATCTCCAGGTCCCAGGCCACCCAGTGTAAGATCCATAACAGGAGAAAGCAGTGACGAGCAGAAAATACTCCATGACCCCAGGCCAGGTGAGGTATCAGGCACAGCAGATGCAGCCAAGCAAGCAGATGCCAGAGACCCACCACCCTGGGGCGGCGCTTGGCCCCCTCGTGCCATGTCCTGGGACACTGACCTCGGGTGCTCCACTGACTTCTTCTACCTCCATCACGGTGCTCCTGCTCCCCGAGCCCCCCCTCCCCCAATCCCCACGTCTTCACATGTGTTGTGGTGCCTCCCCCAACCCCCACCACCCCCTGCAAAGCCAGCCACCCCCAGTCTGGTCCAGCACACTCCACAGTGACTGCCTGGCCCTGACTCTGCCTCTTACCTGGACAGTGTGCTCCACAGAACGCCTCAACATACCAGTACTTACCGGACTCGCACCATTGAGAGTCCCCAGGACTCCATAGGACATGTGAACTCCCTACCCCGCACCCAGCATGTAATAAAGCGCAAGGGGCTCCCAGGGACACTGAAGATGTCTGAGACCCCCAGCGAACCATGCCCAGTCCTTGCATGCTCCTGCTAGACTAGACCACTGCTACTCGCCACGGGGAGAAGACCCTTCCCTGCACCTCTGCCTCTCACCTCCCCGCCCCCCGCCCACAAATAAAGCAGAATAAAAGATTATTTTGAGTCTGTGGTTTGTTCTGAAGGTGGAGGGAGGGGGAAGATAGGATGGAGAAGGGGGGGCACGTCGGGTGGGAAGAAAGAAGGATAGATTGTGGGAGGGGCTGGGCTCTCGCCTGATACAGGCCCCCACCTGCCACACCTGGGCGGAGGGGGGCCACTTGGAGCTGCCTCTTCTTGGGGGTCCTGAATTCAAGTCTACCTCTGGCCTGGGCCTTCTTCCCACACGAGAAATGAGGGGAGAGCAGAAGGTGATCTGCCTCTTCACTCGGGGTCTGAGCACCAAGGAACTCTGGCTTCACACTCTTCCTCCCCACCCCCCACTCAATGGAGAAGGCGAAGCTCACACTACCTTTGTTAGAAGTAGCAAATAGCTCTCAAACGGCTCTCCTGAGAGTGCACTGTCCTGAGAAGGGGGAGGAGTCCCCAGGGAGTGAGGAGAACACAAAGGTGGGGCTGGCTCACTCAGGGCTCACTCGTGCCACCATCCCAGACACACTGACCACGGCCCCCTGCCTGGCCTCAGGGTACCCACCCAGCAGCAGCCTTGGACCTCAGAATATTCCTGCCCTCAACCTGCACAAGGACCACTACTGGAGTGACATGGAACTTCATCTGGGCAAGTGGGGCCAACACCCAGGTATGTCTTCTCAGCACAGAACTTTTCCCCTGATGGCAGCCCCATGAGATCACCAAGCAGACCTCAGGTTGAAAGGTCAGGGGCCCTGCTGGGGCCTGACTTCCCAGCCCCGCCACAAGCGTGCCTTCCCCACCCATCCTAAGGAAAGCCACGTCTTCCACTGACTTCTCTGCCTACCCTAGCTCCCCTCCAGCCTCATGCCCTGTGCCCTTCCCGGTACCCGGGGTGACTGGGCTTCATCCACCTATCCACCTGTCTCTAAGGCATCTACCCCTGATGGCAGCACCAAGAGGTCATGGTCAGGACCTCCAGGTTCAGAGCCAGGGGCTCAGCGATACATCTGGGACTGTCATCACCCAATCCCAGGCTGACTGGCTGCACAAACCTCTCCCAGCCTCAGTTTACCCATCTGTCGCTAGGACCTGTTAGGATTGCAAGGGTCACTGGGCACAGCTGGCATTCAGAGTTCCTGCCCTCAACTACCACCCCTGCATGAACTTCGAGTGCTCTTTTATTCAAGGAAACTTGGGAAAACTGAAGTCCAAAATAGGTGGTGACCCAAGGAGGGATCAGGAATACAGCCAGGGCAGGGGTCTTCCTGGTGGCTTCTCACCCTGCGCCATTTCACCCCACCATACCCACACTGCAGACTTATGGTCACAGGGCCCAGGAACCACCCCCACAAACAGCTGATGTCACGACAGCCCCAGGGGCCAACGGTACCACATCTATCTGTATGTCCAACCCCTGACAACAGCCCCAAGAGGTCATGGGCAGGTCCCATAGGTCAAGGTCAGGGGCTCAGCTGCAACAACCCTGGCATTCCCCTTAGTGACCCCAACACTGGCTTGCTGGGTGACCCTGACTAGTGGCTGTCCAGTCTCTAGGGCTATTTCCCCTTCATCAAATGGGAAATGTAGCAGGAAGAAAGGGGAGATTTTCAGGGGTAGCAAGACACCATCTGCAATAGTCCTTGGTCCTTAAAACCCCATCTGTTCCCAGATGACACTCTTACACAACTCCTGAATCCCTGAGTATGAACCCCGGGTCAGAGACTGGGGTCATGGTAGGGAGGCCACTCCCAGCACTGGCCCCTTGTTCAGGCACTTCTGGGGGTTCCAGAGGCTGGACTCCAGAGCAAACCTAGGTGGCTGGCTGCTTGGCAGAAGTTGCCCTGGGTAACTGGGAGGGGGGGGGGTAAAAAGATGACCCCTCATGTCCCTGCAGCCCAGGCCAGCACTGGTGGAAGGTCAACAGGACAACCTCTCAGCTAAGACCAAATGGAGAATTTGTCACCAAACAATCAGCCTTGTCATCAGTGGGGAGTCCAAACACCCACTAGGGTGTACACATTCTCCACAATGACATGAGCACACGCACACACACAGCTACACCATGGGGGTTACCAGCACATCAAGGGCCATTGCCTCCTGCATCAGCTGACAGTGACATCCTGGCCTCATTGGGTCCCCAACCCCAATCCAGCCAGAGAGGTTTTTATCCCCACTCAAAGAAGAGAGGCAGCCCCAGACTGAAGAGGACTCCTGACAAGGCAAAAACATTGGATGATGAGGTCCCCACCTTCAAGAAAAAGTAAAAGAAAAAAAAGAGTACAATACAAACCTTTTATTCCTCCTACAAAAAAGAAGAAAGAACAAAATTAGTATTAAATGAGATGCGAGTTTATGACATCACGGGCCCCTCAAAAACTCAAGACAAGCATCTGGTTGTACCCAGCACACTGGTGTGTGGCCATGCCAGGCTACAACTCAATGTGCCATGTCCCACCTCCCCCACCACCCTTCAGATCCCTGGCATCCACCAAGCTCTGACACTATCCAAGGGACCAGGGGGAGCCCAAGTTCCACCCCAGGGGAGGTTGTTGACCTCTCTCCCACCTTCAGCCCACCTCTGCACATTTCAGCCTCCGGGCCCAGGCCGGATTCTGGAACACGCAACAGAACGCACTCCCCAGGCAGCTGGCGGTACTCACCACTCAGATCTGGACTGGCCCATCCCTCCCGCAGACCACTGCAGGTCCACTCAGGCTCTCCAGACCCAGGCCCCCTGGCGAGAGGCGCGTGACAGGAGCGATGGAAGCTCCAAGCAATCTCCTTGACCGGCGCACTGGGGTTGCCCTGGCCCGTTCCCCAGAGGAGAAAGAAGGCATTGACACATAGCCCATCTCCCGTCCCCCGGGACACCCTCCTGCTGGCAGATGGGCATCAATAAGAGGGAATGTGGGCCCCCAACCACCACCCTCATCCTGACCCCTGACAAGGCCTTGTGGAACAGAGGATTTGTTTCGGAAATGCCAGACAGCCTAACCCAGGCCTCCACCTTAGGTCACCTTGGTTTGGCAAAAACCAGCCGCCTTAGGAGAGAGGGGACGGTGGGGTGGGGCCAACCCCAAGGGGCGGGGCTCCCTGCCGGTGGAGGCAGAAAGAGGGGCAGCCCTGGGTTCTGTTTTCCCGCCAAGCAGTTCCCTGGGCCTCCCCCACCAAGGGCCCCAAGAGAACTTGGGGAACAAGCAAGCTCGGCCTTGGCTTCGCCCTTCAGATCCAGGAGCCCTGGATCCCTGGGGTCTGGAAAACCATCTGTCCCGTGTGTCACACACTGTCTACTCCTCGAGCTCTCCTTTACATCGAAGGGCATCCCCTACCATGACGGGACCACCATTCCCCTTGTCACACCCATCTTGCTCCAACCCACTCACCCAACAAAGGCACACACAGCACACGGCCACCACTCCCTGACGTGTCCCGCCTTGGTCCAAGCTGCTCCCTCAGGAAGGCCTTCCAGATGCCACAGACACCTCCTGATGCGGTGAAGAATGAGAGGTGCATAGAGGGGGGACAGGGTGAGGAGATAGGGGGTGATAGGGGGGTGTGGTGGGGAGGTGGGGGGTGACAATGGGGATGGAGTGGGGAGAGGGGGTGACAAAGGAGATGGGTGTCAAAGGAGATGGGGTGAAGGGTTGGGGGGTGACAGGGAGGATGGGGTGAGGGGTTGGGGGGTGACCAGGGAGATGGGATGGGGAGGTGGCAAGGGCGGGGATGGCGGCGGTGGGGAGGAAACCGTGGCCTCTTCTGCCCTACACTAACAGCCCCTCCACCACCCTGCCTCCTCACATGTGCCTGGGCTGGCCACACCACACAGCTGATTAGTGGGTTAATGAAGTCACTAACACAGGGACTTAGCACGCGTCACCTCCCACCATGTACCTGAGTTAGTGAGGGACACAAAAGACAGAATCCATGGCCCAAGGGAACACTGGTCTAGCCTCGCTGGCCACCCAGCCTTGGCAGGCCTGGACTAGAATAAAAAAAGGGCATGGGCTGATAGCCTCAGGCTGAGGGTGGGAAGACGAAGAATTAGGGGCCTTGGGGTGCCAAGATGCCTTCAGACTGGGTCCAGGAGAGAAGAAGCAGCCGCCTATGAGGGCCCTCAGCCTCCTGACCATGAAAGAGTCCTGGGGAGAGGCTAAGGCCCCTCAAGGGGACCCTCCTCCTGTGGCAGCGAAGAGTTGGCCTGCTGTGTCTGAGATCCACCCCCAACCCCACTCCTGGGAACAACGGTGACAGTATCGCCCCCATCTGCCCCTCTGTCCTGGGCACTGGGTCCCCTCAGAGGGCCCCTTCTGGGAGCACAGCACATCCTCATCAGTGGGAGAAGCCCCTGGCCAGGCCCTGACCCACATCTGACCTGTCTGCTCTTGGCCATCAAGTCAGAAGGTGGCCCTGGGCCCAGCCCCGGGGAGTGTCCTACTGCCGGGCATAGTTTTGCCCTCCAACGATGGGGTCTCAGAGATGGCCTAGCCCCAGACACCCCCCCTCCAGGGCCTCGGGGAACTTCAGAAGAGAGAGAAGAGCATGCTGGGAGAGGCTGGCGGGCAGCACAAGCTTGAGGACATACCCCGTGCAGCCAGGGGCGCAGAGGAGGGTCCGGGGCTGCGCGGGTTGAAGGGGATGAAGAAAGGCATCATCTAGGCGCTGGGTAACTGGGCATCAACTCCTGGATGAAGCCGTTCTCACCCCCCACTTACTGACTGTGGCCGCGACCCTCCTCCGGGAAGCACAGTGCAAGCACCACGATGGTGGTCAGACACCTGCTGTTAGCGGTTAGAGCAGCCACAGCAAGGGACAGCCAGCCCAGGCAGCACACCCCATGTTGGGGACCTATGGCATGGTGGTGCTGTCCTCCTCACCCCCCTTGCCTTGCTGGTACCTCCTCTGGCCAGGACCTGGGTCTCCTCAAACTGGGCTCCCCAAGAGGCCCAGGAGACTGTGGAGAGCAGCCAGGTCATGGAAGCGGGGGGACATCGGGCAGGGGACGCACGTCTGATGCTGGCACGGGAGCTGTGAGTGACATCAGAGATCTGACCCCACCCCGTCGGCCTCACCTTCTGCATCTGAAATGGAGCCCAGCGAGCACGTCTGGGATCCTGTGAGGAGTGACCGAGTCCAACAGGAGCCTAGTTTCCCCCAGACAGACTGTAAATGAGGGTTTCCCCGGGTTAGGGGCAGGGACGAGGGCACGGCGGTGACAGCTAATGGCGATGGCATTTCCTTTCAGGGTGATGAACATGTTCTGAAATCAAACGTGTGGATGGTTACAGATACCTGCGGATACACTAAAAACCACTGACCTGGGTACTTTAGGGCAGGGGTCCCCAAACTGTTTACACAGGCGGCCAGTTCACTGTCCCTCAGACCGTTGGAGGGCCGCCACATACAGTACTCCATACACTGACCACCAATGAAAGAGGTGCCCCTTCCGGAAGTGCGGCGGGGGCCGGATACATGGCCTCAGGGGGCCGCAGTTTGGGGACCCCTGCTTTAGTGGGTGGGTTGTATATGTGTAGAGATCCCAATAAAATGTCTTAAAAAAAATAGCTTCCCCTGTTCCTGCCCATCTTTCCAGCCAACCATCGTGTCCACCTTCCCCTGCTACAGGCCTCGCCATACACTCCCCAACCAACACCACACAAGCGCAGCCTGGCACGTGCTCAGAGGTCAGTAACTGTATCAAAGGCCCTATGACCTTCAGGCATGGAAGGGGGAAAGAGTAGGCAGACAAGAAGGGCTCCATGTGACACAGGGGTGGGGGAGGACATCCATGTGACACTGGGGAACAGATGCAGTGCGCCACGTGATGGGAGAAGGAATAAATGTAATGCCCAATGTAATACCTAGTGGGGTGTTCAGCCACACGTGGGTGGGGGTCAGGGGAGTCAAGGCAGCCAATGAGTGGGGAGGGCTCAGTGTGACGCATGAGTGGGGAGGAGCTCAGTGTGACGCAAGGATGGGGGAAAAGCTCTTTGTGACATATGAGTGGGCAAGGGACTCACTGTGACACAGAAACTGAGGGACTCAGAATGACACACTAGTGAGGAGGTGCAAAGTATGAAACATGAGTGAGGGAAGAAGTATGTAACATGCGAGTCAGGGGCTGGATGTCACACGTGGATCGAGGATGTGCCGTATGTGACACAAGACTAGAAGAGCGGCTGAGTGTGACACCTAAGTAAGAGAGAAGCTCAGTGTGACACAAAGGTAAAGGAGGGGCTCGGTGTGACTCAAGAGCAGGGGAGGAGCTAAAAGTGACCCAGAGATAGAGGAGGGGCTCAGTGTGACACAACAGTAGACCAAAGCTCAGTGACACAAGAGTTGGAAAGAATCTCAGTGTGACCCAGAGATAGAAGAGGGGCTCAGTGTGACACAAGAGTAGGGGAGGGTTCAGTCAGTAACATAAGAGTTGGAGAGGACTCAGTGTGTCGTAAGAGTAGGAGAAGAGTTCAGTGTGACACATGAGTAAGGGAGGGGCTCAGTATGACACATAGGAAGAATAAAAGCTTCGTGTGACACAAGAGTACGGGAAGAGCTCAGTTTATCACAACAGTAGAGGAGGGGCTCAATATGACACATAAGGGAAAAGCTCATTGTGACAAAGAGTTGAGGAGGGACTCACTGTGGCACAAGAGTAGAGAGGGCTCAGAGATACAAGAGTTAAGGAGGAGCTCAGTGTGACACTAGAGTTGGGGAGGGGCTGAGTGTGACAGAAGAGTAGAGTAGTGCTCAGAGACACAAGAGTTGGGAAGAGCTCAGTGTGACACAAGAGGAGAGGAAGGGCTTAGTGTGACACATTCAGAGCAGAGGTGCTCAGTGTGACACAGAGTTTGGAGAGGAGTTCAGTGTGACACAAGAATATGGCAGGAGATGAGTGTGAAACAAGGGTAAGGCAGGGGCTCAGTGTAACACATAGGTTGAAGAGGGGTTCACTGTGACACAAGATTAGGGGAGGGACTCAGTGTAAAACATAGATAGGGGAGGAGCTCAGTGTGAAACAAGAGCAGAGGAGGGTTCAGTGACACAAGAATTCAGAGGAGCTCAGTGTGACACATTCATAGTAAAGGGGTTCAGAGTGACACTGAGGTTTGGAAGAGCTCAGTGTGACACAAGAGTATGGGACGGGCTTAGAGAAACAAATGTAGAGAAGGGCTCATTGACACAAGAGTTGGGAGAAACTCAGTGTGACAGAAGAGTAAGGGGAGGGTTCAGTGTGACTCAAGATTAGGGGAGTAGTTAAGTGTGACACAAGAGTAAGGGAGGGATCAGTGACATAAGTGTTGAGAGGAGTTCAGTGTGACACAAGAGTAGGGAAGGGGCTCAGTGTGACAGAAGAGTAAAGAAAGACTCAGTGACGCATGAGTTGTAGAGGTGCTCAGTGTATCAAAGGAGTTGAGGAGGTTCTCAGTGTGACACAAGAGTACAGGAGGGCTCAGTGTGACACAAGGTTGGGAAGGAGCTCAGAGTGACACAAGACTAGGAGAAGGCCCCAGTGTGACACAAGAGTAGGGGAGGGGCTGAGTGTGACACAAATGTAGAGGGGGCTCAGTGACACAAGAGTTGGGGAGGAGCTGTGTGTCACAAGATTAGGGGAGGGGCTCAGTGTGACACAAGAGTAGGAGAATGGCTCAGTGTGACACAAGAGTATGGGAGGGGCTTAGAGAAACAAATGTAGAGAAGGGCTCATTGACACAAGAGTTGGGAGAAACTCAGTGTGACAGAGAGTAAGGGAAGGGTACAGTGTAACTCAAGATTAGGGGAGTGGTTAACTGTGACACAAGAGTAGAGGAGGGATCAGTGACACAAGGGTTGCGAGGAGCTCAGTGTGACACAAGAGCATAGAAAGGGCTTAGTGTGACATATTAGTAGCAGAGGGGCTCTGTGTGACACAGAGGTTGGAGAGGAGCTCAGTGTGACACAAGAGTATGGGAGGGGCTTAGTGTGACACAAGAGTATGGGAGGGGCTTAGTGTGACACAAGAGTAGGGGAAGGACTCAGTGTGACACAAGAGTAAAGGAGGGCTCAGTGTGACACATATGTTGGGGAGGTGCTCAGTGTGACAAGTAAAAGGAAAAAGCTCTCAGTGTGACACAAGAGTAGAGGAAGGCTTAATGACAAAAGAGTTGAGAGAATCTCAGTGTGACACAACAGCAGAGGAATGGCTTAGTGTGACACATTGGCAGTGGTGGGGCTCAGTGTTACACGAGTTTAAAAGGGACTCAGTGACCCAAGAATTGGGGAGAAGCTCAGTATGACACAGGATTAAAAGAGTGCTCAGTGTGTCACAAGAACGGGGCAGGGGCTCACTGTGACACATCAGTTGGGGAAGGGCTCAGTGTGACACAAGAGCAGAGGAAGGGCTTAGTGTGAAACATTGGTAGGAGGGGGCTCAGTGTGACACAAGAGTTAGGGAGAGGCTCAGTGACACAAGAGTAGAGAAGGGGCTGATTCTGACACTTAGGTAGAAGGGCGGAGTGTGACACCTATGTAGAGGAGGGGTTCAATGACACAAGAGTTGGGGAAGGTCTCAGTGTGTCACATAGATAGAAGAGGAGCTCATTGTGACACAAGAATAAAGAAGGGGCTCAGTGTGACACAAGAGCAGGGGAGTGGCTCAGTGTGACACAAGAGCAGGGGAGGGGCTCAACGTGACACAGGATTAAAGGGGTGCTTATTGTGTTACAAGTATAGGGGAGGGGCTCAGTGTGACCTAAGAATAGGTGAGGGCCTCATTGTGACACCAGAGTAGGGGAAAGGTTTAGTATGACACAAGAGGATGGGAGAAGCTGGTCGTGAAAGAAGAGTAAGGCAGATGCTCAGTGTGACAAAAGAGTAGGGGAGGGTTCAGTGTGACACATGTTTAATGGAGGGGGGCTCAGTATGACACATAGGAAGAATAAAAGCTTCGTGTGACACAGGAGTAGGAGAGGAGCTAAGTGTGACTGAAGAGCAGAGGAGGGGCTCAGTGTGACACAAGAATAGTGGAGGACTCAATGACACAAGTGTGAGCTCAGTGTGTCACAATTCTAGGATAGGTTTCAGTGTGACACAAGAGTAAAGTAGGACTCACTAACACAAGAGTTGGGAGTAACTCAGTATGACACAAGTGTAGGAGAGGGACTCAGTGTGACACAAGAGTAGGGGAGAAGTTCAGTGTGACACAAGAGTAGGGGAGGGGCTCAGTGTGACACATAGGTAGGGGAGGGGCTCAATGTGACACATAGGTAGGGGAGAAGTTCAGTGTGACACAAGAGTAGGGGAGGGGCTCAGTGTGACACATAGGTAGGGGAGGGGCTCAATGTGACACATAGGTAGGGGAGGGGCTCAGTGTGACACGAGAGTAGGGGAGGGGCTCAGTGTGACACATGAGTAGAGGAAGGCTTAGTGACACAAGAGTTGGGAGTAGCTCAGTGTGACACAAGTGTAGGGGAGGGACTCAGTGTGACACATGAGTAGAGGAAGGCTTAGTGACACAAGAGTTGGGAAGGAGCTTAGTGTGTCACTAGAGTAGGGGAGGGACTCAGTGTGACACAAGAGTAGAGGAAGGCTTAGTGACACAAGAGTTGGGAAGGAGCTCAGTGTGTCACTAGAGTAGGGGAGGGGCTCAGTGTGACACATAGGTAGGGGAGGGGCTCAGTGTGACACAAGAGTAGGGGAGGGGCTCAGTGTGACACATAGGTAGGGGAGTGTTTAGTGTTACAGAAGAGTAGAGGAAGGCTTAGTGACACAAGAGTTGGGAGTAGCTCAGTGTGACACAAGAGTAGGGGAGGGACTCAGTGTGACACAAGTATAAGGGAGGGACTCAGTGTGACACAAGAGCAGGGGAGGGGCTCAGTGTGACACAAGAGTAGGGGAGTGTTTAGTGTTACAGAAGAGTAGAGAAAGGCTTAGTGACACAAGAGTTGGGAAGGAACTCAGTGTGTCACTAGAGTAGGGGAGGGGCTGAGTGTGACAGCAGAGTAGAGCAGGGCTCAATAATTAAGAATTGGAGAGGAGCTCAGTGTGAAACAGATAGGAAATGAGCTCATGTGTGACACAAAAGGGGAGGAGGGATCAATGACACAAGCATTGTGAGAAGCTCAGTGTGACACAAGAGCAAAGGATGGGCTCAGTGTGACACATGATAGCAGTGGGACTCAGTAGGACACAAGAGTACGGGAGGGGCTCAGTGTGACACATGATAGCAGTGGGGCTCAGTGGGACACAAGAGTAAGGGAAGGGGCTCAGTGTGACACATGATAGCAGTGGGGCTCAGTGGGACACAAGAGTAAGGGAAGGGCTGAGTGTGACACAAGAGTAAGGCCAGGGCTCTGTGAAACATAGGTTGTAGAGAAGTTCAGTGTGACAGAAGAATAGGGGAGAAGCTCAGTGTGACAGAAGAGTAGAGGAGAGCTCAGTGACACAAGAGTTGGAAGGAGCGCAGTGTGACACAACAGCAGAGAAAGGGCTTAGTGTGACACATTGGTACTGGTGGAGCTCAGTGTAACACAAGAGTTGGGGAGGGAGTCAGTGACACAAGAGTTTGGGAGGAACACAGTGTGAAACAGGCTTAGAGGAGGAGCTAAGTGTGACACAAGAGGAAAGGAAGGGCTTACTGTGACACATTCATAACGGAGGTACTCAGTTTGTCACAGAGTTTGGGGAGGAGCTCAGTGTGACACAAGAGTAGGAGAAGGGCTCAGTGTGACACAAGAGTTGGGAGGAGCTCTGTGTGACACAAGAATAGGGGAGCAGCTGAGTGTGACACATACATAGGGGAGGGACTCAGTCATACAGAAGAGTACAGGAGGGCTCAATGACACAAGAGTTGGAAAGGAGCTCAGTGTATCACAGGAGTAGGGGAGGAGCTCAGTGTGCCACAACAGTAAGGGAGAAACTCAAAGTGAAACATAGAGAGGGGAGGGGCTCAGTGACACAAGAGCAGAGAAGGGGCTCAGAGTGATTCAAGAGTAAAGGAGAGCCTGACCAGGCGGTGGCGCAGTGGATAGAGTGTCTGACTGGGATGCGAAAGACCAAGGTTCGAGACCCCAAGCTCGCCAGCTTGGACCCAAGGTCGCTGGCTCCAGCAAGGGGCAGCTCGGTCTGCTGAAGGCCCGCGGTCAAGGCACATGTGAGAAAGCAATCAGTGAACAACTATGGTGTCGCAATGGCAACGAAAAACTAATGATTGATGCTTCTCATTTCTCTCCATTCCTATCTGTCTATCCCTCTCTCTGACTCTCTCTCTGTCCCTGTAAAAAAAAAAAAAAAAAAAAAAGAATAAAAGAAAAAAAAAAGAGTAAAGGAGAAATCAGTGACACAAGAGTTGGGGAGGACTCAGTGTGTCACAAGAATAGAGGAGAAGTTCAGTGTGACACAAGAGCAGGGGAGGGGCTCAGTGTGACACAAGATTAGGAGAGGGGCTAAGTGTGACACAAGTGTAGGGGAAGGGTTTAGTGTGACAAAAGATTATGAAATGGGCTGAGTGTGACAGAATGGTAAGGCAAGGGTTCAATGTGACACAAGAGTAGGCAAATAAATCAGTGTGACTCAAGGGTAGGGAAGGGGCTCAGTGTGACAGAAGAGTAGGGGAGGAGCTGAGTGTGACACATAGGTAGAGAATGGGCTCAGTGTATAAGAGTAGAGGGAGACTCAGTGACACAAGAGTTGGAGAGAAGCTCAGTGTGTCACAAGAGTAGGGAAACGGCTGAGAGTGACACATACATAGGGGAGGGGCTCAGTGTTACAGAAGAGTAGAGGACTCAGTGATACAAGAATTGGGGAGGAGCTCAGAGTGTCACTAGAGTAGGGAGGAGCTCAGTGTGACAAGAGTAGAGCAGTGCTCAGTGAAACAGGAGTTGGGCAGAAACTCAGAGTACCACAAGAGTAGGGGAGAACTCAAAGTGAAACATAGAGAGGGGAGGGGCTCAGTGACACAAGAGCAGGAAATGGGCTCAGTGTGATTCAAGAGTAGAGAAGAAATCAATGATATAAGAGTTGGGGCGGACTCACTGTGTCACAAGAGTAGAGGAGAAGTTCAGTGTGACACAAGAGTGAGAAAGGGGCTCAGTGTGACACAAGAGTTGGGGGTGGCGTACTATAACACAAGACTACAGGAGGGGCTGAGTGTGACACAGGAGTAAGTGAGGGGCTGAGTGTGACACAAGAGTAGGGGAGCTCAGTGTGACACAGCAGTAGGGGAGGGACTGAGTGTGACACATTCTTTGGGTAGAAGCTCAGTGTAACAAGTGTAGGACAGGGGCTCAGTGTGACATATGTTGGGGAGGGGCTCAGTGTGACAAGTGTAAGGGAAGAGCTCAGTGTGACACAAGAATTGGAAAGGGGTTCAGTGTAACACAAGAGTTGGCGAACAAATCAGTGACACTCAAGAGCAGAGGAGGGGCTCAGTGTGATAGAAGAGTAGGGGAGGGGCTGTGTGTGACACAGAGGTAGGGGAAGGGCTCAATGTTACAAAAGACTATTGGAGGGCTCAAAGTTCAAGAGTGGGGTTGGAGCTCACTATGACACAAGGGTTGAGGAGGGGCTCACTATGACACAACAGTAGGGGAGGAGCTGAGTGTGACACATAGGTAGGGGATGCGCTCAATGTACAAGAGTAGAGGGGGCTCAGTGACACAAGAGTTGGGGAGGAGCTATGTGTCACAAGATTAGGGGAGGGGCTCAGTGTGACACAGTGGTTTGGGAGGGGCTCAGTGTGACACAAGAGTAGGAGAACGGCTCAGTGTGACACAAGAGTATGGGAGGGGCTTAGAGAAACAAATGTAGAGAAGGGCTCATTGACACAAGAGTTGGGAGAAACTCAGTGTGACAGAGAATAAGGGAAGGGTTCAGTGTAACTCAAGATTAGGGGAGTGGTTAACTGTGACACAAGAGTAGAGGAGGGATCAGTGACTAAAGGTTGCGCGGAGCTCAGTGTGACATAAGAGCATAGAAAGGGCTTAGTGTGACATATTCATAGCAGAGGGGCTCTGTGTGACACAGAGGTTGGAACGGAGCTCAGTGTGACACAAGAGTATGGGAGGGGCTTAGTGTGACACAAGAGTAGGGGAAGGACTCAGTGTGACACAAGAGTATGGGAAGAGCTTAGTGTGACACAAGAGTATGGGAGGGGCTCAGTGTGACACAAGAGTAGAGAAGGGCTCAGTGTGACACAAATGTACAGGATAGCTCACTGACACAAGAGTTGGAAGGAGCTCAGTGTGACACAAGAGTAGGGGAAGGGCTCAATATGACTCAAGAGTAGAGGAGGGGTCAGTGACATAAAAGTTGGGGAGGACTCAATGTGTTACAAGAATAGAAAAGGAGTTCAGTGTGACAGATGAGTAATGAAGGGGTTCAGTGTGACACATAGGAAGGAGTTCAGTTTGAGGGAAGAGTAGGAGAAGAGTTCAGTGTGACACAAGAGTAGGGGAGGGCTCAGTGTGACACAAGAGTATGGGAGGGGCTTAGTGTGACACAAGAGTAGGGGAAGGACTCTGTGACACAAGAGTAAAGGAGGGCTCAGTGTGACACATATGTTGGGGAGGTGCTCAGTGTGACAAGTAAAAGGAAAAAGCTCTCAGTGTGACACAAGAGTAGAGGAGGGCTTAATGACAAAAGAGTTGAGAGAATCTCAGTGTGACACAACAGCAGAGGAACGGCTTAGTGTGACACATTGGCGGTGGTGGGGCTCAGTGTTATACGAGTTTAAAAGGGACTCAGTGACCCAAGAATTGGGGAGAAGCTCAGTATGACACAGGATTAAAGGAGTGCTCAGTGTGTCACAAGAACGAGGCAGGGGCTCACTGTGACACATCAGTTGGGGAAGGGCTCAGTGTGACACAAGTGTAGAGGAAGAGCTCAGTGTGACACAAGAGTAGGGGAGGGGCTCAGTGTGACAGCATAGTAGAGCAGGGGTTCACTGTGACAAAAGAGTAGTGGAGAAGTTATGTGACATATAGGTAGGGGAAGGGATCAATGTTACAGAAGACTATTGGAGGGCTCAGTGACTCAAGAGTTGGGGTGGAGCTCAGTGTGACACAAGGGTTGAGGAAGGGCTCACTATCACACCACAGTAGGGGAAGGGCTGAGTGTGACACATAGGTAGGAGATGAGCTCAATGTAGAAGAGTAAAGGGGGACTCAGTGACACAGAGGTTTGGGAGGAGCTCATTGTGTCACAAGAATAGGAGAATGGCTCAGGAAGGGATTAGTGTGACACATTCATAATGGAGGGGCTCAGTGTGATACAGAGGTTGGGGAGGAGCTCAGTGTGACGATAGTAGGAGAATGACTCAGTGTGACACAAGAGCATGGAAGGAGCTCAGTGTGACACAAGAGCATGGGAGGGACTTACTGACACAAATGTAGAGAAGGGCTCATTGACACAAGAGTTGGGAGAAACTCAGTGTGACAGAGAGTAAGGGAAGGGTTCAGTGTAACTCAAGATTAGGGGAGTGGTTAACTGTGACACAAGAGTAGAGGAGGGATCAGTGACTAAATGTTGCGAGGAGCTCAGTGTGACATAAGAGCATAGAAAGGGCTTAGTGTGACATATTAGTAGCAGAGGGGCTCTGTGTGACACAGAGGTTGGAAAGGAGCTCAGTGTAACACAAGTGTAGAGGAAGAGCTCAGTGTGACACAAGAGTAGGGGAGGGGTTCAGTGTGACAGCATAGTAGAGCAGGGGTTCACTGTGACAAAAGAGTAGTGGAGAAGTTATGTGACATATAGGTAGGGGAAGGGATCAATGTTACAGAAGACTATTGGAGGGCTCAGTGACTCAAGAGTTGGGGTGGAGCTCAGTGTGACACAAGGGTTGAGGAAGGGCTCACTATCACACCACAGTAGGGGAAGGGCTGAGTGTGACACATAGGTAGGAGATGAGCTCAATGTAGAAGTGTAGAGGGGGGCTCAGTGACACAGAGGTTTGGGAGGAGCTCAGTGTGTCACAAGAATAGGAGAATGGCTCAGTGTGACACAAGAATAGGAGAATGGCTCAGGAAGGGATTAGTGTGACACATTCATAGTGGAGGGGCTCAGTGTGATACAGAGGTTGGGGAGGAGCTCAGTGTGACAATAGTAGGAGAATGACTCAGTGTGACACAAGAGCATGGAAGGAGCTCAGTGTGACACAAGAGCATGGGATGGACTTAATGACACAAATGTAGAGGAGGGCTCATTGACACAAGAGTTGTAGAGGTGCTCAGTGTATCAAAGGAGTTGAGGAGGTTCTCAGTGCGACACAAGAGTACAGGAGGGGCTCAGTGTGACACAAGAGTAGGGGAAGGACTCTGTGACCCAAGCGTAGAGGAGGGCTCAGTGTGACACAAGAGTATGAAATGATCTCAGTGTGACACAAGGTTGGGGAAGAGCTCAGAGTGACACAAGACTAGGAGAAGGCCACAGTGTGACACTAGAGTAGGGGAAGGGCTGAGTGTAACACAAGATCAGGGGAGGGGCTCAGTGTGACACAAGAGCAGGGGAGGGGCTCAGTGTGACACAAGAGCAGGGGAGGAGTTCAGTGTGACACAAGAGCAGGGGAGGGGCTCAGTGTCACACAAGAGCAGGGGAGGAGTTCAGTGTCACACAAGCAGGGAGGGGCTCAGTGTGACACAAGAGCAGGGGAGGGGCTCAGTGTGACACAAGAGCAGGGGAGGGGCTCAGTGTGACACAAGAGCAGGGGAGGAGTTCAGTGTCACACAAGCAGGGAGGGGCTCAGTGTGACACAAGAGCAGGGGAGGGGTTCAGTGTGACACAAGAACAGGGGAGGAGCTCAGTGTGACACAAGAGCAGAGGAAGGGCTCAGTGTGACACAAGAACAGGGGAGGAGCTCAGTGTGACACAAGAGCAGGAGAGGAGTTCAGTGTGACACAGTGGTTTGGGAGGTGCTCAGTGTGACACAAGAGTACAAGAGGAGCTCAGTGTGACACAAGAGTAGGGGAGGAGCTTAGTGTGACACAAGAGTATGGGAATGACTCAATGTGACACAAGAGTATGGGAGGAGCTTAGTGTGACACAAGAGTATGGGAGGAGCTCAGTGTGACACAAGAGTAGGGGAAAGACTCTGTGACCCAATCGTAGAGGAGGGCTCAGTTTGACACAAGAGTAGAGGAGGGGCTCACTGTGACACAAGGTAGGGGAGGGGCTGAGTGTGACACAAGAGCAGGGGAGGGGCTCAGTATGACACAAGAGTAGAGGAGGGGCTCACTGTGACACAAGGTAGGGGAGGGGCTGAGTGTGACACATACATAGAGGAGGGACTCAGTCTTACAGAAGAGTACAGGAGGGCTCAATGACACAAGAGTTGGAAAGGAGCTCAGTGTGTCACTAGAGTAGGGAGGAGCTCAGTGTGACAAGAGTAGAGCAGTGCTCAGTGAAACAAGAGTTGGGCAGAAACTCAGAGTACCACAAAAGTAGGGGAGAACTCAAAGTGAAATATAGAGAGGGGAGGGGCTCAGTGTGATTCAAGAGTAGAGGAGAAATCAGTGACATATAGTTGGGGAGGACTCAGTGTGTCACAAGAGCAGAGGAGGAGTTCAGTGTGACACAAGAGCAGGGGAGGAGTTCAGTGTCACACAAGAGCAGGGGAGGGGCTCAGTGTGACACAAGAGCAGGGGAGGAGTTCAGTGTGACACAAGAGCAGGGGAGGAGTTCAGTGTCACACAAGAGCAGGGGAGGGGCTCAGTGTGACACAAGAGCAGGGGAGGAGTTCAGTGTCACACAAGAGCAGGGGAGGGGCTCAGTGTGACACAAGAGCAGGGGAGGAGTTCAGTGTCACACAAGAGCAGGGGAGGGGCTCAGTGTGACACAAGAGCAGGGGAGGAGTTCAATGTGACACAAGCAGGGGAGGGGCTCAGTGTGACACAAGAGCAGGGGAGGAGTTTAGTGTGACACAAGAACAGGGGAGGGGCTCTGTGTCACACAAGAGCAGGGGAGGGGCTCAGTGTGACACAAGAGCAGGGGAGGAGTTCAGTGTCACACAAGAGCAGGGGAGGGGCTCAGTGTGACACAAGACCAGGGGAGGAGTTCAGTGTCACACAAGAGCAGGGGAGGGACTCAGTGTGACACAAGAGCAGGGGAGGAGTTCAATGTGACACAAGCAGGGGAGGGGCTCAGTGTGACACAAGAGCAGGGGAGGAGTTTAGTGTGACACAAGAACAGGGGAGGGGCTCTGTGTGACACAGTGGTTTGGGAGGTGCTCAGTGTGACACAAGAGTACAAGAGGAGCTCAGTGTGACACAAGAGTAGGAGAATGGCTCAGTGTGACACAAGAGTATGGGAGGGGCTTAGAGAAACAAATGTAGAGAAGGGCTCATTGACATAAGAGTTGGGAGAAACTCAGTGTGACAGAGAGTAAGGGAAGGGTTCAGTGTAACTCAAGATTAGGGGAGTGGTTAATTGTGACACAAGAGTAGAGGAGGGATCAGTGACACAAGGGTTGCGAGGAGCTCAGTGTGACACAAGAGCATAGAAAGGGTTTGGTGTGACATATTCGTAGCAGAGGGGCTCTGTGTGACACAGAGTTTGGAGAGGAGCTCAGTGTGACACAAGAGTATGGGAGGGACTCAGTGTGACACAAGAGTATGGGAGGGGCTTAGTGTGACACAAGAGTATGGGAGGAGCTTAGTGTGACACAAGAGTATGGGAAGGACTCAGTGTGACACAAGAGTATGGAAGGAGCTTAGTGTGACACAATAGTATGGGAAGGACTCAGTGTGACACAAGAGTATGGGAGGAGCTTAGTGTGACACAAGAGTAGAGGAGGGCTCAGTATGACACAAGAGTAGATGAGGGTTCAGTGTGACACAAATGTACGGGAGAGCTCACTGACACAAGTGTTGGGAGGAGTTCAGTGTGACAGAAGTGTAGGGGAAGGGCTCAATGTGACTCAAGAGTAGAGGAGGGGTCAGTGACATAAAAGTTGGGGAGGACTCAATGTGTTACAAGAATAGAGAAGGAGTTCAGTGTGACAGATGAGTAATGAAGCGGTTCAGTGTGACACAAGAGTATGGGAGGAGCTTAGTGTGACACAAGAGTATGGGAGGAGCTTAGTGTGACACAACAGTATGGGAGGAGCTTAATGTGACACAACAGTATGTGAGGGGCTTAGTGTGACACAAGAGTAGGGGAAGGACTCAGTGTGACACAAGAGTATGGGAGGGCTTAGTGTGACACAAGTGTAGAGGAGGGCTCAGTGTGACACAAATGTACAGGATAGCTCACTGACACAAGAGTTGGGAGGAGCTCAGTGTGACACAAGAGTAGGGGAAGGGCTCAGTGTGACTCAAGAGTAGAGGAGGGGTCAGTGACATAAAAGTTGGGGAGGACTCAATGTGTTACAAGAATAGAGAAGGAGTTCAGTGTGACAGATGAGTAATGATGGGGTTCAGTGTGACACATAAGAAAGAGTTCAGTTTGAGGGAAGAGTAGGAGAAGAGTTCAGTGTGAGACAAGAGTAGGGTAGGGCTCAGTGTGACACAAGAATATGGGTGGGGCTTAGTGTGACACATTCATAGTGGAGGGGTTCAGTGTGACACAAATTTTGAGAAGGGCTCACTGACACAAGAGGGCAGGAACTCAGTGTGACAGAAGAGTAGGGGAAGGGCTCCGTGTGACACAAGAGTAGGGGTGGGGCTCAGTGTGACACAAGAGTAAAAGAGAAGCTCAGTGTGATACAAGAGTAGGTGAGTGGCTCAGTGACCAAGAGTAGGGACGAAGCAAAGTGTAACACAGAAGTTGGGGAGGAACGCAGTGTGACACAAATGTACAGGAGAGCTCACTGACACAAGAGTTGGGAGGAGCTCAGTGTGACAGAAGAGTAGGGGAAAGGCTCAGTGACACAAGAGCAGAGAAAGGGCTTAGTGTGACATTGGTAGTGGTGGGGCTCAGTGTGACACAGATGTTGGGGAGAAGCTCAGTATGACACAAGAGTAGTAGAAGGGCTCAGTGTGACACAAGAGTAAAGGAGAGGCTCAGCGTGACACAGAATTTGGGGAGGGCTCAGTGTGACACAAGAGTAGGGGAGGGGCTGAATGTGACACAATAGTAAAGCAGGAGCTCTGTGTGACACAAGAGTAGGGGATGGATTCAGTGTGACACAAGAAGAGGGGAGAGACTCAATGTGACACATAGATAGAAGAGGAACTTAGTGTGACACGAAAGTAGAGGAAGGATCAGTGACATAAGAGTTGGGGATGACTTAGTGTTTCACAAGAGTAGAGGAGTTCACTGTGATACATAGGAAGAATCAAAGGGGCTTAGTGTGACACATAGGTAGGGCAGGAGCTCAGTTTGAATGAAGAGCAGGGGAGGGGCTCAGTGTGACACAAGAGTTGGGGAGGAGCTCAGTGTGACACAGATTTAGAGGAGGGGCTCAGTGTGTCACAAGAGTAGGGGAGGAGCTTAGTGTGCCCCAATAATAGGGGAGGGCCTTAATGTGACACAAAATAGTGGAGGCGCTCAGTGTAACAAGAGTAGGAGAATGGCTCATTGTGACACAAGAGCATGGAAGGAGCTCAGTGTGACACAAGAGTATTGGAGGGACTTAATGACACAAATGTAGAGGAGGGCTCATTGACACAAGAGTTGGAAGTAGCTCAGTGTGACAGAAGAGTAAGGGAAGGGTTCAGTGTGACTCAAGATTAGGGAACTAGTTAAGTGTGACACAAGAGTAAGGGAGGGATCGGTGATATAAGTGTTGTGAGGAGTTCAGTGTGACACAAGGGTAGGGAAGGGGCTCAGTGTGAGAGAAGAGTATAGAAAGACTCAGTGACACAAGAGTTGTAGAGGTGCTCAGTGTATCAAAGGAGTTGAGGAGGTTCTCAGTGTGACACAAGAGTACAGGAGGGCTCAGTGTGACACAAGAGTATGGGAGGGGCTCAGTGTGACACAAGAGTATGGAATGATCTCAGTGTGACACAAGGTTGGGGAGGAGCTCAGGGTGACACAAGACTAGGAGAAGGCCCCAATGTGACAGAAGAGTAGGGGAGGGGTTCACTGGGACACAAGAGTAGGGGAGCAGCTGAGTGTGACACATACATAGGGGAGAGACTCAGTCTTACAGAAGAGTACAGGAGGGCTCAATGACACAAGAGTTGGAAAGGAGCTCTGTGTGTCACTAGAGTAGGGAGGAGCTCAGTGTGACACAAGAGCAGGGGAGGAGTTCAGTGTGACACAGGAGAAGGGGCGGGGCTCAGTGTGACACAGATAGAAGAGGAGCTCAGTGTGACACAGCAGTAGGGTAGAGACTGAGTGTAACACATCGTTTGGGTAGAAGCTCAGTGTAACAAGTGTAGGACAGGGGCTCAGTGTGACATATGTTGGGGAGGGGCTCACTGTGACAAGTGTAAGGGAAGAGCTCAGTGTGACACAAGAGTATGGGAAGATCTCAGTGTGACACAAGAGTATGGGAGGATCTCAGTGTGACACAAGAGTATGGGAGGGGCTTAGTGTGACACAAGAGTAGGGGAAGGACTCAGTGTGACACAAGAGTATGGGAAGGACTCAGTGTGACACAAAAGTATGGGAGGAGCTTAGTGTGACACAACAGTATGGGAGGAGCTTAGTGTGACACAAGAGTATGGGAAGGACTCAGTGTGACACAAGAATATGGGAGGAGCTTAGTGTGACACAAGAGTATGGGAGGAGCTTAGTGTGACACAAGAGTATGGGAGGTGCTTAGAGTGACACAAGAGTATGGGAGGTGCTTAGAGTGACACAAGAGTAGAGAAGGGCTCAGTGTGACACAAATGTATAGGAGAGCTCACTGACACAAGAGTTGGGAGGAGCTCAGTGTGACACAAGAGTAGGGGAAGGGCTCAGTGTGACTCAAGAGTAGAGGAGGGGTCAGTGACATAAAAGTTGGGGAGGACTCAATGTGTTACAAGAATAGAGAAGGAGTTCAGTGTGACAGATGAGTAATGAAGGGGTTCAGTGTGACACATAGGAAGGAGTTCAGTTTGAGGGAATAGTAGGAGAAGAGTTCAGTGTGACACAAGAGTAGGGTAGGGCTCAGTGTGACACAAGAATAGGGGTGGGGCTTAGTGTGACACATTCGTAGTGGAGGGGTTCAGTGTGTCACAAATGTCGAGAAGGGCTCACTGACACAAGAGGGGAGGAGCTCAGTGTGACAGAAGAGTAGGGGAAGGGCTCAGTATGACACAAGAGTAGGGAGTGGCTGAGTGTGACACATAGTAGGTGAGGGGCTCAGTGTTACAGAAGAGTAAAGGAGGGCTCAGTGAAAAAAAATGTTGGGAGGAGCCATTGTGTCATTAGAGTAGGAGAGGGGCTCAGTGTGACACAAGAGTAGGAAAAGGGCCTGATCAGGCGGTGGCGCAGTGGATAGAGCGTTGGACTGGGATGCGGAAGACCCAAGTTCGAGACCCCGAGCTCGCCAGCTTGAGCGCAGGCCCATCTGGCTTGAGCAAAAGCTCGTCAGCTTGGACCCAAGGTCGCTGGCTCTAGCAAGGGGTGGCTCGGTCTGCTGAAGGCCCGCGGTCAAGGCACATGTGAGAAAGCAATCAATGAACAACTATAGTGTCGCAACAGCAACGAAAAACTAATGATTGATGCTTCTCACCTCTCTTTGTTCCTGTCTGTCTGTCCCTACCTATCCCTTTCTCTGACTCTCTCTCTGTCCCTGTAAAAAAGAAAAAGGGTAGGAAAAGGGCTCAGTGTGACACAAGAGTAAAGGAGGGGCTCAGTGTGACACAAGATTAGAGCAGTGCTCAGTGACAGAAGAGTTCGGAGGAGCTCGGTGTGACACAATTGCAGAGGTAGGGCTTAGTGTGACATTGGTAGTGGTGGGGCTCAGTGTGACATAAGAGTTGGGGAGAAGTTCAGTGTGACACAGGGTTAAAGGAGTGCTCAGTGTGTCACAAGTTAGGAGAGGGACTCAGTGTGACCCAAGAATAGGAGAGGGGCTTAGTGTGACAAAATATTATAGAAGGGGCTGAGTGTGACACATAGGTAGGAGAGGGGCTCAGTGTTACAGAAGAGTAGAGGAGGTCTCAGTGACACAAGAGTTGGGGAGGTGCTCAGTGTGTCACTAGTGCAGGGGAGAGGCTCAGTGTGAAAGAAGAGTAGAGCAAGGCTCAATGACACAAGAGTCAGGAAGAAGCTCAGTGCATCACAAGAGTAGAGTAGTGCTCAGTGATACAAGAGTTGGGAGGAGCTCAGTGTGACACAAGAGCAGAGGAAGGGCTTAGTGTAACACATTCATAGTAGAGTGGCTCGGTGTGACACAGATGTTGGGGAGGAGCTCAGTATGACACAAGAGTAGAAGAAGGACTCAGTGTGACACAGAGTAAAGGAGGGGCTCAGCGTGACACAAGTGTAGAGGAGAGCTCACTGACACAAGAGTTCGGAGGAGCTCAGTGTGACAGAAGAGTAAGAGAAGGGCTCAGTGTGACACATGTGTAGGAGAAGGGCTCAATGAGACTCAAGAGTAAGGGAGGGGCTTAGTGTGACACAAGAGTACAAGAGAAGCTCAGTGTGACACAAGAGTAGGTGAGTGACTCAGTGACCAAGAGTAGGGAGGAAGCAAAGTGTGACACAGAAGTTGGAGAGGAACGCAGTGTGACACAAATGTAGAAGAGAGCTCACTGACACAAGAGTTCGGAGGAGTTCAGTGTGACAGAAGAGTAGGGGAAGGCCTCACTGTGACACAAGAGTAGGGGAGGGGCTGAGTGTGACACATACATAGGGGAGGGACTCAGTCTTACAGAAGAGTACAGGAGGGCTCAATGACACAAGAGTTGGAAAGGAGCTCAGTGTGTCACTAGAGTAGGGAGGAGCTCAGTGTGACAAGAGTAGATCAGTGTTCAGTGAAACAAGAGTTGGGCAGAAACTCAGAGTACCACAAAAGTAGGGGAGAACTCAAAGTGAAATATAGAGAGGGGAGGGGCTCAGTGTGATTCAAGAGTAGAGGAGAAATCAGTGACATATAGTTGGGGAGGACTCGGTGTGTCACAAGAGCAGGGGAGAAGTTCAGTGTGACACAAGAGCAGGGGAGGGGCTCAGTGTGACATAAGAGTAGGGGAGGAGTTCAGTGTGACACAAGAGTAGGGGAGCAGCTGAGTGTGACACATACATAGGGGAGGGACTCAGTCTTACAGAAGAGTACAGGAGGGCTCAATGACACAAGAGTTGGAAAGGTGCTCAGTGTGTCACTTGAGTAGGGAGGAGCTCAGTGTGACAAGAGTAGAGCAGTGCTCAGTGAAACAAGAGTTGGGCAGAAACTCAGAGTACCACAAAAGTAGGGGAGAACTCAAAGTGAAATATAGAGAGGAAAGGGGCTCAGTGTGATTCAAGAGAAGAGGAGAAATCAGTGACATATAGTTGGGGAGGACTCAGCGTGTCACAAGAGCAGGGGAGGGGCTCAGTGTGACACAAGAGCAGGGGAGGAGTTCAGTGTGACACAAGTGTAGGGGTGGGGCTCAGTGTGACACAGATAGAAGAGGAGCTCAGTGTGACACAAGAGCAGGGGCGGGGCTCAGTGTGACACAGATAGAAGAGGGGCTCAGTGTGACACAAGAGCAGGGGAGGAGCTCAGTGTGACACAGCAGTAGGGGAGGGACTGAGTGTGACACATCGTTTGGGTAGAAGCTCAGTGTAACGAGTATAGGACAGGGGCTCAGTGTGACATATGTTGGGGAGGGGCTCACTGTGACAAGTGTAAGGGAAGAGCTCAGTGTGACACAAGAGTAGGGGAGGGGCTGCCTCTGACAGTTAGTAGAAGGGCTGACTGTGACACATAGGTAGAGGACGGCCCAATAACAAAATAGTTGAAAAGCTCAGTGTGACACAACAGCAAAGAAAGGGCTTAGTGTGACACACTGGTAGTGGTGGGGCTCAGTGTGACACAAGAGTTGGAAAGGGGTTCAGTGTAACACAAGAGTTGGCAAACTAATCAGTGACACTCAAGAGCAGAGGAGGGGCTCAGTGTGACACAAGAGTAGGGGAGGGGCTGTGTGTGACACAGAGGTAGGGGAAGGGCTCAATGTTACAAAAGACTATTGGAGGGCTCAAAGTTCAAGAGTGGGGTTGGAGCTCACTATGACACAAGGGTTGAGGAGGGGCTCACTATGACACAACAGTAGGGGAGGAGCTGAGTGTGACACATAGGTAGGGGATGCGCTCAATGTACAAGAGTAGAGGGGGCTCAGTGACACAAGAGTTGGGGAGGAGCTCAGTGTGTAACAAGATTAGGGGAGGGACTCAGTGTAAAACATAGAGAGGGGAGGAGCTCAGTGTGACACAAGAGCAGAGGAAGGGCCCAGTGTGACACATTTGTAGTGGAGGGGCTCAGTGTGACACAGTGGTTTGGGAGGAGCTCAGTGTGACACAAGAGTAGGAGAGGAGTTCAGTGTGACACAGTGGTTTGGGAGGGGCTCAGTGTGACACAAGAGTAGGAGAACGGCTCAGTGTGACACAAGAGTATGGGAGGGGCTTAGAGAAACAAATGTAGAGAAGGGCTCATTGACATAAGAGTTGGGAGAAACTCAGTGTGACAGAGAATAAGGGAAGGGTTCAGTGTAACTCAAGATTAGGGGAGTGGTTAACTGTGACACAAGAGTAGAGGAGGGATCAGTGACACAAGGGTTATAAGGAGCTCAGTGTGACACAAGAGCATAGAAAGGGCTTAGTGTGACATATTCATAGCAGAGGGGCTCTGTGTGACACAGAGGTTGGAGAGGAGCTCAGTGTGACACAAGAGTATGGGAGGGGCTTAGTATGACACAAGAGTATGGGAGGGGCTTAGTGTGACACAAGAGTAGGGGAGGGTTTTAGTGTGACACAAGAGTAGGGGAGGGTCTTAGTGTGACACAAGAGTATGGGAGGGTCTTAGTGTGACACAAGAGTATGGGAGGAGCTCAGTGTGACACAAGAGTATGGGAGGGGCTTAGTGTGACACAAGAGTAGAGGAGGGCTCAGTGTGACACAAATGTACAGGAGGGCTCACTGACACAAGAGTTGGGAGGAGCTCAGTGTGACAGAAATGTAGGGGAAGGGCTCAATATGACTCAAGAGTAGAGGAGGGGTCAGTAACATAAAAGTTGGGGAGGACTCAATGTGTTACAAGAATAGAGAAGGAGTTCAGTGTGACACAAGAGTAGGGGAGGGGCTGAATGTGACACAATAGTAAAGCAGGAGCTCTGTGTGACACTAGAGTAGGGGAGGGTTGAGTGTGACACAAGAGGAGGGGAGAGACTCAGTGTGACACATAGAAGAGGAGCTCCATGTGACACAAGAGTAGAGGAAAGATCAGTGACATAGGAGTTGGGGGTGACGTAGTGTGTCACAAGAGTAGAGGAGGAGTTCAGTGTGACAAATGAGTAAAGGAGGGGCTCAATGTGACACATAGGAAGAATGGAAGCTTTGTGTGACACATAGGGCAGGAGCTCAGTTTGAATGAAGAGCAGGGGGGGTTCAGTGTGACACAAGAGTAGGGGAAGTGCTCAGTGTGACAAATAGGTAGAGGAGGGACTCAGTGTGATTCAAGAGTAGCAAAGGGGCTCAGTGTGACATTGGTATGAAGGGCTCAGTGTGACACAAGAGTTGGGGAGGAGCTCAGTGTGACACAGATTTAGAGGAGGGCTCAGTGTGTCACAAGAGTAAGGGAGGAGCTTAGTGTGCCCCAATAATAGGGGAGGGCCTTAGTGTGACACAGAATAGGGGAGGCGTTCAGTGTGACACAAGAGTAGGTGAGGGGTTCAATGTGACCCAATAATAGAGTAGGTGCTCACTGTGACACATAGGTATGGGAGAAGCTCAGTGTGACACATGGGTAGGGGAGGGGCTTCGTGTGACCTATTGGTTTGACAAGGCTCAATATGGCACGTAAGTATTGTAGGTGCCAAGGTGACACATGAGAGGAAGAGTTAGTGTGACACATGGGAGCTACAGGAGCTAGGTGTGCCACATGAGTGGTGGAAGACCTCAATGTTACCTGAGTAGAGGAGGGGTTTACTTGACGCAGGAACCTAAGCATGGTTTTTAGCATCAGAAAGATCCCAGAGCCTGCAGTTCCTCCCAGAGGGTGTCACGGCCATGCTGGGGTGAAGCTGCATCACCAAGGGCTCCCCTCCTCCCTACGAGTCCCTAGGCAGTCTTCACACATCACATGAATTGTGATTCATAATCAAATGGAAACAAGCAAGTAAACAATTCTAAAAGTAAAGATGCAACTTTCATCTACTAAATGTAGAACTCCAAATTAGCAGTCCTGACATATCTGAAAACACTTGGACCCTTAACACTCAGTCCACTCCAATCATTAAAAGGGACTATGAAGACACATGAGTCACATCAAACCCCACAAACCCATGTCACCTCCCCTCATAACCTCCACAGGCTCTTCATGGTCCCAGATTCTGGCTCTTCAGGACCTAGAAACTCAAAATAGATATTTGATAACCAACTCTTGACCAAGCAAAGACATTAAAATCAGTGGACAAAACACCATCGTGGCCGTCATCATTTTAGAGAACAGAAGCACATTGTAACAGTCGAAAGTGGCAAGAACCTATCTCAGAATTTTACAATGCCATAAATGTTTCATTACAAAGCGTTCACTGCCCTGTCCACCATCTTCTGATCTTATCCCAGAAGCATGGCCAGTCCCATCCACAGACTCACCTGTCCCTCACCACTCCCAGTCATGCCCCCTCTGACAGGGCACATGCCTGTTCTGGAACTCCGCCCTGAACCACCCCAGGGCTGTGCAAGGGGCAGTGAAGGCCCACCTCCCCCACCACGTCCCCACTCGGTCACTCATTCATTCCTTCATTTAAACTTTGGTGGAAAGATCACAAAACTCGGTCCTTAACCCTCTGTCTGAGGTCTAGCATGTGACATTCAAGGAACACATCTGAGCATCAGTTCTACCATCTACACCAAGGGAAGGTGTGATCAACACAGAGGATCCGGGTGGGACTCCAACCAAGTGGACAGCCAGGAGGCTGGCCCAGAGAACAAAGTACAGAGAGCAAGGAGCCAAGGCCCGTGAGCGAAGGGCAGGAACGGGGCCAGGGGTCGGGGTAGGGAGGTGCCCCGTGAGAAGCTGGGAGGGGCTGGATTCCTGGCACCATTTCTGAGATGTTAGCCACTAGAGAGGAAGAAAGAGGGTACCACCTCTCCTTACTGGCCCCCCTCAGCCAGACCTCGGCAGAATCCCTGCCCCACAGAGAAGCCTGAATTGCCTGCCCTTCTCTGCACCCTTCCCCGAGCCGCCCTGGCCCGGCTGGCTGCCATCCGCCGGCTCTTGTCCGTCTCCCCGAGGTGTGCACTTTCAAGGGCAACGTCCGTTTACTCGATGCCTGGCACAGGGCCTGGCACACAGTAGACCTTCACCGAATGTGCAAACGAATGAATGAAAGCCTACCATGTACAAGGCCCTGGAGGCCAGATGAGCCCGAAGCGAGGATGATGGAGATGAGGTAGATGATGGATGGGTGATGGCCAGGTCCACAGTGATGGAGATGAGATGCTGTGCCCAGGATGGCAGAGGGGAGAGGAAGGGAGGGGAGGGGAGGGGAGGGGACAAGAGGGGAGACCAAGATGACCCGCCCATGGCAAACCCGGAAGGTGCAGTGACAGTAAGCAGTGCTGGATGATAGGAGCCATGAGGATGGAGTCCAGGGTGACAGACATGCGTGAGATGACCCCCCGAAAGAGTAGAGCGGGAGGAGGAGGGATCCAGGCCCCACATGCCGGACCTGGAAACCTCTGAAGGTCAAAGTGGAACATAGAAAGGCTCTTGAGAGTCACAGCCCAGCCCAGCATCCCTCTCAGCGCCCCTGTCCTGCACCCTTGCGTTTCCAGAAGACTCATCCTGTTCAAAGTCTGGAGTCTAATCACCAAGCCCAAGAACCTTGACCGTGAAGCACAGCGGGCCTCTCAGAACGGGCAGGGCAAACCCTTTTGCCCGCACAACACCCCACACGGGATTTGAAAAGTCCCCTACCTACCTCTCCGGCAGCCCCTTGTTTTAGTCAGCAACAAAACCTTCATGCCAAAGTTCAAGTTGCAACAACGTTGCCTCCTTCATATCATATAACATACGTGTGACAGGCATAGATACTTGTCAACCTCAGAGCTGCAAACGAAGCTCGTTCTAATTGTCCCCTCCTGACGCACTAGCAAACCAACCAGACCAAACAGACTTGCATCACACAAAGTCTGAAGTCATTTTGGGTACTTCTCCACCCAAGTCGGTGTGTGCCCAGGCAGGCCTCACGGGGACAGAGATTGCCCTCTGGATTCCGTACCGCAGGTAGACAAGTTGCCGAAGTGACGAGAGGCGGTGCGCCACAGGACAGGGTGGGAACTGACCTGGATGGTGCAGCGTCTGGGCGGAGCGCTCTGGTGTCCTCTGGGTCTGACGCTCCCTTCAGGGCATGGTGCAGCAGCCAGGCTCTGGTCCCGAGGTCCCTGGCCAGCGCCAACAAGTGGCAGATGCCACAGGCAGCGGCTAGGTAGGCTGGGGAGGCTGCGGAGGCTGGGCACAGGACCCAGCCTAACCGTGCTCAACCCATTCTTGCCCCTCCACCCATGAGGTGGCTCAGTGTCCATTGTGAGCTGCTCAGAAGCTGGGGTCCAAGGGCTGGTGGAGGGGGAGGGGCTGGGGCAAAACCCCAGGCAATGGGGTAAGAGCCAGGGGAATGTGGGAGGGAAAGGCTCCAGTCCGGCACACAGGAGGGAGCAGCTTCCTGGGTAGACTGGGCAGTGCTAGTGAGGGGAGGGTGGGCAGCTCAGGGGGTTAAGTGCCCCTTTGGCAGCATCACCACGGAGAGGGAAGGGTCTGGGGGTGTGGGCTGAGGCTTCCCCATTCCCGTCCACTGTAAAAGAACTAGAAACACAAGTGGGCTAGTGGACAGAGCCCTGAGAAGAACGTGGAAGAGGGGACTGTGGAAGGGGGGACTGTGGACAGTGGGTTTCTGGGAAAAAGACATGGAGTCCACGCGGGGGTGGCTGAGGTTAGGGAGAGACCAATGGTCTCCCTTCCATTCACTCAACAACATCTGTGTCTCGTACACACGCATGCACACACAGGCACAGGCCACACGTGCATGCACACTCACGTGCATGCACACTCACATGCACACACACATGCACACACTACACACTCACATGCACACACACACATGCACATATAAGCACTGACCACATGTGCACACACACTTACACACATAGAGGCAGGCACAGGCACACATTCACCCCCAGGCCAGGGCGACCTGCACACTGAGCTGTCCCTGGACCAGGTAAAACCCAAGTTTAACCTAGGGAAGTCACCCAACACCAATACTGGGTACCCACCAGGTGGGAGGGTGCAGACTAATCCCTGAACCTGGGGTCCCACGTTGCAATCACCCCCTGAAAGAGCATGAGGGCAGGTGATGGGCACTGGCTACCTAGGGGCTTCTGACTGAGATCTGGCCTTGGGGTCACAGTCGGTTCTAAGTGGAGGGAGGTGAGCTGCAGCCTGACCAATGATCTTGGAAGACCCTCTCTGGGGTTTGCCCGGTGCTTTCCTCCCCGCCATGTAGCCCTCTGACTTCTGGGCACCAAGGTCCTAGGCATGGCACCGCAGGAGGGTGAACCCCAGACCTCATGGACATCTGAGTATGCCAGAATGACCTCTGCCCCTCACCAAGCGCAGGGTCCCACCTCTGACCTGGGGGGACTGACAAGCAGCCAGCCCTCTGACAGGCACACTTCCACACACTCCCTCCGCAAGCAGCCAACACCAAGCAGACAGATAAAGTGCTTTGTAAAGTGCAGGTATATAGGGAATATTCCACAACACCCAGCCAGCCCCCACCATGCCCCGCCCAGCCCACCCCAGGGCAACTCGGGGTCCAGGATGTGATGCCCATAGAGGCCACTGCAAGGGAACTGACAGAGACCACTGTGGGCCCTACGCTTACACCACAGCATCTCCCCCCAGAATTTGGTCTTCCGCACTATTGAACTGGCCTAATAAATGTCTCCCTGGGGCGGGAGGAGCCAGAAACACCTGGCTTGGATGTGGCCTCACTCTCTGTGCCCATTGGCTGCTGTCCTGCTCCCCACTGCACTGCCCATGCACACCCCACCCCAACCCCACCCACCCATGGGTGTGCCCAGCCTCCAAAGGGACTACCTTCTCCAAAGGCCCTACTTGACAGCTGAGTGGGAGGGTGCAGGGGAGAGCCCCAAGAGACCCCGAGAAGCGAAGCACGAGGGGCACTGCCGCCCAGGTGGCTGCTGAGGACAGCCTTCCACAGGGGGCCCGAGAGAAAGCTCAAGGCAGGGTACGCCGGCCCTCTGCGCTGTGATGGCAGCCACCAGTAAGGAGAAGAGAAAAATTGTATTCATCTTGGAGGAAATTACAGCAGAGGCATCTATCTCTGCCCCCTGCTTCCTCTAAACGCTGACTTGGGAGTGTCAGGGAAATGGGGGCCCAGCTTGGTCCCTACTGGGAAGAAAGAAGGTTAGGACCTCTTCTCCCTCGGTCACCGCCCGCCTCCTCCCGGCCACGGATCCATTTAGCCAAGGGGGCCGTTACTCACAAAGAGTGAGTGGTGGGTGCAGGGACAGGACAAAAGTGAGCGGTGGGGATCTGAGGCCCTGAGAGGGAATGTCGAGACAAACTGGCTGGGCCTGGTTCCCTGGCCTTTCCGACGACGCTCCGTCCAGGGCATCCTCTTGTCCTCTGGTCTGGTCTTCTAGCTGGCATTGGGGCTGGGCTCCTGGCAAGCGGGGCGGGAGATCTGAAGGCAAGCCTTCCTGCTTCTGCGCTCTTGTAGGGTGGCCGCAGGCAATCCATTCGGTCCTCTGGGCTCTTCCTGGATCTCAGTGAAATGGCCGGCAAGTCAGGGATCCGGTCTAAAACCGTGGCCTCCAGAGAGAGGTCCAGTCTTTACAGAGAGTAACCAATCTGTCTCTCAGCCTCAGTGTCCTTATCTGTAAAATGGGGAGGCTGACAAGGAGAGACCACTATGTGTCCTTGGCTGAGACCACAGGAGTGCCATGTGGTCACAGGGTCTTTCCCACCTGGGGGGGTGGGGACTGTATCACAGTTCTCTGTCTCCAGAGTCAGCACAATGCCAAGCACACTCCAGCCAACAGCATAGAGCTTGACGACTTTCCTGGGCGGGGCTTGTATAATAACCTCTGACCTATCTAACCCAAGTCAGAGGGCATTGCCCGATGGTCTAGATTAGAAGCTCCATCCATCTTGACTGCCACAACCGCAATCCACCGTGAGCCTACCTCCCTGGAGCCGAGGACGTTAGGGAGTGGATTTCACATGTTCTTCACTGACATTACAAGCCTGGCTCATCCGTTTTGCATTTGGCTTCAGAATTTGTTGTCCAGATTTCTAGGAAATCAGTAATGAGTGATTCTAATAATTGTTTGTGCTTGGAATGCTCTTAAAAATAACTTAGTCCAATGGGGGCGGGAGATAGGGTGGAGCAGTCCTCTGAAACATTTCTCTCCTTCATTCCATCCAAGGTCTCGCGTTCCAATTACTCATAAAAGAAGTTTCTGTGTTCATCGTTCCAAATTCTAATGAATTTCCAGGAAATATCATGAAAATGATGTTGGCGTCATTAAGATGTGTTTTTTTTCTTTTTTTTATTTTATTTTTTCCAAAAACTCTTACTAGCTGCTCCCTTCTCCTGCAGACTCCAAGTGCATAAGACATGTCCGTTTCTGGGATCTGTTCTTGTCGGTGTGCCTGGATATTGTAACTGATGATATCGGACCCTCAAAACCACCACGTCTAGGGATTTCAGAGTCCCCTTAGCCAGAACACTAAGCCGCCGCTCCCTCCAACGGTGACACTTCTCATAAGCTTTGTCTCTGTCTGCCCGGAACATTCTTATGGTTTCTCAGCAAGTCAATATTTTGGGCCCTATTTTTCTTTCATTGTCATCTCTCTCCAGCTTTGTAAAGAGTCTGATGTCAACCAAGTTCCTGAAGGGCCACAGCTGCGGTCAAGGTCAAGGTGCTCAGGACAGGGTCCCAGCCTCACATGCAGCTGCATCCGGAAAGCTGCCATCTTGTCCCTGTGTATTTGAGGGCCCTCCTTTGATGTCCATGCCATTTCTGTGCCCATCGTGATGGCCCAGCCTCCGTCCCAGTTCCAACCTCGATGAACTTCCGTTGCTGGAAAGTAGGCAACCAGATCTGACCAGCCCGAGGCTGCAGCTTGCACGTCGAGCTGGCAAGTGGGTACTTAGCACCTTCCCCTAGCAGAGGAGCTAAGCCACAGAAATGAGCTTGGGTTACATTTCCAGGGAATCTGCCAACTTGGCAGCCCCGTGGGTCCAGGCTGGTGAGCAGCCAGCTGTGAGTTCAGCACAACTGAAAGGCACAGAACGGCACTTTACTGCAGAGATGCACACGCGTGGGCAGCGTTTGGTGGTGGTGTCGCATGACTTTCGCTACCATGGTCTTCCTCACCTCCTTCTTTCTGTTAGGAGTCCCCACTCCAAACATCTTCTTTTGTGTCTGGAACCCAGCTTCTCACAGGTTCAAATGTGACCTCCGATGTTTCTAATGAGAAAGGGGAGCAGGCCAAGGGTGGAGAGGAGTCTCCTTTGACAACTCTAGTCTCAAGTCAGACCTCAGCCACATTTGCTCCCGCCCAGCAAGTCTACAGCTTTTGAGGTTTTCTCACCAGTTCTGCATGTCAGAGTTTCATGAGAGGCTGGAGCTAGGATGTCAGCTCTAGAACACCAACAGGATCTCTCATCATGGATATATAAGCTTTATTAGAGGCTGGAGCGGGAGTCTCAGGTGTGGAACATCAAGGTGACCCCTCAACACAAATATATGAGTTTCATCAAAGGCTGTGCCTAGGTTCTTGGTTCTGAGACGATCAGCAGACCCCTTATCACAGACGTCTGAGCTTCATCAAAGGCTGCAGCTGAGGTCTTGGCCCTTGAACATTAAGAGGACCCTTCATCACGAACATCCGAGCTTCACTGCAGGCTAGAGCTGCCATCTTGACTCTGGAACATCAGTCAGACCCCTCATTGTGAACATCTGAGCTTCATCAGAGGTTGGAGCTGGGTCTCAGTCCTGGAACATCAAGAGGGACACTCACTGAGGACATCAGATATCCATCAGAGGCTGGTGCTGGGGTCTCCAAGCTTTGGAAAATCAAGTGGACCTCATCATGGACATCTAAGCTTCACTGGAGACTGGAGTTAGGGTCTCAGTTCTGGAACATCAAGAGGGTAACTTGTCATGGACATCTGAGCTTCATCAGAGGTTGGAGTTGGGGGTCTCAGTTCTGAAACACCAAGAGGGCCATCATCATGGACACCAGAGCTTCATCGGAGGTTGGAGTTGGGGACTCGGTTCTGGAACATCAAGGGAGCTACTCATCATGGACATCAGAGCTTCATCGGAGGTTGGAGTTGGGGACTCGGTTCTGGAACATCAAGGGAGCTACTCATCATGGACATCAGAGCTTCATCGGAGGTTGGAGCTGGGTTTCTGTCCTGGAACATTAGGAGGGCCACTCATCATGGACACCAGAGCTTCATCGGAGGTTGGAGTTGGGTTTCTGTCCTAGAACATCAGGAGGGCCACTCATCATGGACACCAGAGCTTCATCGGAGGTTGGAACTGGGTTTCTGTCCTGTAACATTAGGAGGGCCACTCGTCATGGACATCAGAGCTTCATCGGAGGTTGGAGTTGGGGACTCGGTTCTGGAACATCAAGGGAGCTACTCATCATGGACATCAGAGCTTCATCGGAGGTTGGAGCTGGGTTTCTGTCCTGGAACATTAGGAGGGCCACTCATCATGGACACCAGAGCTTCATCGGAGGTTGGAGTTGGGGACTTGGTTCTGGAACATCAGGAGGACCACTGGTCATGGACACCAGAGCTTCATCGGAGGTTGGAGTTGGGTTTCTGTCCTAGAACATCAGGAGGGCCACTCATCATGGACACCAGAGCTTCATCGGAGGTTGGAACTGGGTTTCTGTCCTGTAACATTAGGAGGGCCACTCGTCATGGACATCAGAGCTTCATTGGAGGTTGGAGTTGGGGACTCGGTTCTGGAACATCAAGAGGGCTACTCGTCATGGACACCAGAGCTTCATCAGAGGTTGGAGCTGGGTTTCTGTCCTGGAACATCAGGAGGGCCACTCATCATGGACATCAGAGTTTCATTGGAGGTTGGAGTTGGGGACCCAGTCTTGGAACACCAAGAGGACTCCTCACTGAGGACATCAGAGCTTCATCAGAGGCTGGAGCTGGGGTCTCCAAGCTTTGGAAAATCAAGTAGGCCTCATCATGGACATCTAAGCTTCACTGGAGACTGGGGCTGTGTCTCAGTTCTGGAACATCAAGAGGGTAACTCGTCATGGATATCAGAGCTTCATCGGAGGTTGAAGCTGCATCTCTGTTCTGGAACTTCAAGATGGCCACTCATTATGAACACTGGAGGTTGGAACTAGAGTCTCATTTTTGAAACATCAAGAACTCATTGTGAACATCAGAGCTTTTGGAGGGTGGAACTGGGTTCTTTGTTCTGGAACATCAGAAGGACCACTCATTATAGATATCAGAGTTTCTTCAGAGGCTGGAGTTGGGGTCTCAGTTCTGAAACATCAAGAGGACCCCTCATGATGAACATCAGAGCTTCATCAATGGCTGGAGCTGGGGACTCAGCTCTGGAACATCTAGGGTACTCTCATTCTGCAAGATTCAGCTTCAGCAGAGACTGGGGCTCTAACCCCAGGACACTCAGACTGCCAGCCCTTCTTGGCCGGGCATGAACTCATCTGGGTGGGGCACACTCTGGAGGCCATCTCCCCTTGGTCTCACTGCTGCCTGGATCATCACTCAGCACCATGCGCATCTTCATCTCCACCAGGGACTAGTGTCAGGTCTCCTTGGTTGGACGTGGCCGTGGTCCCCAAGTGGTTCTCTTTGAAAAGGAGCCATGCTCAGCCCCATGCACTCACTCATAGCTGGACTTGCTTGTATTTTTTTTCTTGATTCACCTCGCTTGGCGTGGGGGCAGGAGGAGAGAAGAAAGAGAAGAAGGAAGGAAAGGAGGCAGAGGAAGGGGGAGGGACAGAAAGGAGGAAGAGCTGGTGGTGGCGGTGGTGGTGGTTTTGGCTTTGACGGTGACACTCCATGAGTTGCATGTCCAGCTCATCTGCTCCAGCAGTGCCAGGTGTGCCAGCCCCAGGACTCCGTGTGGACTTGGTTCAAAAGCTTTCCACCCTTGCTCCCTCTGCCTCCATCCAGCCCCAGCCACATGCTGCTGGCTGCCAGCCCGATGGCTCTGAGCTGGCCTCAGGCCCTACTGCAGGGCAGAGGTGTGTCTGAGGTTTGGCCTCCACAGCTCCTCAGGGCCCTGCTCAGTAACTACCTTGGGGAATGAGTGTTGGCCCAGGCTCTCCACCAGGCTGGACCTGCTTGGCCACCCACTCACCATCAGTTCAAGAAGGACAACTGTTTGGACAGGCCCCCACTATGACCCTGGAAATGTGTGAGGAGGAGAAGGAAGAGTTGGCACCCCTCCAGAGCTACAGAAACCAAAAGAACAGTGAGCTCAGCTCAGACCCCCCTCCAAGACCTCCGTGTACTACTTAACGGAAAGGCCCCTGGCCCCTTACAGCCCTTAAAGAAAGGGGGACTGGCCAACTTAGTTCCTACCAATGTGCATCAGTCTCAGGACCCCTACCAGGCCAGCCCTGCTTCGGGACATCCTATCATCATTGGGTGCTAGATGGGGAGGGGATGGGCAGGAACTGGAGCGGGCTCCCCTGCCCCTCCCCTCCCATCCCACTGCCCAATGGGAGGGGAGCCCCAGTGAGACAAGACCGCTGACACTCACCTCTCCTTACATTAGCAGCACGTCCATCACCGTTTGTTAAGGCAAAAAAAACACACACGTTTATTGACAGCACAGTAGGGTGTGCTAAACCCAAGGCTGAGTACTTCAAAACCACATCACAGTAGCCTCACAACAACCCTGTGAGGTAGGTGTCCGGGGGCCGACGTCGCAGGGGCACGGGGGTCTAACACAGACGTCGCAGGGGCAGGGGGTCTAACAAAGTCTCAGTGAAGTTCGTGAGGAGGGGGCGGGGCGGGGCGGGGCGGGGCGGGGCAGGGGGTCAAGGCCGTGGGTCCGACCCTCAGGTCAGTGGAGTCCATCAGTCAAAGGGTGGGTGGCTACAGCAGGGGAGGTTGAGGGGGGGCACGCCCTTCCTCGCAGTGGGCAGCAGGGGTCCAGAGTCTTTGGGGTCCAGCCTGTCCCGTGGGAATGTGTGCAGGGCGTCCCGTGGCTGTGGAGGCTGAGAGAGATACAGGAGCAGATGAGGGCCACCCGCTCGCGGTCGCACTGGCTGACAAGAGTTCTCATGCAGACAGGCAGGCCGGGAGCAAGGAGAGCAGAGAAGCCCACTCTGCTGAAGCGAGGCAGCCCCTGAGAGCCAGGATGATGCGGGAAAGGCCCTGGTTCCCAGCAGCCTTGGTGAGCACGGGAGCACCCCGCCACCAGCTCCCGCCCGTCTACCTAGTGCCCTTCAACCTCCGTGAAGGGTCTCCTCCACCTGCACAGACTTCCAGAAGCATAACCATGGTCATGGAACCTTCTTGCACCACCTACCTCTCTGGGTGCTCACCTCACTAACCCAGAACATAGATAGAATTCTTAGCCTTTCTAAAGACACCTGGCTCTCCTGTCCAACTCATCACCAAGTTAACTTGAGTGTTTTCTAAAATGTCAGCCTCATCTGCCTCTGGAAGATTCCCAGAATTCTCCTGGATCCTCCCATCTTGGCCTCCAGCCCGCTTCCTCCCCAAACCTGTAAAATCTCTATATTTAAAAGCAAACCTTTCCCTCCCTCCCTCTCTCCCCAGAGCGGTTAAGGTCCTTCTTTCATGCCCTCCATTTCGTCCAACAGTCCCCTGAGCCACAGAGTCCCAGCGAGCACAGTGCCTGTGGCCAGTGCCCACAGAGTGCAGGGCACATGGCCAACCACAGAGCCCCCAGGAGGGCAAGGAGCTGAGGCACCTGTGTGTCCGGTAAGTAGGCATTTATCTTCATGTAAATAACCTCACTAAAGCAATAATCATACCAAGTAGTATGACTGGTTCCTGGCGATCGGTGAGCAAGCTCACCCAGGCCCCCGCGTGTGTGCGCGCGCACACACACACACACGCACACACGCACATGCACCCACAAGCGCACACACGCGTGCACTCGCCGGGGCAGCCTCAAACCCAGACCTTGACTCTTGAGAGCCAGTACGTGGGGTGCTGTGAGGCACAGCCACCATGATCAGTGTCTGCCAGCACCCCCCAGCTGACACCACCATGAGGTACCCAATCTACTCAGAGTGTTCAAGTAACCTGCCCAAGACGACTAGGCTGACAAATGGTGACACCAGGAGCAGAGACTAAATGGGCAAGACTTTCAGACTGCACCCCTGAACATTATGCGCTATTCTTGAGGAGGAGGAGCCAAGAATGGAAGATTGGAATCCAGCTCTAGTATCTGACCTACCTTCCTGGTTTGCTAACTGCCCGTGGCCGCAGCCCACATCTCGCACATACCTCAAGGTCAATACTGATCGTCACCAATGGTGGGGACAAGACATTGTGGAAGACCTCCGCTCCCCCAGAGTAAAGGCCTCTGAGGCCCATAGCCAGCCTCAGAGAGGACGAAGGCATGGCCGGGGTGACCCTGAGATTCTGCCAAAGTCCCTCAACACTAATGAGGGCATTTTCACCCAAACAAAGTTTTATTCTAGATATCAATTATTTCTAAAAAGGTACAAAAGACAGCTGTTCTGCTGGAAGGGGCCCTTTAGTGGCTATATCCCCCGGGGTGAACCCCACCACCACAGGAAACCCCTTGGGATTCACCTGGAAATTTTTGCCAAGAAAACACTCCCTTCTCCTCTCAAAGGAAGACGTGTGGACTCAACGTGTGCATCAGGCCAACAGTCCACTCTGCTTCACGTCCATTACAGCCCGTCCTCACCAGTCAGTGGGTACCTATTAGGCACCTACTAGTGCAGGAAGTAGGGCTGTACGGGGTCAGGGAGGCTCAGGCTTCAGAGGAAGGGCAGGGTTCAAGGGCAGAGCAGCTGGGACCTCCCTGAGTCTCCACTTCCTCGCCTGCCCTCTAGAGAGAAGGTCCAGCCCTGCCCACCCTAAGAAGACGAAGATGTAAAAACACGGTCCCAAGGCCCCTTGGGAAGCCGATGAACCCACTCTTTGCCCACACAACAACCCTGTGAGTAAAGCTGTTTGTTTGGTGACCTACTGCTTATAGAAAAGGAAACCGGGGGTCAGAGAGGAGAAATGACTTGCCCAACATACTGCTCTGTTAACTTAGGTCGTCCTGGGGTCTGCAGGATTCTAATTTCCAACTCAAATACTGACTTGTTAATTGGACCGCTAAAGCTCCATTGCATGACACCCAAAACAACATACTGGTTTTCAAGCAACACACATCATACAAAAGTCCACAGATATGTTTGTTAACAGGTCAACGGGGAGCAAAATACAATCTCTAAAGTAAGGTCGTGAACACCTGCCGCCTGCATCTGATCACAGTGTCACTCATGATTTGGCCATCCACCCATCCATGCCTTGGGCAAAATCAGAAGACCGCCCCTACCACCGGGCTGGTGCTGTGTTAGGCTCAGGTTGCTGGCATTTGAGCCCAAATGTTGTCATTAAGAAGAAAGGATGTTGGAGAAGGGACAGGCAGTGCTCTCGATGGCTGGTGCCTACTATTTTGGGGATATGACCCTGCTAACCTCTGCTGAGAGGGTTTTACATGGAAGCGCAGGTACAGCTACAGTACACACAGACCCAGCCGAGTACTTCCACCTTTTCACTGAGGACAGGCGGGGAACCCCTGAGGGGTGGGGGCATTGCCCAAAGCAGCTCCCAACTTCCAGAGTGAAAGTTCCTGCCCAAACTCCTATCTCGTCTCAGTGTGTCACACAAAGGCAGCATTATGTCCCACAAAATCCCCTGCATGATTGGCCAAACCACTTCCCACTACCCGGCCCGAATCTGGCTGCTCCTTCTGGCCTTTCTTCCTGCCCCTAAACCACTCCCAGGGGCATGTGTACCCCCCTTCCCAAATCACAGTTCCAAATCCTGCTTACACGAACCCTCACAACAACCCTGCAAGGGGGATGCTAGGCTTCCCCTTCCTGGCAAAGACAGACTCAACCTGTCTCCTTCCAGTGACAAACCCCACAGGTCTGTCCAGCTCCCACGTCCTGGCTCTGCCCCGTCAACCCACTCTGCCACGCAACAAAGAATATGGTCCTCCTCAGTAGCGCCCCCAAGACTCACACTATGTCCTTCCTACACAGGCAGCAGTGGGTTAAAGGGGTATCCCACTGGACCTGGGATCTGCAGGGATGCCATGGGCTGCATCCAGGTTTTGCCAAGTGCCATACGCCTTGGGCACCCTGGTTTGCTGATAAGTTGTTCCATGCAGACCCCTCACAGAGCATGATTCTCACCATCTCCAGGAACAATCACCTCCCCCAATTTTCTCTAAATAGAGCTGAACATTAACTAATCTCAAATAGGACCGGAATGGCTCTAAGATCTCCTCCATGGTGCCAGACCAACGTGTTCTAATGACTTGAAAGCCTGCTCGCAGCCGGCATCAGCCATTCGGCTCAGACCCCCCAGCTCTCGTGCAAGCCTCTTGAGGGTATGGGCTATGATTTCTGAGCACACAGGGAACACAGTTTACTGATTACTAATCAACCTCGTTTTGTAAAGAACAAAGTTGGGTAAGACAATCAAACTTTCCACAGGACTCAAGACTTGGAAATGGTAGCTGAATCAAGGTTCTTGCCTGGAGACTGGCACACAAACACAGCCCCTCGCAAACAAGCTCAGCTCTCCTTCCAAAAGGCAACATCAGAATGAGTCCTTGGGAGCCAGCCCTGTTATAGCACGAGCCGGGTTTGAAAATGTGGTTGACTGTTGAGTGGAAGGAAGGAAGGAGTAAAGGAAAGAAGGGGTGACGGAATGGGCTACAACCACGGCCGTCTGGGAGAGGAAGCTGGAAGGTGGAAGGCACGGCAGGGACCATGCACCACCAGCCAAGGTGGCCCGGGGGAGATGTTCGGACCCCAGCCCCGGACCCATCGCTGTGTGCGATGCATGGGAAAGCGCCATGCAGGAGGGAACCACGTGGGTGATGGGTGGGGATGACATGAAGTTGGGATGTGCTCATGGCACAGACCCTGCAAAAAAGGGAGCTGCAAATAAGGGCGTTCACTGTGTGACCACAACCCACGGCACCACACATCCCACCCAAAAGGAAAAAGCACGCTTTCAGGAAAGGGAGAGGCCAGCGCACCAGGTCAGAAAGCGCAGGCCACGTGCATGGATAGAGACGGGTGGATTAAATTAAGTTGGAAATCATCACAGACCCCCCCAAGCCTCACTGCGGGGATAAACCAATGGGTGAGGAGTTCCGATGCAGGCGCCTGGTGCTGAGTGCTACAGCACAGAGAGGTCAGTGGGGAAAAGAAGACCCCTACTGAGGGCAGAAGGTGTTCTGGAAAGCAGGGGTATGTCTTCCTTGGATAATGTGCTGTCCCCAAAGGCCATGATGACCTTTTGAGTTCTGGCTAGCTTTGCGTTGGGGCATGAGGGGAACTCAAGAAGAGCATGGAGACCCTTCTGTTTCTTGAATAATGGAATCATTTGACCTAACTGAGAAAAATAGAAAGAAGATTCTCCATCAGACCTGGTCCAACATACCCTACTAATCAATGAAACCCAAAAGACCACCGTCGAGGGCTAGTTCTGCTCACACATCCCGGAACCCGGAACTACCTGACCCGATGACGGCCCCGGGAGCTGTAAAGTGTGGATCCAGAGGGCTTGCTTCCTCCAGCTGCAAAAAGGGGCTGGTGAGGGTGCTGGTGAGAAGTCCGCTAACTGAGACACTGGGTGTGGCTATCTAAACCTCAGAGGGACAAAGAGATATTCTTGTCCCACAAGCGTCACAGAAGGTTGTTCATAAATCATACATGCAGCCTGACCAGGTGGTGGCGCAGTGGATAGAGCGTCGGACTGGGATGCAGAGGACCCAGGTTCGAGACCCTGAACTCTCCAGCTTGAGCGCAGGCCCATCTGGCTTGAGCAAAAGCTCGCCAGCTTGGACCCAAGGTCGCTGGCTCCAGCAAGGGGTTGCTCAGTCTGCTGAAGGCCTGTGGTCAAGGCACATGTGAAAAAGCAATCAATAAACAACTAAGGTGTCGCAATAGCAACAAAAAACTGATGATTGATGCTTCTCATCTCTCCCCATTCCTGTCTGTCTGTCCCTATCTATCCCTCTCTCTGACTCTCTCTCTGTCCCTGTAAAAAATAAATAAATAACTACCTTCATCAAGTGTCCATCTGATCTACCCCTTGATGCCTCCAACAATGGAGGGCTCACTACATTCAATGAAATGCCATTTCATCCATGACCATTTGTTCAGAAAGCCATGACCCAACAGACTTAGACAAACAGTTCACAGAAGATAAATACATTGTTAACAAACATATGTGAAGCCTGCCCAGGTGATAGTGCGGTGGATAGAGTGTCGACCTGGGATGCTGGGGACCCAGCTTCAAAACCCCAAGGTAGCCAGCTGGCTTGAGTGAGGGATCACCAGCTTGAGTGCGGGATCATAGACATGACCCCATGTCCACTGGCTTGAGCTCAGAGGTCGCTGGCTTGAACAAGGGGTCACTGGCTCTGCTGTAGCCCCCCAGTCAATGCATATATAAAAAGCAATCAATAAACAATTAAGTTGCCACAACTATGGGTTGATGCTTCTCATCTCTCTCCCTTCCTGTCTGTCTCTGTCTGTCTCTCTCTCTCTTTCTCTCACAAAAAGAATAAAGTATGTAAAAATATTCAACCTTCACTACTAATCAAAGCAATGCAAGTTGCAATAACATAAAAATACTTTTAAAAAGAGATATACTAGCAATATCTTTAAAAATGCTAATATATAGATGGACATTATAAGATGATGAAAGCCTTCAAAATTAGTATTCCTAAAGGAATCCCTGGCTTTCAATTCAAGAAGCTCAACCCTAAGAAATGCATTTCTTCATTCACCACCATATTTGTTCATTGTTGCATCCTCTCATCCATCAAACACTGACCCACACCCCCACATATACATCCATCCTTTCAAACTCTCATCTATCATCCAACAACTCACCAACTCACTAAACCTTCATCTGTCCTTCCATTTTCGTATCCCTTAGCCAATTACTGACCACTCCCTACATCTTGACCCATCCCTCCATCCTCTCAACCATCAATCACTTCAAACAGTCACACCTTCATCTATTCTTCCATTTTTCCATCCTCTCAGCCAACTAGCCAATCACTGACCACTCACTACTTTACCCTTCCCTCCATCTCTTATCAATCAGCAAATCACTAATTCACATACAAAATCTTCATCACTCCTTCCATCACCTCATTGATCAACCAATCACTGACCCGCACATTTCATCTTTATCCCTCCTTCCATCCTCCTATCCATCAACCAACAAGTAACCCACAGTACTATCTTCATCCATCTCTCCATTCTTTCATCAGCTTACCACTCACCCACTCACTACATCTCCACCAATACCTCCATCTCCATCCTTCCAACCTCTCATTCATTAGAAAATCACTAACTAAATATATTATCATCCTTCCTTACATCCTCAGGTGCATTAGCCAACCAATCACACACCCAATACATCTTTACGCTCTTTCCCTTCAATTCTCTCAACCATGAGCCAACCACTCATCCACACACTGCAACTTCACCCATTGTCCCATCTTTCCATCCTCTGATCCATTAGACAATGACTGACTACTCACTAGATCTCCATCCATCACTCCATCCATTATCCAACAGCCAAACAATCACACTCACTATATCTTCATCTACTCTTACATCCTCACAACAATCAACCACTCATCAAAACACATTTCCATTCATTCATCCTTCCAATCTTCACATCCATCAACCACTCATCCATTCAATCACATCTTTCCCTCCTCTTACCCATTAGCCAATTACTGACCCATCACTATATCTTTATCCATCACTCCGTCTTCTCATTGATCAGCCAATCTCTACACTCACTCTCTACATCCAATCTTCCAACCTCTCAACCTTCAGTTAAACCATAACTCAATATATCTTCCTTACTCCTTACATTTTCTCATCCATCACCAACCACTGACCCACACTCACATCTTCATACATCATTTCATCCTCTTATCCATTAGACAACCACTGACCATTCAATAAAACAAAACTCCATCTATCCCACTGTCCTCTCAACCATCAGCCAGGAACTCAGTCACTACACCTTCAACTATTATTCAATACTCTCATCCATCACCCAACTGCTGACCCATTCACTTCAACTTAATCTTTCCTCCTGACCTCTCATCATCAGCCAACACTAACCTACACTCTAATCTTTATCCATCACTTCATCTTTCCATCCTCTCATCAATTAGCCAATCACTGACTCACTCACTAAATCTTCATCCATTTGACCATCCTCTCATCCTTCAGCAAATCATTCATTCAGTCACTACACTTTCAATCATCCTCCATTCTTTCATCTATCAGCTAACCACTGTCACATTCACTACTTCTTCATCCCTCAATCTTCTCATCCATCATCCAACAACTAACCAACAATTGCATATTTATCCATCTCTACACCTTCTCATTCAACAGCCAACCAATTAACCACTCACTACATCTTCACTTCTCTTTTCTTATTCTCATTCATCTGCCAACTACTGACTATAACACTGAGATCTTCATCCATTCTTCCATGCTCTCATCCATCAGCCAACCACTCAACCTCTCATTCACATCTTCATCCACTCACATTTCCATTGTCCCTTCCATTACTCAATACAGACCACTCACTACATGTTTTTCCATCTGTCTATCCTCTCATTTATCACCTAATCAGCTACTTCACCTTCATCTATCCATACAGCCTCTCATCCATCAGTCAATCACCCACTCATTCACATATTCATCACTTCTTCCATCTTTCCATTGCCTCATATACTAGCCAATCATTGACCACTACTAAATCATCATCTATCCACCTAATTCATCTCCCAATCTTTCACCCACTGACTGACATCTTCATTCATTCTTCTTTCTATCCTCTTATTCATTGACCAATCACTGACCACTCACCACATATTCATTTATGTCTCCATCCTCTTTCAATAAACACTCATTCACTCATTATATCATTCATCCTTCCATGTTCTCATCCATCAATCACTCACCACCTATTGACCTCTTCATTCATCCCTCCATCATGCTTCAACAGTCCATCGACCACTCATTACATCTTCATACAAGCTTCCATCCTCTCATTCCTCAGCCAACCAATCACCCACTCACTACATCTTCATCTCTGCTTCTGTTCTCTCATTTATCAGCCAACTACTGACTCACACTGACATCTTCAACCATCGACCTACAACTTAGCTACTCATTCACATCTTCATTTACCTTCCATCTTTTCAATATCTCATCCATTAGCCAATCAATGGCCACTCACTATATCTTTATTTACCCCTCCTTCCTCTCATTCACTAACCACTCATTAAGTCACTATGCTTTCATCCATCCTTTCATCTCATTTTCCCTCAGTCAACTACTGTCACATATTCATCCATCCCTCCATGCTCTTCTTCATCAGCCAACCACTCACCCACTATCCATCCTTACATCCCTCCATCTTCTCATCCATTAGCCGATCACTGACCCACTCAGTAAGTCTATATCCAACCCTCATCCTAATCTTCCTTCAGCCACTCATTCAACTCACTACATCTTCATCTATTTTTTCATCCTCTCACTCATCAATCAACAACTCAGCCATTCACTACATCTTCATCCTCCCTTCCATCCTTTCATCTATTCCCCAACCACTGGCTCACTCTCACATCTTCACCCATCTTTTCATCCTCTTATATATCAACCAACCATTCATCCACTCATTCACATCTTTATCCATCCCTCTATGTTCTCCATCAGCCAACGACTCACCCACTCGCTGATTCTCAGCTCCCCTTTCACTCCCTCATCTATTTCCCAACCACTTGTCCACACTTACATCTTCATCCATCTTTCCATCCTTTTCCCATCAACCCTCAGCCAATTACTGACATACAATCACATATTTATCCATCCCTTTATGCTTTCATCCAGCAGCCAACCACTCACCCACTCATTCACAACTTCATCTCTCCATCTACCTTTCCAGTGTCGCATCTATTACCTAGTCAATGACCACTTACTACATATCCATCCTTCCATTGTTTCATCCATCAACCAAGCACTCATTCACTCAATCATTCTCACCTCCACTTTCATCCTCTAATCTTCTCATCTATCACCCAACCACTGGTCTATACTCACATCTTCACCAATTTTTTCATTTGCTTATTCACCAACTGTCAAAACACTCACTCATTCACATATTTATCCATATTTCCATCCTTTCTTCTGATCAACCCTCAGCCAACTACTGACTCACAGTCACATCTTCATCTATCCATTCATGCTCTCATCCAGCAGCCAACCACTCACACACTCATTCACATCTTCATCTATTCATCCATCTTTCCATTGTCTCATCCATTAGCTAATCAACAAACACTCATTACACATTCACCCATCCCTCATGCTCTCATTCATCATCCAACCAATCAGCCACACTAGATCTTCAGGCATTTTTCCATCTTCTCATCCATTAGCCAACCACTGGCACACTTATTCTTATCTTTATTCATCCTTCCATTTTCCCATCATCTCATCTATCAGCCAATCATTGACCACTCAACATTTCTATTCATGCCTGCATCCTATCATTCTTCAACTAATTAGTCATTCACTCACTAAACCTTCATCCATCCTTCCATCCTCTCATCCATCAGCAAAGAACTGACCTACTCATTCACATCTTCATCCATTCTTCCAACTTTCCGTCTTGCATCATTAGCCAATGACTGACCACTCATTACCTCTTTCTTCCCTTTATCCCATCACCCATCAACTAACCAATCACACAGTTACTATATTTTTATCTATTTTTTTCATTCTCTCATTCATCAACCAAAAATTCACCCACTCACTATATTTTCATCTCCCCTTCCATCTTCTCATCTATCCCCCAACTACTGGCCTACACTCACATTTTTACTCATCTTTTCATTTTCTTATCCATGAAACAAACACTCACCCATCCATTCACATCTTAAATCATCCTTTCACCCACCTGCCAACTACTGACCCACACTCACATCTTCATCTATCCCTCCATGTTCTCATTGATCAGCCAACTTACTCATCCAGTCATATCTTTGTCCATCCTTCCTTTCTCCATCTTCTCACCTATTAGCCAATCATTGACCACTCACTACATCTTTATCCCTACTTTCATCTTCTCATGATCAGCTAACTATTTACCCACACTCATAACTTCATCTTTCTTCCCATCCTCTCCTCCATCAGTTAATCATTCATTCACTGCATTGAACCATCCTTTGATTCTCGCAACCGTCAGGCAACCACTGTTCCATTTAGTACTTCTTCATACTTCCATCAATCTTCTCGCCCATTAGCTTACCACTGGCTTACATTGGCATCTTCATCATTCCTTCCATCTTTCCATCCTCTCATCCATTAGCCAATCAATGACAACTCACTACATATTCATCACTCCCTCCATCCTCTCGTCCACCAGCCAACCAATCATTCACTCACTACATCTTTATCCATTTTTCATCCTCTCTTCTATGAGCCAATGAATCACCCACTCATTACATTTTCATCTATCCCTCCATCTTCTCATCTATCAGCCAACCACTCTCCCATTCATTCACATCTTGTTCCTTCCTATCATCCTTCCATCCAATCATCCATTAGCTACATCTTCATCCATCTTTTCAATCTCTCATCCATTTGCTATTCACTGACCGATCATTCACATCTTCATCCATACTTACATTCTCTCATTAATCAATCACTCACTCACTCACATCTTCATCAATTCTTTCATTCTTTTGTCCATCAGCCAACCACTAACTCATACAGTCACATCTTTATCCATCTTTTCTTCTTCTCCTTTACCAGTCAACCACTTACGCACTCACTACATCTTTATTCATCTTTTCATCCACTCATCCATCAGCCCAACACTCACCTAGTCATTTGGTTTTCCATCCATTCTTCCATCCACTCATTTAACAAGCATCTATTTAGAATCTACAATGTTACACATGGAATTGTAAAGATCAACTTAACACTTTCCTTGCCCAAAGAGGCTCACAATCTAGCAGAAGAAACTGACATGACATGAATTAATGATCATTTTTTAATGTAGGAAAACAAGTCCTAGGAATGAAAAAACATGGGTATGCTAAGCCATTAGCTGTGACCTAATTCATAACGTTCAAAAGAGAGATGCTAGTCATAACAAAAGCAGGAAGGGTTGTGAATAATGGGGCACAATGCCTCCAGTGAGGTGAAGAAATTATGGAATAAAGAAAAATATTAACAGAATATTAAATGGAAATGTCAGGATATAAAAAATGTGCATGTGGTGACGAATGGCAGTGAGGTCATTAAAAAAATAAATGTTCATTTTTTTTCAAAGTGTGCCCCAGACAAGAATTTGAAGTGGAGAAAGAAAGATGGGTGATATGTCAGGGTGATAGATGACCTATTGCTCCAGGGTCACGTGCCCTTTACATTGTTTCTTTCAGGAACACAAAAGGCCCTTGGCCCCTCTTCCCCAGAGGCCTGGCCAGCCTTGCAGCATCTGCCCCCACAATCAATCCAAGCAGGAAACTGATGCCATTCCAAGGCTACAGATGAGAAAACAGTATTCGAGCTGAAGTGAAACAGCCCACAAATGCGGCAATAACACAGCCTCCTGAACCAGCACTTCCCTGCCAGGTAAAGTGCATGTGACAGGCACATGACTTGCCAACCGTCACACTCCCTGGTACCCACTTTATTCAACTGGCTAGATCACAGGAAGCCCAAGAAGGAAGGTTCCTCCTTTCCTCCCTTCTTCTTTCCTTTTCTTCCTTCTGTTCCTTTCCCTCCTCTCTCCCTCCCTCGCTCCCTCCCTCCCTTCCTTTCTTCCTTCCTGTCACTCATTCATTTATTCATTTGAATCAAAAACATTAAATGATTATTTTACTTACGCACTTGAGTAGCACAGCTTTAAATTAATCACAGCCCTTAGTTTACAAAGCCCTCGCTTCACAAGTCCTATTTATTCATTCACATATCATTTTTATGCCTCGCTCCTTTCTTTTTCATTTCTTTCCAAATTTCCTCTCTTCTCCCTTTCTCTCATTCTTCCTTACATTCCCTCATTCTTACAAATTCAGGTGCTCAGAAGGATGAAACAGGGTCACCCAGGAAACATCTTCATCCCTGGTCCATGCAGCTCCATTTCTTTCACTCATTCATTCTTTCACTCACTCACTCATTTGTTCCTTCTTATTTTGAGTGGCTTTTTTATTTTTTATTTTTTTTAACCTATTAAGTCTCCTGCTAAATAACTGTATGAGTCAAAGCCCCTTGTGCAAAACAGACACCACTGGCCCATGTACTTATTATCTGCATTTGCAATCTTTCTTCCTTGCATTTAGTCACCTTTTACATTTAGTGTTTATTCTTTTATTTATGGACCTCTATTGCGTCCATGTTTCCAGGCCAGTGTTTCCTCCATTTTTCATTTATCCCTTGAAAGGTGTAATGTATTTATCTATTTAAGGAGTATGCGTGTAAACCAATTATAATCCCCATTGCTACCACCTCTCTTAAACTACCCATTTATCACTCGAGTTGTTTTATTATCTCCCCCCCCCCTTTTTTTTTTTGCTTCTTTTATTCATCCTCCTCATTTTCCCTTGCCCTGATACAGGATGGGGCGACCTCATCCATCTTTAGGACTAAATGACGACCCCACTACCAACCCCGACGGGTCTTTCTACCTCAGAGGTACCCACCAGTACCTTTGGACGGCATGGCTTTGCTATTATTTTCCCTTATCTTTTATTGAACTTCATTTTGCCTTTCCTCATCTCTTTTTCTTACATCTGCTCACGTTTAAAGAGTGACATGAGTGACCATCCCACGGGCAATCCTGCCCCTGGCTGGTGCCACCACTTTTATTTGTGGACCTCAGGTGCACAGAATTGGATTAACTCTATCTGTGTTTCCTGGGGCCTTAACACCCGTCTATGGGGCATCCGCCTTTTCGCTTGTTAATTCCTTGTTCTGGTGCTTTGCTGTAGGGTTTATTGAACAATCTCAAAGGCCCTGTTTTCCATCGGTCATAATTTGGGGGTCATGATATTGTCTCATTATTTTTTCTGTCACGGCCCCTTTCTCTCCTATATTCACGTACACGTGTATATATATTTATTCATTCCATTTATTGCTTAGATCTTGTCAGGATTTTCTGTGGCCCCTGCCTTCCGTGTTTTCTCTTTTTTGACATTATCTTATCACTCTGAGCTTTAGTGCACAAGTGAGCTCACTAAAGCCATCACTTCTAACGCATTCATTCATTCACGTATCGTTTATCCACGTAGCCGTTCCTCTATTCATTCCCGTTCTCTCTTTAGCCACATGGTTCTTACTGACGGACCTCATTTTTCTTTTTTTTCTTTAAATTTTGAAAGCCAGCCTGGCCTGTGGTGGCACAGTGGATAAAATATCAACCTGGAATACCGAGGTTGAGGGTGTGAAACCCCAGGCTTGCCCCCCAGTCAAGGCACATATGAGAAGCAACCACGATGAGCTGATGTTTCCTGGTCCTCCCCTGACCTTTTTTTTTACTCTCTTTCTCTCTTTCTCCTTGCTCTAAAATCAATAAATAAAGTCTTTAAAATTTTTTGAAAGTCAGAGAAAAGGGGGCCTCGGAGACAGGTTCAGGGGGTTAGCCCGGGACGAGCTGCCGCTGCCCGCTGCTCCCCTGGTTGCAAGTCTTGTGGGTCCCTTAGAGCTTAGGAGAAAGAGGGGAGCAAGGAAAACCGGCCTGGGGGGGGAGAAGAGCGGGAGGAGGGGGGAGGGAAAGGAGCCAGCGTACTCCCTGGAGGGAGAGAGCCCATCTCACTTTCCACTAATTGCATTTAACGAGCAACATTTGTTCATTATATTTAAGTACTTATCTAGGAAGTGCCTTTTCCTCCGTGTATCTATTTTAATGTTTCCTGTATCCTTTTATCTCCCACTTTCTATTTATTTTTCAAATTCCTTTTCTTGTTTTCTCCTGGCACACACTCCGTTTATCCCCTCAAGTCTTTTGTGGCTGGCATTGTTTTTATTATTTATAAAACTCTGGGGCCACAGATTTGAATTAATGTAGACAATTAATGCTCAGTCACGTCCCCTCTCCTGCGAACAGTAATTGTTTGACCTACGTGTTATCTTTTCTACGCCTTATATTTATGACTTTTTTTTTCCCCCCATCTTAATTGTTTTTTTTTTTTTTCCTACCAGTCTTTCAATCTTTATTTCTTACTGCCTTTCATTCTTTTGGAGACCAGGCACCAGGGATCGGCTGAACCTTAACCCCTCCACAACCCCCTTCCTCATCAGTCAATGCAGATCTTTTTCCCAATTCTTTCTTTCATTCATGCATTCATGCATCCATTCAGTCTTTCTATTTAAATCATTATTTTTTCACTTCTAGATGGCAGGTGCACCTAATTGAATACATGATCGTCTATAGCCAGTGGGTCAGTCCTCCCCTCCCAGGCCCCATAGAGCTCTTCCCTGACATGTGTCAGCTTTGAACTGTTGGCTGGCTGGCTGGGTGGTTGCCCATGTCAGACGCACAGATGTGAATTAACCAAAGTGTTTGGTTTATGCGCCCACATTCTTACTCCTAGGACAGCTTTCTCTTAAATGTGTACTGCTCGGTTTGTTTCGTTAACTAATTGTCCTTCTTTTTGAAGATAATTTTTACATTCCTTTCCAATTTTCACTTTTTTCCCCGTCTCCCTCTCTCATTATTTCTTTCTTGCATTCGTTCAGTCTTGGAGCTCAATTGTCATGGACAGATAAATCCCAACACCACCCGCAAAAACCCACCCTGCTCTCCCCACCCCACCATTCCTGTCTCATTCCTTCCTTCCACCCCTCCTTCATTCATTCATCCATTCTTCCTTCCTGTTTTCTTTTATTATTATTATTATTATTATTAGGTGTTTACTCCTCTAGTGGCGGGAGGGAGTGCTCAGATTTGGACCAGTGATGGTCCACAGTTAAGTGAGGGCCCCTCATTACCCGTCCTAGCCAACCCGTCTCCTGTGGATCCACCCATTTGTCCATTTAGACATTGCCCCATTTCATTCCTCCCATCTCTCTTTTCTTACAGCTATCTCTACCCCTTCCTTTCTCCCTTCTTCTCACCTGCCTTTTTTCACTCTCAGAGAGCTTCTGCACAGAGGGAATCCCAAGAGTTCTATCAGGAGCGCTGTGACCATGCCTCCACCACCCCCACCTTTCGAACTTTGTTTCCTGAGAGTCTCCTTGACTAGTTAATTGAGATATCATTTCATCAATTGTATTGTGCTGTTAGCCTTAGACACACCCTAACTTTTCATTTGTGACAGTCTTTAAACCCTCCTACCAGCATCAACATACACCCATGAACGTACGTCGGTGCCTAACACCTGCTACTTTTTCTTGCAGGTTTCCGGATTTGTATTTCGATGTTGTACCAATTGTCTCGTTCTTGCAGCCTTTCACATGGCGGACCTCAGCTCCCAGGCTGAGGACTCAAACCTCTCCCGCCGCACTCCCCCCAAGTCCGGGTCGTTCACTGTTCACCTGTCTATTCTTTTTTGGGGGGCGGGGGGAGCACACTTTCTACCATTTCTGTATTTACTTATTCATGTGTGCCCAGAGTGAAAAACAACTTTTGGTTCAAGTTAACTCCGACCTTCGATCCTCTGAGCCCTCTTTCCTTTCTAACTAATCTTGAACTCTTTCTCTGGAGTTTACTGTTCGATGACAGGAGCACACGCCTGAGCGAATCCCAGCCCTCGGCTAGCGATCACCTGCCATTGTCCTCCTTATGGGTTGACTCCTCTCCTAATTCCACCCAATTCTCTTCCCTCCTTTGATTCAACGTTTTGTGTCTTGCCACGTCCCTTCGCTTCTTCCACCACCTGTTCCCTCTCTCCCATGTCTTCCCGCCCCGAAGGGACTCATCATCTCATCCTCCCTGCTGGTTTGTGGGGGCCGTTCAGTGACTTCCTCTTAGTTATTTTGTTTAATTTCCCTTTGTTGACAAATAGCTGTCGATAACAAATGGGTGCACATACAACTTCATGAGTCTGGAGGCCAGCGTGCACGGTGAAGCCGTCGCGGGGATCTGTGTCATCAACCGATCCCTCCCCTCGAAAACTTCCCACCCACCCTCTCATTTGTTACTATCGTTGACGATTAGAACACTTCGCATGACACCAAATTTTTACCCACGCAATGCAGACTTGTCACCATTGGTTGTGTGCATTTCCAAGTACTTATTTTTTCTTGCAGTGAGCTTTTATTCTTTTATTGAAAACCTTTGGGTGCTCTGTGTTTGAATGACACATATTCCTTGGTTCGTGATGACCTGGTATTGGTTCAAGTGTGATCTCATGTACATATTGATTCAATATTTCATTGACATAGCTACTGACACACGCACCCTGCCCCGGATCACATTGGATCTTGTTCAGGGTACGCGCCATCCAGTCTTTCTCACTCCTTTACCTGTTTATGGGTTTATTCATTCCTTCACGCTGCCCTTCATTTATTCAGCAATTCACTTTCTCTGGACCACGTAATAGATACAGTACCAAAGAAATGACCTCCCAACCAAAAAAGATACACATATGCGCATAGAACAATCCCTCATCTGAGACCTTACTTTTTCCACTTACCGTATCAACCACAAAGACCAAGGGATGCACAGTACATGGTCCTTAGCATATCCATGTGGCAGTTGCAGGCACAGATACGACCAATGTCAGTGCAGTCACACCCGCCCAGGGCCCCCAACCTTGGACTAACTAGGGACAGGGAGGGCACCTCCCCCAGACCCTGTGAATGGCCATCCCCATGAGAAAGCAATCTCAAGACCCTGGAGCGCACAGAGACACACATGTCGTATGTTGTCTCCCCGGTGGGAAACAACAGATACATGGAGTTCGTTTGTAAATAGGCAGCTTTGTCTGTGGCGATATAAAAATATTTTGGCCTTTCAAGGCAAATACAAAAGGGACTACCCATTACCATGGCTGAATGTCTCAGTCCCAAACAATAAAGAACTTGAAGAGGTTTAGCCGGGTACTTTGAAGACAGAAAATCTGCCCATTCTGTTTCCCAGACATTTCAAGGGGGGGGTGGGTGAGAGGGGTGAGCAAGGTCATTGGAGCTGGAAGCCCATTTCAGAGACAGGTCCCCCAGCCCCAGTTCTTCCCTTGGCCTGTCAAGGGCCCCCCTGCTCACAGGGGCACTTCCATCCCAGCCTGCCCTGCGGCACAAGAGCCAAAGGGACACTCAATAATGAAAAGGGCCATTCATTTACAGCAGTGAAAGAGAAGGAATTCTTTGGGGGTCTGGCACTTAAAGCTGCCTATAGAATTCTTTGCCACAACACTAGGAGGGTGGAGGTGCTGCCTTAGAACATGAGCCCCCTTGTCCTACACTCGGCTCAGCTTGCTGGACGCCCACCTCCCCGTGTGCGGACCACCGGTCAGTGCCCACTGGTCCCTCCCATGTGGCTTGCCTGCAGCGTGCTCGGACAGCCCCCCAACACTCAGTGACTTGCCCACAGATGTGTGTCCCACACTCTAGGAACTTACGGTTTCACAGGGGAGGGGTGCCAGGCTTGCATGGCGGCGGTCCTGTCCCACGAAGCGTTCCGGACGACGTCTTCGGCTGGAACGACAAAGCACTGGTCACTGGGAGATCACCTCACCCAAGAGCCCTAGGTTTGGTGGCTACCCATGGGGCTAAGTGCTGTTTTATGAAACCCAGAACTTGAGGTTTTGAGGTGTGGGCCACATGAAGGGTCACAAGGTCTTCGACGGGCAGTGTCCCCTGAAACGTGGCACACACATCATGCCATGCAAGGACAGTACCGGACTAACAGTGTCACCCCAGGAACGGCGCACAGCTTTAACTGGCACTATGGAAAAGAGAAAAGCTGGGACCAGGTACATCAAGCCTCTGACTTCTAGCACTTGCCTTTAATTTTGAGTTTAAAATAAGTGAGTTGAGTAATGACCAGTCTGTGTTAAAATCACAGTCATCCCTTTTACTTCCAAATCCTCCTCAAAACTCCTTCCCTGGCCTTGAGTTTCTCAAACACCATTTCCCCCTAATTGGTTGCTGTTATATAAAAAAGAACAATAAATAAATAAATAACCAAAAAACGTCTTTTAAAAATAGGTCTTGATGAAGCAGTTATCAATCAGCGAGCGCAGGGGCGACCAAGGGCAGACTCTTGGTTACCTAAAGGGTCTGGGGCCTCTGCTTGGTGCTGTCTACCACCTGAGATGTGTCCAGCCCTCCCTGGAGCCCAGGAGCACCTGGGGTGGCCCTCACATCATCAACATGGTCCTAAGACGTGACAAAGGGACTCACTCCAGAGTCTGAAACTATAGCAAGGCCAACCACAGGAACTGCCACCTCCCACAGGAATCGGAGCCAGAAGAGTGCTTGGCAGTTTGGTCTCCGATATTTTAACAAGATCAGAGAAATCAGAGGGAGTTCGGGGTATCTGGGTTATTTTCCTACTTCTGCTCTGGGGGCCCCATGAACTCTACGAGTTCCCAATCACCCCTGATTGACGTCCTTACAGACCCCAGGGTGCTCTGTGTTTCAAGGGCTGTGTATGTGTGTGCCAGCCCTGGGTTTGCCATGATGTATGAGTAACACGGTGCCAGGGTGTGATCGTAACTAATGTCAGGGAAGCTGCCGGGATGACACAGTCTAGAGCCAGAGGAACACACGAGAACCTGTTACAGGGTCCAAAGAAACCAACGCCCCAAACATCTGAGCAGAGACCCCATAACGGGCGCAATGAGCTCACAATCCGCCACAGGAAGTGCGACCGGACCCGTGACAACATCCTCAGGGGCTTAGCAGGATTAGAACATTCTAGAGCTCAGCATCCCGAGACCTTTCACGCTCCTCTTTTCTGGGGGGCAATCGGGACCTCACTGAGCAGGCCTGCCTTCGGTACAAACGACGGTGGACGTTTAAAGCAGTGAAGATGGGAAAAGATTACTTTTCATAAAATGATGATTTCCAGAAATAGAGCCTTGTGGTTTACACAAATCATCAGCCTTGGCCTGCTTCCTACCTGTTGAGTCAGGACCACCACCCTCTGACAATTTCCCCTACCAGCTCAAGGTCTTTGAAGAGCTCATTTCCTGGACCTTTGTGAGGGGCTGGGGCCCCAAGGCATTATGGGCCCATTTATGAAAATGGGAGAGGTAATTGGGACATCTTTTGAAATCCTGTCCCCCGCCCCCCTCTCTCTCTCTCTGTTGCCGGGCCCCTCCATCAACTAATTCCAGTTGGCGGGGCCAAGAAGGATGTTTACATATGCCTCTTCCTGGAATTTCACTCTCTGCTTCAGGAGTGGGCAATTAGAGAGAATTAGGGCCTATTTGACGTATGTGCACTGTTAATGGACAGAATAGCAGAGGCAGCCTTGGGAGAGGCAGTCTGCTGGTCTAATTGAAGCTGGCAATTTCTTTTTTTTTTTTTTTTTTTTGATGCCTCATTTCAGCTCGCAGGTATTGTAGGAACCAAGGTCACCAAACAAAGGCTGCAGCCCACCATCGTGCTAACTGGTGCAAGGCCCGCCCGAGGTTCCGGGAGCTATCTTATTACCGCACGCTGACCGCCCAAGGAGACAGCTGGCCGCGTTTTGGGAGCCGGGGGCTGAGATGGGCAGCCGGCACAGGACCGGTCCCTGATCGCTTTTCCAGAAGTGGCCACCCTGATGGCTTTCTCAGGAAGTTCTCGGCTGAAGCGCGCCAGGGCGCCAACGAGGGTGTGGCCCGTTGCCCAGGGTCTCGTGACCCAAAGGCGCAGGCAGGGTGAGCCACCGGGGAAGGTGTAGCCAGTCACACCCCTCTCCTGGGACTGCAGCCATGGGCCAGTCTCATAACCCAGTGACCGCTCTGCGGCCCGGAAAGGTTTTCCAGGCCTGGCCGGTGGCCCATCCATTCAGGAAAGTGCTCCAGAACATGCAGTCCTTCCACCAAACAGCCCTTTGGAGCTAGTGTGGGGCAATGAGCACTGTCAGCGTCTGTGTTCAGAGAGCCGACCAGGAGGCCTGCTCGTGACTGCAACGCCACTACCGGGCCAGCCAAGCGGGAGCCCAGCCACTCCAGTGGGTTTCACATCCCAGACTGTCACCTCGGGCTCTAGTTTCCTTGTCTCTGAAGCAGACCCCTTGGAAAGCAGTGGATCAGCCATCTCAGCCCCCTAACTCTAAAGACGCAGCAAACAAACAAATGATAAGCCACAGATGACCACCGGGCAGCTAGCTGGAAGGAACCCAGAGCTCCAAGGGACCTCAGATAACAGTGATCCGGTACCACCCCATTTTACAGAGGTGAAAACTGAGGCCCAGGGGACAAGGTCACACCCCTAGCTGGAAGCAGGTGTCAAGTCCAGAAGGCCTCACAGGGCTGCTGATCCTGGGTCCCAAGCATATCTCCTCTGACCACCGAACCCGTCTCGAGTAGCAGGGGATGTGACTTTGACTCAACGCCCAGCCAGGAGACTTAGTGGGGACCAAACTTGGACACCTGTGACCTCCGCTCCCCTCTCTGGTGAAACAGGGGCCCTTGCCTTCCCAATACTGACATTGCGAGTTGCCCTGCCTTCTGGGTTATGCAGACTGGACAGGATATTGCCTCACGTGGTAGATGTGAAAAACGGAGGTCCTGAAGCCGATGGCCACAAAGACAACAGCCAAGAAGACTGAGAGACCTGGGACACCTTCCTCTCAGGGCAGTTTGGGGCAGTGGTGGCCCTTTTTCTCCCTCCAACTCAATGGGTCCCCTGGCTCAGGGCTGCACCCACCCAGCAGCTCATGTTGACCCTCTCCCATCTTCCCCGACCCCAGCACAGTCCTGTGGGTCTCAGCCCCCAGCCCCAACTTCTTAGCCAAGTAGGAACAGCTCTCCCCACTCCGGCGGGCAGGAGGAACCGCACCGCCGCGGCCCTGGACGGCCAGCACGGAGGTGCAGTCAGCCTCTAGCCCCCCACTGTCCATCCTCCGTCCCCCACTCCTCATCCTGGAGCGCCGTCCCTCAGCCCCGTTCCATCTCTCTCTGCCTGGTTCTCAGGCAGCAGGCCCGCTTGGATCAAACTCTTGTTTATGGGCACAGCCTCCGCTTCTCTGTCCTGAGAAACTTGCAAAGAGAAAGCCCTCGCACCGGGAGCCCGAGCATGGCCGGGGTCACGCGGGCGGCCGGGGTGGCTGGCTCAGTGCTCCATTGTCCGGCCTCTTGTCTGCGTCTCTGAAGGCACACAACACAAGGGGAAGGGGCCCCTGGGGGCCGGCGGCCCCCGGAGAGGACACATGGACACACACACACACACTCCCACAGCCTCCTTCTCCGGGGAAGGTAATTGAGGTTTTTTTCTCCTTTTCATCTGAAGAAAAGGCACCTTCTATTGAAGGAATGTATTCACAGACCTGGGAAAACTCATCTGCACTCGGGGCCTCCCAATTATCCCCAGGTGGCTGTTCTCCACGGGGGCTCCTCCTCATTCCTTTCTGCCCACTCCTTTGTTCCCCTCTGAACGGGTCCTGGGAGCTCCCAGGCTAAGAGTCTCCTCCTTAAGCCCCTGCCAAAGACCCTATTCACTGCACAGAGAGAAGCCAGGCTAAAGGTGGTGGGGAGTCTTCCTTTGCCTCGACCCCCAGGGTGGGGGGACTTAAGAAGTCTCCATCTGGATTTTTTTTTTTCCTAAGCCCAAAGAAATTGGAGAGCAATTAGGAGTCATGACTACACCCTCCACCGTCTTCTCCCTTAATTAACTCCTCTCTCACACATCCCCCCAAGTTGGGGCCCACCCCGGCCTCAGCCACCCCGCACCTGCTCTACCCCCTGGGCCCCCTGACCACCAAGGACTTAAGCAGGGAGGGAACAGAGAAGACAATTGGAGATGTGTCTGGAGACTGTCTAATCACACTTAGCTCCCAAAACAATGGCCAGAGCGATCAGTTTTCCAACAAAGACTGAGATATGAGGCCAAGTGTCTACAAACCAGGAGGCACCAGAAATTCCAGGATGTACGGGCACCTCACAGATACCCTTATTTCTGGGTACCGGGCAACGTGCCTGGGCACAGGTTGGGGGTGCCTCCACCTCTACTGGATCCAAATGAACTTGGGACCCCCCCTCTCCCCTCCACTGCCCTGTCCGGCTGCAGTGCTGGGATTCCCAGGAGAGGACACCGCAGAGGACTCCCTGGGACTCCCTCCCTTCACACTTCTCCTGGTTCTGAAATACCGGACTCGTTCCACGCCAAGAAGGCGTACCCGCATCTGCGACCCTCTTCCCTCGCCCGTCCCACGGGGCCGAGGCTACCTGTGGAGCCCGGCACAGCGGAGAGAGCTTTTCCTCCCGCTCCACCCAGGCTTGTGTCCCTCTTCCCAATCGGGAACCCCGCATTTGAGATGGCCTCACTTGGAGAGACACAACTCTTCAAGAACAGTCCATCTGCTCACAGCGGGGATGGGAGACAAGCTATCCTCCCTTCTTCCTCTCTCTGAGGACGGGGTACAGGACTCAATGCAGCCAAGGGGAAAGGAAACTAGTTTGGGGGGCTCATCCACAACTTCTTAAATTCCAGTCTTAAAAAAAAAAAAAAGAAGACCCAAGTGCCCCAGCCCCAGATCTTTCCCAATTCCACAAACAGTGCCAGTTTCTACACCAGCCGCTGCCCTCTAACCCAGGGGACTTCCACTGGTGCCAGCTCCATGTCACGCCACCTTCCTTTTTCCAAGGAAAAGTTGTGTAAGTTCTGGGGAAAGCCTCCTTCCCCTTTGCAAGGAAAAATTCATTAGCAAGCTCATTAGAGACGGGCAGATTCTCCTTTTCTTTTATGGAGGTCACATTGCACACGCATGTACATAGACAAAAACACGCATTTAAGTTACCTCGTGTGAATGAATGGACGTAAGAAACACACGCATCCTGTCCACCGTTTGTCTTGCCAGGTTTTGGCAGTATTTAGAGAAATGCGCTTGGAAAATGGTTTGGGGTTTGGATCACAAGTCAGGAGGCCCGAGGTCAGGGACCCTGGGGGCTGCAATCAGCCGCCCCCTCAGCACACCAGCAGGTGGGGAAGTTGGGGGGCAGGAGGGGCACTTCTTTCCCTTTCGTGAGCACGGAAGGGGGGCAGCGGGCAGGACAAGACGGCCAACTTTCAGACAAGACCACCATCTCTTTCCCGGCGCCCTGCTGGAAGAGAGCCCCGGGGAACAGCTTAGTACAAAGACCAAATGGCCAGAGAACCCCCGCCGGCTGCGGTGACAGGGTCCTCTCAATGGTCCGAATCTCATTTCCACCCCTCACTGCTCAGGGGATGGACCGGCCCATCCAAAAAAAAAAAAAATTCTCCTGAAAATAAATATGCTTCAACACGTAATGGTGGCCTTTCTACTGTTCCCGGGATGACTGGGCTGCAAGGCTGGTTGGTGTAGGATCTAATATGTCCCAACTTCTTTAATTGAAAACTCGCTCTATTTCAAAACCCAAAGCGCGTGTCTGCCTGACACTAAGCATTTACAAACGTACCTGAAATGCAGCTCAGCCCGGAGCCCAGCACCCCCAAAGAGCTGAGCGGGGTGAGGGGCTGGCGGCAGCAAAGCCTGAGACGGGCTGGGCACTTGCCCTTACTTGGACTCTGCCCCCTCGGTCAGCCCACCTTGAAGTAGTCCTGAGATGCCCCCGAGGAAGACTCTAGAAGCCCTAAACATTGGACTCAGACTAGCTCCACGGATCTTTCTGTTAAGTTTCGGATACAAGCCCCCCGGAACCCGCACCCTGCACAGGCCTCTCCTCCATGTCACCGTGTGGGCCACTGGCTTGGCAAATGCCAGCTGTGGAGTAAATATCACAGGGCACAGTCTTCCTGGGGGACCCTCCCTGGGCTTAGCCCTGGGCGAACACCTCCCACCTGTCTCCAGCCTGCTAGACTCCCCCAAGAAGCAGCAGCAGCAGCAGACAAAGGCAATGGCCCCCAGGTCTGGGTCCCTCTGCCCTCACTGCCTCCACTGAGGTGTTTCACCTAAAAATAACCCCCACGCCCCATTTCTCTTTCAGGGAGGAAGCAAGATGGCAGAGCAGTTGCTTCTGAGACCTAGGTTTGATGGAAGAAGACTGTGGGCACTGTTCCCTCATAAAACCTCCACTATCCCTCCCTCCACGGGACTTAGCCACTAAGCCTCCTCTCTTCCTGTCATCCTGCTTAGCTGCCACGTAGGCAACACCACTGTGTGGCACCTTCCAGGACACCCAACTGGATCCTCTGGGCCTCCAGGCAAACCTGGTCAAGGCAGAAGGACCTCAGCCTGGTGCACTCATGATGGCGTGACCATGTCCCAGAGAAGTGGACCAGATAAACAGAAGGGGCGTCCTGGAGCGCTGGTGTGGCTGTGCCTTGCTTTCTTCTCCTTGTCTACCCTTACTGATTTTATGTCAACAAACAAAAACATTCCCATCTCATTGCAATTTCAGGGTAAGGAAAAGAGGCCAAGAGAAGAACTCACTCAAAAAAAAAAAAAAAAGCCCTACTTGATTAAAGGACACTATCCAAGCCTCGTGTGAGGAGCCAGCATGCCCTTAGGGACTGGCCCTGCTGTGGCTTAAGGGAGAGGTGTTCTTCCAGATACTGGGCAGACAAGCATCTTCCCTGCCATGCCTCTCAAGCAGAGGGGGGCGCTTAGCAAACGCTCCGTTCCACGCATCTAATGAATGTGTTCGGTGAAGATTTGTTGAAGACCTACTATGTGCCTGACCCAGGCAAGCTCTTGGGGCCGAGAACAGAACTGGATGCTCCTCACTTACCGTGTGGGGCCCACAGCATCCCGCCGACCAGGGCGGCCCCCAGGCACGCTGGCTCCAGGTGGCTTCCGGACCCGCTCTGGCCCCCATGTTTGTGTAGAAGATAGGGGCCTCTCCCTTGGTTAAATACGTATATGTTTGAACTGAGAGATGTGAGCTAAACCTAATGTGATCTTGGTGTCACAAGAAAGCAAGAAACTCACCCCAAACCAGGAAGGAGGTAAGAGGCTGAGCACGAGATGCCAGGTGTCCATCAGGAAGGGGGGCTTCGTCCAGTGCAGTGGTCCTCCGGGGGGGCTCTTCCTGCCTCTTCCGTCCAGGTCTTCAGCTGACCCGGCCCGGGGTCAACCTTGGGGAGGGACAGAAAGTTAGAACATGGAAAGGCCAGCATCCCGGAAAAGCCACACTCGCTCCAAGAAAAGGCTCAGAGCCCAGTCTCACCTGGTGTCTGATTTTCAGTGCAGGGAGGTGGCTTTTGGGGATGAAAAAAAAAGCCACAGGCCTGGGTGACAGTCCTCAAAGCAACTTGAGACCTGGGGTGACCTGGGAATACCTGCTCAGGCACGACAACAAGGTGTCTGTGGGGAGAAGCACGGGACAAAAGGTCACTCAGACCCTGGGAAGCTAGGCCCATGGGAGGAGGTGTCTGAGGCTGGTTGGGGTTGGTGGTATGCCAGTAGGGCTGGTCCCACTGAGGACCTGTGGGAAACCTGGGTAGCACTGAGGAATGGTTCCTGGGGCTGGGGCAGGAGTACTGGGACCCAGCAGCAGGGCTAGAGGCAAGCAGGTAACAGGTGGGCAAGACAGCAGGCCAGGCCAGAGAACACAGGTGCGGACTCAGCACAGAAAACCGCCATGGAAGACAGATGGCCGGGCAGCTGAGGCCCAAAGGGGTCATGAGCCAGGTGACTCAAGCCCAGAGAAGGGGGGAGGGGGTCAGGATGAGCAAGAGACTGTGGCAAGCAGAGGGGCAGGTGGGCAACCAGCCAGGCTGGTGGAGGTCAGGGGAGGAGCCACCAGGTAGAGCAGAACAGGTAGGCAGCCAGGCAGAGGCGGAACCTACAGAGCTCCCTGGAGGTTCCCAGCCACCTGTCCTTTGCATATGACTGTCCTCAAAGACTAGGGGTGTGGGGGGGAAAGGGCTGCATTTAGCTCCAGGAGGAGGAAAGTTGTCATGGAGGGAGAGGTCCAGCTCCCAGGCCCCAACTCAAGAGAGAGACCTGTATGGCCAGAGCCACCAAACACCATTCTTCAAGGGCCCTGCACCACTAGCCATCAGCATTCCGCTACAGGCTGAGTGTGGGAGGCAGGAAGGGCAAGAGGAACTGGCTGTGGAGAAGGCCACTGGCCAACTCGCCCCAAAAGGGGACACACTGAGCCAGCCCCCCCATCATGCTGCCCAGCTGCCTAGTCCAGAGCAGGAATCACCGCTCTGGCACTGGGACGGAAAGGCCGCCCTCAGCAGAGGCAACCCCCCGGCACGCTCTTCCAGGGCAGAGGCCATCAAGGGACCGGCTAGCGTGGCGGGTTCCTGGCCCCGAGCCGGGCGTGGGTATGGTCAGTAAGGATCAACTGTTGAATGACCGGATGGACGCATGAGTGAATGAAGGGGAGAGACTGGCAAAGCCCCTCACAAAGGGGGGCTGGAGGGAGGGCACCGCCCACGCCTCCCTGACTGACCAAATTCCACCCGCCGCCCTCTTTTGGCCTGAACTCCTAGCGACCCTCCTCTGGCGCCCTGAGTGTGATAGTCCAGGTCCTTCATTGACTCACCTGTCCAAAGCCATACAGACATTCCACATACTCTTACAGAACCCCACGTGATGCCAGGCTGGTGCTGGGACACCCAGAGGAAGTGTGGGCAGGCCTAGGGCACCCCCAGAATGCCAGGTTGAGGAAGTGGTGAGGGAGAGGAGAGTAGGAGAGAAGGCGGCGAGCGAGGACAGAGACGGGAACAAGGGAAAGCAGAGCTTTCTACCGGAGCTTGGAAGAGTAGGGGAAGGGTAGGTCAACGTCAGGTACCCACCGGGTTTCCTCACCGCTCACCTGCTTCAACCACAGAAATTGGGTCTATTCTATTCTACTCTTCAGCTCCCTAGTCTGGGCGTTATGTGGGTCACCTCCACGAGGTGGAGGGCCTTCTGTGTTCCTTAGTGGGGAGCCGGATGGGAACAGGTTCCACCCAAGTCGGGCAGAGGACATAGCCGTGTCTCCAGGCCTTCAGCTGACAGGTAAGTGGAGGCCGAGTCCCTTCCGTTTCCCTGCTAATCAAGTTCGCTTGCTCACATCACCTTGCCTTCCCTGTTTTTCCGTTTGGCTGCAGGTCTGGCCAGAGCCTGAAGTTTAATTAAAGTGATCTAATTGAATTGATCTGGCTCGGAGTAAGAAATGTCCAGAACTCGGGACAGGCAGGGTAAGTTTCAGGCTCGGGGCGTACCTGCTGCTATCAACGGACTCAGGGGAGTTCGAGGATCAGGACAGAAGGGGGGTTCGGGTGCAATGCTGGATGTATGGGGGGGATGTGAAAGGAATACTAACAGGTTCTGAAGCAGGATCCCCTCTGCTGTGACCTCGGCAAACCAGGGGGGCTCTGAACCTTATCCTCCTCCTCAGAATGTGGGACTTAAACATGAACCCCAAACGATGCCTTTCCGAGGGGTGGGGAGTACCAACACACCCAACCATTTCTCGACCTGGAGGGGCTGTTCTTTTTTGTGACAATTCCACGGGTTCCACACCTACAACTTGGCCATGTGTCTACTACCACTTGCCTACCCTGCGTTTTAAATGTTCAATGGGTCCTAAAACAAGTCACGTGCATGCTGGAGTTGAGGCCCTGCACCCTTTTCCTCAGCCCTGGGACAGTGCATCCCACGGGGATGCATTTGCCTGCAGGGTCTGACAAAGGAACTTTCTGCAAAGCAGCCCTGTCCCTAAAGTAGCCTTCCACCTTCCGCCCTGCGCCCACGGCTGTGCCGGGAGTTCAATGAGGAGCAAATGAAACCTGGGCTCTGGCCCCGAAATTACAAGCGTGGCCTCAGGACCGGACTGTCGCCCCTGCCCTGCAGACGCCAGTTCGCCTCATTATGATAATCAGCGTGTTTTTCCTCCGCAGACAAAGAAAGGCTCCTTATGAGACGAACACTGGAACCCAGCAGCTCTCTCATTAACGTCGGCAGCCTCTTCCTTGACAAGGCCCGAGACTTAGCCCCATGTTCATTAAGGGAAAAGGGCGGAAAGTGGAAGAAAACTGAAAACCACAGCTGGGGGCGGGTGGGGGTGGGGGCTCTTTCTGTCGGCCATTCATTCACTGAAAGGCGACGTGTACCTTCGGGATTTAATCACCAGCCGAAGGGGCCAGGGAGGGACTAACCAGGACGAGGGAGGTAAAGAGGTTAAACTTGATAGGAGTTAAAACCCCAAAACGAGGCAATTTGATTTGAAAGCTTCCTGGGACTTGTCACTGGGATAATTAATTTAAAACCTTTTCCTGTTTATTTTAGCCCAACCCGACACACGAGAGGAAACCTTTCTCTGGGTGTGTTTTTGGTAGATGTTAAAATATCTTCTAAGCCTCCGTTCCCTAACTTCATGGTCTCCAGTGCCTTTTTCTTTTTTTTTTTTTTCATTCTTTCTTCTATCTCTCCCCCTCCCCTCCCTGCCCTCTCCACTTCTTTCTTCTCTCTGTGGTCTTCCCCGTGGGAACTTAACCTGTAAGAAAATCTGATGGTGACTCTTAATTGTATTTTCTCACACTTTAATGACATTACTAGTCCCTCCAATAGTGTCTGGTTCTTACCTGTTAAGATACACTCCTTCCTGACCTGCCAGGTTAACATGATTAACCTTATGTTACAACTGAGAAACGTTAGCTTGGGAAAAACTGGCGTACCCCTAGGCCTGAGCACTAGGTGGATTAGGCAGGACTCAAATCCAGGAGGGGAAGACAATGGGAAGCACATTCCAAGAGCCGGCAGCTCTGGGTACACGAGGTCCTTAGAGAAGCTAATAACAAGCTCAAGAGGTGCCGGGAGCAGGTGTCCCAGCGAAGTCTACAGGGTGGGCACATCCATCGATGTGAACCTGGGCCCAAAAGCCATGTGGGAGGAAGCCTGGAAATGTGTCCAGCGGTCCATGTGTCCCCGAGCTGGAAGCGTGTCTAGGTTTGGGCTATAGAAAACTTGTTACCTTAGCGAGAGCCGCTGGATGGAGCAGAGAAGTCAGGAGGCAGTGAGTTGAAGAGGAAATTGGAGATGAGGAAGGAAGACAGCAAGTGGAAACAGGCCTTTCGAGAAGCTTGGCTGTGAAAGGAAAGAGAGAGATGGTAGTGGCCCCAGAAAAAGAGGACAGGGGGAGCCCCGCGTGGGTGGGGCTACGGAGAGAGAACAGTTAGGAAACCAGAAGTTAGGGTACAGGGGTGACCGGAAGTGAGACAGGGGTGACCAGTGCAGAGGGACACCTCTTCCTTTACAACACAAGAGACAACCGGGGGTGCGAATGTGCCGTGAGTTTGGTTTCCCCAATCTGAAGGGCCGCTTGACAGCCTCTGTGTCCCCGGGAGGCGCCAGGCCAGCCCCGGGTCGGGGCAGGGAGTTGTGAGTTTCAAATGAACTTAGTTGCAAGACAGGCCTCTGCAAAACAGCACAAGGGACTGAAGTGTCCGCTGTCATTCCTCACTGGTCGTAGGAGGCTGCGTTTTATAACCTACTCAAACCTCACCGGGGCCTGGATTTCACTGACCATAAACTATGCGTCCTTACATGAAAGATGTAAGAAGCAGCGGTAAAAGCTCCCGCCAGTCTCTGGAAGACAAAAGGTTCCCTCCTAATAGCCTGGATTAACTCAAAGCAGGTCTCCGCCTACTTCATTCGTCCCCTTCCAAGTCACCCTGCCACCTTCATTTGCCATATAATCCAATCAGGCCCTTTCAGAGGCCCGGGAGCTATTGTCTACACCAAGCTGGGCTTCTCAAAGGGGCCCGGGCTGTTTTTTGTCTTGTCTGGACAAAACTGGCTGGCTTAAAAGGGGACGAAAAAAAAAAAAAGTCCTGGTCAAAGGAGGACCCCAATTAGCTGCCAAGAGACTGTTTCATCACTTTTGTAACCACGTACCAGGCCCGGTGTGCTGGGCATATTGTCGGTGTTTCAGAAAAGGTTTGTTGAATTCGTCCTGTTCTTACTCATTTCGATGTTTATTTATTGAGCGCAAACACTCACAGCACCTACTGGGTGCTGACCCAACGATCACCGAGGAAGAGTAGTGTTGAGCATGCAAACCACCAGGGACAGGCTCAGCGTTAAGAGCCTTGCAATCTTCACAGCGATTTACAAAGCACTTTCATGGTAGTTACATCATTTGGTCTTCAAAAACACCCTGTGGGGTATATGTAAAGGCGGGGTAATATTGTTGTTGTTTTTTTGGTTGTTGTTTTTTGGGTTTTTTTTTAATCCTCATTTAGACCATGAAAGGGAACTGGGACCTGGAGAAGTTAAGCGACTTGTGTGTAAGGTCACATCGTTATTGAGACATGGAGCCAGCACATGGTAAGCAGCATTGGGGCCACCCAGACCCCCAAGGACCACCCTGGGCAGCTGGGATTTCAAACAGACTGTCCCACTGTCAAATGCTCAATTAGAAATCAAAAGCTCTTAGTATAACTCTGGGCCAGGGGGGTAAGGGGCAGCTACAATGTCACCCAGGGTCCAAGTATGACCCCTTGGTCTTGCCGGCAATGTGACAAAATACATACTTACATTCCTCCAGCCTCAGGGCCCTTACGGTCAATGGGAATAAATCTTGTCCCCACGGGAGGGGTTTTCAGTTCCCCACCTACCTTTTTAAAATGACTCAAGGCAATGCCATACTCAGTGTCACCTGTAATAAGGCTGCCTCATCACAGCCATGTCCGACACAGAAATGAGATATTCAAGACAACCTAGAAAGTGCCCTGCAAATGACCGCATGCATAATTCACGTTCCTGTTGAGGTCAGCCCGTCACCCTTCACGGTGGCGTGGCGGCGGCGCCCCTACCTGTGGAAGAAGAGCCCCATGGACAGGGGCTGTCCGAGTGCTGCAGGAGAATAAACAAGAAGTGTGAGACAATGTGAGACAAGTGGGGGTGAAGTGGCCTACCTACCTGTCAACAGACGTTTACTGACCACCTCCTCTATGCCCAGCCCTTTCCTGGGCTGCTTGCACTGAGCTCATTTAATACTCACAACAACCCTGGGAGGTAGCTCGGCTTGTCCCCGTGCCCCAGAAGGGGCAGGGGACTCACAAAAAAGAGGCACAGGTGCCCATGGCGTCAAGGCTCATGCTTATTCCAGAAGCCCATGAGGGTCGTGGAATCGCCAGGAAGATGCTGGTGGAGCCCTCGGCCCAGGCCCCCCTCCTGAGGAATTCCTAAAGGGGATCCTTCCTTCTGTTCAGGACACCGTATGGACAACAACGGGGTCAGCTGAAAGACTGACGCTTCCCTGGGGAGGGGAACACTCCAGGTCGCTGGCACATGGACACAGGCAGAAACAAGGAAAGTATTCATAGCAACAGGCACAAGCATGGGAAAAGGTCAGGGGTTCATGACCAATGCCCCCTCACTAGGGCATTGGTTTAAGCCTTTAGCCAATAAGAGCTGGGTGGTCAGTTCTGGTCATCTTCAGTCCATCATCCTGGTCTTGGGAGGGAGGGTGTCTCTGCCAGTGGCTGCCAGATACGCTGGTGGGATCCAGAAATTGGCACCCCTGGTGTCCTCTGCAATTGATCAAAAAAAAGTTAGAGACCACACTTAAAAGACAAAACCTAGGTATTAATTAAAATTTAATTGAGTTCATTACAATGAAAACTAGTTAAAATGTAAAGTTGTCCTTTAATTGCTAATGAGTCTGGGGGGGAGGGGGGCGGGGATTGGGGGGGCGGGGAGTCGGCGGCCACGTTGTGCATAAGCCGCCACAAGGAGGGGTTGCATACCATAGGGTGGAGATGAGCGGTGGAGTTGAGCGGGAAGCACCTTGGCAACAGCTGAGCTTCGAGAGGTGGTCCTTGAAGACGAGGTGCATGGTGATGTCATCCCTGAAGAGAAAGCCTATGGCATGGGAGGGGGCCAGGTTAGAAACCATCTTGATGACCTCTAATGGCCAGCACAAGAACAGCAGAGAGAGGGAGGGGGCAGTCAGAGAGAAAGGAGGGGGGAGTGGGAAGAGGAAGGAGAGGGGAGGGGTCAGGAAGGAAGAGGGAGGGGTAAGGACGGAGGAGGGAGGGGTAAGGAGGGAGGAGGGAGGGGTAAGGAGGGAGGAGGGATGGGTGAGGAGGGAGGAAGGAATGGGAGAGAGGAGGAGGGAAGGTGGGATGAGGAAAACAGGAGGGGAGGGGGAAAGAGGAGAAGTGGGAGGGGGAAGAGGAGAAATGGGAGGGGTAAGGGGAAGAGGAGAAATGGGAGGGGGAGGAGGGGGAGCAGAAATGGGAAGGGGAGGAGAGAAAGAACTGGAAGGGGAGGAGGGAGAAAAGTGGGAGGGGGTAAGGAGGACTTGATTGACAGGACACAAGTGTTAGCTGTGTGCGCACGCGCAATCTCAAACCCGGTTGGCGCGCCAAGAATATTTGCAGGCACATACCACTAGGGGGCGCGCAATCAGCACCCAGAGCCAAAGAGCACAGCCACCTGCTGCGGGTGCAGAAGGAGCCTCTAACGCCCCGCCCGCGCCTGGCCCGCAGCTGCCAGGGGCAACAGCTGGCACAGGATGGGCGGGGGGCACGCAACAGGTCTCAGGTTAGGAGGGTGAGCACAACACCCCCCCAGCCCATCGCACAGGGCCACTGTGTCCCCCAAAACGCATGCCCGCCATCACCAACCAGAATCCACCTGTGGACATTGGGCAACACCCCCATGGCAATGCCCAAAGGGCCTTCTGCACCCCACAACCCTAAGGGTAACCTGAGAGATATGAAGATATCAATAAGAAATCCTCATAAGGGTCTTTCCAGAACATAATTCCACTTTTAATAAGTAAAAACACGGCTTGGCCCCGACCTTCAAATCTAATTAAACATAAATTAATTAAAATGTTAAAAGCCCAGTTCTCAAAACAACGTTTTCACTCAGTTCTGTGGTCTCTGGACACATAGTATAAAATATGGTATCGCAAGAAAATACCATAAAGGCGGCCAAAACCAATCTGAAGTCATCCAGACCACCACCGCCCCCCCCAAAAAAAAATCTCGCCTCTGTTCTCCACAGCAAAAATTCCAAGATCCCGCCCGACGACACCGAATTAACTGTTTTATGGCTTTTTTATCCTGCTCAAATTAAATAAACTAATCCGCGTCTACGCACTTCCAAGACCCCCTAAATCACACAACCAGTGCGGATCACCACATCTCCGCCAAGCGCAAACACTGCAGCCGCTCCCCAGTGAACCTAGGTATCTTAAAACATTTTCCCCTTAGGTAAATAAATCCAGAATTCTCCGTTAAATATCACGCCTGACCCCCTCCAGCAGAAGAACAAAGGCCACCTCCCCTCCCCACCCCGCCCCCCAAAATTCCGCAGTGCCGCCAGCGCCCTCTGGCGGCCATCAATAAAACATTCCAGAAACCTGCCACGTAGCAACCCGCTAGCGCCCCCCCACACACACACAGCCCGCCCGCCCCGAGTGGGGAGGGGGCGGTATGGGGGGGGGGCTTGACAGGGACAAAGGAATTGGCAAAAGGCGACTTTATCAAAAACCAAAAGCCTACAGCACGTCAGAATCTTCTAGCGACCACCACTCAACGTTTAAAGGACTCCCGACCCCCGATTCTCAGCTCTCAGCGCCCAGAGCCCCCAAACACACCCCCTTTTCTATTTTTCTCTTTCCTCTTGCTTCCCAGACCCAAGGACACGGCTTTCTCTCCATATCAACCCACCCTCTGCTTCTACTCTGCCAGTACCCCCAATTACTTGACCCTCCCTCCACCAGCCCTTCCCACAGAACTGATCTTGGGGGGCTTCTGGCAGGTTTGCGCTTGGGCGCCATCTCTCTCTACCGTTAAGGAGCTTTATCAGGGTGAAACCAGATGATATCAGACATTTTACTCTTAATTTTTTATTGCATTCGGCTCTGCACTAAACCTGCGTGCTTGAGTTGGGAATTCCTCACGGATAGGAACCTCTACTTCTCACGCCCACGGGCCACCAAGAAGCTGGCCAAAAAACTGAGGGGGGGGTTGTGAATATGCCCAAGAGACCCCTCTCTTCGGGCGCTTTTCCCCTTAATCCGTGGGACATGCATAATGCATCCGCCGCCATATCTCCCACCACTCGTGATTCTAAAGGTAGTTTTAAACACAGAAAATACGGGTTTTGGACCCCAGTGACTGCGGGACATTGTATTCCGACATGGGTTTGGTCCGATTACCCCCACTCCTCTTAATTTAAGCCGCCACCACCCCACTTACCCTCAAGGACTGGACGAGAATGGGACCCTGATCCCCCTTCCCCCCAAAAAAAAATGTGCCTCGAGATTTTACTTCTTGATAGCATTTTGTTGCCGACACTCAGGACCAGGCGAGGTGGCCACCTTCAGTAGAAGGTCCTGGAGTGTACCTTTTGGCATGTCCAGGAGGACAAAACCCAACTCAGACGGGTGTGTGTCCTTCCTTTTGCACATCCTTTCCAGCAAGGATGGCCAACCACTCACCTGGTGGGGAGATTCTCTCGTGGACGCCCAGATTCTTCGGAGGAGCTGCAGCCGAGGCCAGCAAGCCAAGGCGCGCTCCATCTCAGCTCTTCGCCGTCTGCGCTAGGGGCTGGCTGGGTGGGGTTTATATGGAGGCGCAGAAGGGGTGGTCTCTGACGTCAGCGCATTCTGCTGCAATGCGCTCATTTCTCCAAAAGTGATTGGCCGGAAAAATGAGCCCCCCAGATTCTATGACAAATTGCTCTAGCCGCACCCAGATTGCAGCAAAGAAGGGAGGAAAAAATTCTGCCGCAGTGCCTCTCGCCGCCATGACCAACACCCTGTGCTCACGGGGGCTTTTTCCCCTCCACGAGCCCCTCTCGCCTAGCAGGGCGATTTGTGTGCACAATCTGCTGGCAGAAGGGGACTCGAGATGATTTTATAGGGTGGGCTGAGAGTAAAGCGGGGCCCCAGGAGTAGCAGATCACACACCTGGCTATTTCGGAACCTCTATTAGAGGATGCGTCTTTAGGAAAAGAGAAAGATGCTTTCTGCTTATTGTCCTGGAAAATAAAATCCCCGGGGAAGATAAAGGGTCCCCAAATGGAAAGTCGGCGGCTGTCACCCCCCTCTTTTAGCCCACCCACCCATTTCTGATTGGTTAGCTTTGACATGGGAGACTCGGCACAGCACCTTCGACTCAGATAAATAAATAAATAAATAAATAGGCAAGCAAGCAAGTAGGTTTTGAGTCCCGGCTCTGCCGCTTACAATCTCCGGATAAAGAGAGGGAGACAGAACCCTACCGTGCCCTCTCCTTCTAGAGGGTCCATTTCCTCCACGTTAATAAGGGAGTACCACCTAACGGGATTGTCATAAATAAATTTAAAAAACCTATGCATGAGCCTTGTCCCTCTAGGGAAAGTACTTTTCGAGTTCTGTGTCCCACCTGAAGATGTGTAGGGTACCCCCCCGCAAAAAAAATTGGAGGTGATTTCCCCTACACGTACACTTGGAAAAGCACCCCCTCCTCACACCGGCCCGAGGAAACAGGCAGCGACACATGGTGCGGCAGACCACGGCTGCACGGCCTCGTGCACTGGGACCTGGCACACGAGACGCGATCCTTGACAGGTGGCGCCTGCGGCGCCTCTGCCCGGCTCTAAGTGGCAAAACGGGCAGGGCCGTCAATCAAATGTCCTCTCGCAAAGGTCAAAACGCTGTTGAAAGGGACTAAGGATCTATCTTAGGGTGACAGGTGGGTGGCAGCCGGGAGGGCAAGGATGAAGTGCCTGGTGACAGAAAGGGGGTAAGAATGAGTGATGGGCCCCCCAGGGGTAAAGGCAGAGGGGTCCCGCGGGGGTATCAAGTTAGAAGAGAGCTCCTGCACTTCTCAAAGGGGGTTAAAAGCAGCTCCTCAGAGAGCCCCTTAGGCCTCAGCAGTCCTGCGAGGTGGCTACAACCCAGACGGGGCAGTCCGGGGCTGGACTGAAGGGACACGCTCTTTGTAAAGCCCACGGCCAGTGAAAATGGGCCACCGGGCCACCAGGGACCCCGAGCCTTGGGTGGGGGGCTTGTTTTGAGATCTTCATCTGGGGATATGAAGATCCAGCGGGCTTTGGGGTTCATAGTTGGGGCCACTTAACGTGTCGATAATGGGAGGGAGACAGAGAACACGCCACTGACAGTTTGGGAGCATGCAAGGCGTCCCCAGAGACTAAAGCCCCCCAGCAGAAGATGCGAGGCTGACAGGCCGGCACCAACGACGGACGTCAAGAAAGCTTACAAAAATCATGGCTCCGAACATCGCAGTCAACAGGAGAACGTTTATTAGCCACGGTATTAATAGCTAGGAAACAGCCAGAGACGGCCGGGGCCAATCAGCGGCCAGGAGCCCCTGTCGTCAAGCCCGCGCGGCCAATCAGACACCAGCAGGCCGAGTTGCTAGCCTCTCCAGGGCAGAGGCGAGGGGCGCGCGTTTTCGCGGAGGGGGGCTCCAGCTCGCCCTCCACGCGTGGGAGGCCTGAGTGGGAGCCCAGGTAGCCACCAGAGAGCGTCAGTAGTCACGTACTCGGGGTCCCTGGAGCTTATCTTACAGAAGGTGTCCTTTGGCAACAGCTCTGCAGCCCCAAAGACCCTGAGTGGACACTCTGGGAGGAGCCCCAGGCCGCTTGGGGTGCCCCTCGGAGGCCCTGTGCAGGGAGAAACTCCAGACATGCAATGCGCATCTCTCTGGTCCAGGCCAGGCCCCTCGAGGGGAGCGGGGCCTCCCAGCGCCAAGTCAGCTTCTCTGCTTTTTTTTTTTTTTCCCCTGGTCTTCCTGGCTCCTAAGCCCGCTGCTCTGTAGTTCACAGCAAACCCCGCTCCTCTTTTTCAGGGTCTTAACTGGCAGGCCAAGGTAAAAAGACCCCGGGAATGATCTGTTTCTGACAAAAGTGTGGCGGGTTTGAATCCCAGCTCTGCCCCCTCCTCGCTGGGAGGCCGAGGGCCAGGCACTTCTCTCTGGGCCCCTATTTCCTCATCTGGAAAAAGGAAAGAGTTGGACAAGATGGTCCCCAAGGAGCCTTGCAGTCCTGCTTTGCTTGATTTGAATGTATACATCAGGCGAGTCAAATGTCTTCCAGAACATTGTGCATGACAGTAATTAGTATCAGGTGTGCCCTGCAGTCCATGTGGTTACTTCATCACGCTGCTTTTCTTTCCATTGTATTTTATTTTAAACAGAACTCCATGGCAACATGTGTATCCTTCTGGCTCCCTAGAAGAAAGAAGAAAGAAGAAAGAAAGGAAAAGATAGAAAAAGAAAAGACCGAGAGAGACAGAGACAGAGAGAGAGAGAGAGAGAGAGAGAGAGGAACATCTGCTATAAATGAATCCTGCTGAGCACAGTTTAACCGCAACACAAAATATAAAGAAAAGAAAAGGAAAAGAAAAATCCATACGTTCAAATGTTTTCATTGGCTTTTCTGGAGCTCAGAACCTAACTTTTAAAATATTTCTTGGTCCAAACCAATGGAAGAAATAACTTGAAAGAGCCAATCTGGGAGTAGTCTTTGGATCCCAACCGTTTCTCGATCCGGGAGAGGGTCGGCCATGCTTTCTGTGCATGAAAAAGACATTGGAGGGCTCAGATTCATATCTATAGGGCAAAACAGACAAGGAAATCCAGGTTGAGAAATGGCTCGCTTTCCTTTCTGTGCATGCTGAAACCCAACTCCCCCGAAGAGCCCTGGAGGAGAGCCAGGGTCCCAGACGCACGGTTAGCCTGCTGCCTTTTTTTTTTTCTTTTTCCTTTTTTTTTTTTTTTTCTTTTTCACATAGATCTAATTCAAAGCACACATTTTTCTTATTTTTTTTTAATTCATACTTGGGAACCCTCAAAAGCCATGTAAGCGGTCTCCTATCCACATACACATACTTGTGGGTGAGTGGACAGGCAACCTAAGATTCAGCCAGGAAATGTGGACAAGGTCCTCCTCTCTCCGTCTCCCCGCCACGGTCAGCGTGCTCTCTTCTCAAAATCATACTGAAAGCTTGTTACAAATCAGCGTTCTCTGGGTATCTACCTGTGCCTATAAGCAAGCCTTCCCACCCTTCCAGGGACACCCCCCCCCCAAAAATGCCAAATGGTCAGATTCCCCACAGATCTCTCTGGGCCCTCCTGTGGGTGCTTCCGGGACGGAACGGCAGAAGCTGAGGCTGACAGCGCCCTCTTCCTAACCTCTATGTCTCCTTTTAGTCGCTGGACTGGGTGTCAGACAACAGTCCTACCTTGTGGGGTCCTGGACCTGACAGAGACCCTTCTAGAATGCACAGCGATGCTGTTCAACAACCCTTCGGGAACGCAATTGTGCCTTCTCTCTTCAGCTTGGCGTTTAAGGCTTGTGGATGGACTCACTTTTCACTTCTGTTCGCTTATCCCAATTCAATTTATACCCACATTCCCTTCAAATTGGAGGTGGCGTGGGGGGGGGGGAGTCTGCCGTGTCATGATCCTGGGGCTGAGAAGTGAGCTCCGTGGCTGTCCATGCATGTCTGGGCTCCTAACTAGGACCCTAATGTCAAGAGCACTCTGGTCCCCTGAAACCTGATTTCTGGATGCAGCCCCAACCTTTGCACAGAGGAGTTTGCCAAATTGTAGATATTACAAGACAAATAAAATTCCGCGTCTTGCAAAAGGCCAAGGATAAAGCTTACTTCCCGGTAGACTGCTGGGCTTGCAGGCAGCACACACACACGTTGGACTCTGGGGTTCGTGGTATGTGGGAGAGGGGGAGCATTGCTCTCCAGGGATACTCATCATGACTAGAGTCCGTGAGAAAGAGCTAGAAGGTAATACCCCCAAATTACTGCCTAATACCCCTAAAAACCATTAGTTGTTCTGGGCGAATAGATTCTGGGCAATTTTTCTTCTTTCTGCTTTTATGGATTTCTCTACTGGCATATATTGCTTTTATAAGTGTACGTTGTTTTTTTTTTAAATGCAGCAATCCAAGAAGACTGTCCATTTGAGCCTCTTCCTTAGGGACCTAAAATATGTAATATTTTTCTAATAAGTAAATAAAAATCAGGAGACATTCCTCCCGAGCAGCTCAAGGCACGGTCCCCGACAGAGGCTCAAGCATGGGGTGAGCTTGGTAGGGGTCTGGGGGCAGCCGTCTGGCCACACTCGACTTCTGGAAGGGCTCTCTTGAGCGGCAGAAGTGAACAACTATTCCAAGCTGAGAATAAAAACAACAAAAGAAATGAACTTTGTTTGTTTCATTCCTGCAGGAGGGGCCTAGAAAAATCCATTTACTAGGGGAGCAGACGGGCCAGGAATGGGGTCTTGGCGAAGTAGGCCATCATCACGAGTTGGGTTTTAGAAGTCACATCCTGACACTAGGAAAACGTGGCCATGTGGCCCCACCCCAGCCCCCAGACGGGCCCCCTGACTTTGGGTGTGGGCCAGCCCCGGATTCAAGCAAGGGGTTTTCTTGGCCTAACTCCATGGAAATATTTCCTTCGGTGCAGCAAAGAACTGCTTCATTCAACTGCCTGTGGCTAGGGAGGGGCTGGCTTTACTGTGTTGACAGAGAGCGGCAGAGACCTGGGGAGGGGCCCCCAAGGAGAAAATGTATTCCAGGTAGAACAGGACTGGAAAGTTTGCTTAAAAAAAAAAAAAAAAAGAAAAAGAAGAAAAAAAAACTAAAAGATTGCTGACAGTTGAAAAACTGCCACCCCACCCAAGAGGCTCCAAGAGAAGACATTTGTTTGTACTAGATTTCAGTGAGGACTACAGCAGGGACCTGTCTTCTTAACGGCAAAGAGGAGGGGGCCAGTTCTGGGCATGCTTTCAGTTTAAACATTCGAGGTCTGGATCCTTCCAGAGCCCACAGTCGGCCTCCCTGGGCCAGGCCTAGTGATAGCTGTGTCAGCACTGACCCAGAAGATACCAGCTCTCGAGTGGAGAGCCAAGAGCTCCCAGGGGACCCTCCGATTAGATACCTGTGCACAAAGAAAGTATGGGCAGGTTCCAGAGGGCACACATCCTCCCTCCCTTGCTGACCCAAGGTTCGGAGAGGCTTTGTGGGGAACGTGGAACATCTTCACTGAGATATGGGATCGTTCATCCTACTGCCCAGTGCCGCCCAGAGGATGGCAGGAGATGAGAAAGCAGCCCAGCGCAGGGCAGGCAGGCAGGCAGATGCCACTCTGTGCAGTGGCTGGTGCTGACTTGAGTTGGTACCACCTGTTACTCCTGGCACCTGAACTGGGATAATGGCACAAAATCACAAGGCAGGCTGCTGGCTTTCTTTTCCCGGCTCCTGGGTAGACCAGCAATCCTACCTGGTGGTTGAGGGTTTGAGCCCTGATCAGACCACAGGTACAAGAAGTTCACTTGCTACCCATATGGCTTTGGGTTCATCTGAACTTTGTTTTCATGACCTCTAGAATGGGGATTAAACACGGGAAAAATAACATGTGCTGTATGACGATGTAAAGGGAACATAGTCAACAATATTGTGTATTTTTTGTTACTTTTCCTTTTATTATTTTTGAAAAGGAAAGGGGGGGGTAGAGAGAGAAAGAGAGACAGAAACATGAAGCCATTTCTGTATGTCCCCTGACCAGGGATTGAACCGGCAACCTTTGTGTACCAAGAAGACGTGTGTACCAACCCAGCTATCAGGCCAGGGCTATAGTCTGGCGGCAAAGTGGATAGAGCGTCAGACTGGGATGCAGAGGACCCAGGTTTGAAACCCCGAGGTCGCTGGCTTGAGCAAGGGGTCACTCATTCTGCTGTATTTTGTAATTCTAAAAATATTTAAATCCAGCCCTGGCTGGGTGACTCAGTGGATAAAGCGTTCTCCCAGTGCACCAAGGTTGCAGGTTTGACCCCCCAGTCAGGGCACATTTGAGAAACCATCAGTGAACGCACAACTAAAGGGGACAACCTCCTCCCCCCTTTCTCTCTTGCGTTTCCAAAATCATGGAAAAGTTTTATATCTATATTAATCCAATAGAACCTTAGGGCAAAGGGCAAAAGCACCTTGTTTCCCTGCCCCTGACACACCAGTGCCCTTCTCATGTAGGTGGGGCAGCCCCGAACTCTGCTCTCTCCAACATTCTTAGGCTCAGCGCTGGCTGGACGGCTCCATTGGTTAGTGCACCGTCCGGATACACCAAGGTTGTGGGTTCGATCCCTGGTTAGGAGACATACCAGAATCAACCAATGGGCTCTGGCAGGGATGCTCAGTGAATAAAGCACCATCCCAGCTCCCCAAGGTCGCAGGTTCCATCCCCAGTCAGGGCACATAGGAGAAGCAATAAATCCGTTTACAGCTAAGTGGAACAATGAATGGATGCTCCTCTGTCTCTTTCTCCTTCTCCAACCCCCTTCCTCTCTCTCAAATTAATGGGAAATGTTTTTCCATTGGAAAAAATCAAAGGGGAAAAATAGAATCAACGAATGCATGCATAAATAAGTGAAGCGAGCCTGACCAGGCTGTGGCGCAGTGGATGGAGTGTCGCCTGGGAACACTGAGGTCGCCAGTTCAAAACCCTGCACTGGTCTGGTCAAGGCACATATGGGAGTTGATGCTTCTAGCTCCTCCCCCCTTTCTCTCTCTCTCTTTCTCTCTCTCTCTCTCTCTCTCTCTCTCTCTCTCTCTTACTCTGTGTCTCCTCTCTAAAATGAATAAATAAATTTAAAAAAATTTTAAAAAACCAAAAAAAAAAACCCAAAGTCACTGGCTTGAGCACAGGTTCATCTGGCTTGAGCCTGGGGTCATCAGCTTGAGAGTGGAGTCACTGGCTTGAGTGTGGAATCGTAGACATGACCCCATGGTCGCTGGCTTGAGCCCAAGGTCGCTGGCTTGAGCAAGAAGTCACTGGCTGGGCTGGAGTCCCCCAGTCAAGGCACCTATGAGAAAGCAATCAATGAACAACTAAGGTGCTGCAACTATGAGTTGATGCTTCTTATCTCCCTCCCTTCCTGTCTGCCTGTCCCTGTGTGCCTGTCTGTCTGTCTCTCTCTCTTTTACTAAAAAAAATAAGGTAAAGAAATAAATGAAAAAACAAATCAATGTTTCTCTTCCTCCTTTCCTCTCTCTCTAAAATCAATCCATAACTTTTTTCAGAAAACTTTTAAAAGTAACGGCTTTAAAAAAACATGTCTAGGCTACTGAAGCCTGACCCCTGCAGTCTGGGAAACGGACCGTGCCAGCCCCACCACCAGACAGAAAAGAGAGGCAGGGCTCCTGCTCGCTGCCTCTTGACTGCACCTTGTGGGCTCTCTGTGCACCAGACTGGCCCCCAAGCACAGCCGCCAACCCCTGGGTCCCCCACATGCACCAGTGACAAGGGCTAACTCTCTCCCTCGGTAAGACCTCCTGTCTCAGAGTCTGGGCTCTGAGATGCAGCTTGCAGGTTCTGTGGGAAAATAGCTCTTCCAGATACAAATATTCTCGGCATGCTGGGGCAGCCTCCTTCCCTTCTGCCTTGCTGTGTTCCTCTCCCTGGCGGGAGACGGCACCATGCAGCCTGGCAGGGTGGCAGCCAGTGAGGCCAGTGACCATGCTCTGATATGAGACCCCGAGTCATGTTCTGGTCCCATCATTTAGCTGCTGCTTGACTTTGGGTGAGTCCGTTATGCCTCTCTCTCTGCCTCCGTTTCTCCATCTGTAAAATGGAGATAATAATAGTACTTGCGTCCCAGGGTTGTTTAGAAGATTAAATCACAGCAGAGCCTGGTGAACCAGTCAATGATCAATCAATATTGAGGTGGCATCTTCCCACCCCATGCGCATGAGGAGAGTGAATCTGACAATGCCACCCTTCCCACAGGGGTGTGGGGCATGATACCTCTACCACAGCCTCCTGATTCGGAAGGGACAGCTCTGGACCTGGCAGAGGAGAGCTGTGAGCCTCTTGGTCCTAAGAATCATGGGATAGAGGCAGCAGCAAAACCTCGGGGTGGCCAGGCACTCTGCAGGCTGGTTCCCACCCTGGGCCCTGTCTAGAGCCAGGATGCAGACATGTCTTGCAGCCTCAGCCCACCTAAGAGCTTTATCTCCTCCTTTGGGGGGTAACTTTACCCCCTCCCGGGTCGAGGGCGGCAGGGGGGTGGGAGAGTAACTGCGGGTCACCACAGGTCATTTCAGAACGCCACAAGTGCCTGCAGGGTCTTACCACCATCTAGTTGACCAACTTGCTCGGGCTTATGCTCTGCAACCTCTTCAGCCTCCGAGACACGGGCTCAAATGTTCAACATACCCTTTAAGTGTTTGCAGAAAGGATGAGCTCGAAGGCGCTTGCCTTTAGGTAAACGAAGCGCCTGGTACATTCGATGAGAAAAACAAAAGGGCAAACAGAAGCTGCCTTTCCTGGGCCTGCCTGCTCCCCAGGGCTTCCAGCCTGAAGTCACCACTGCCTCCATTAACAATCGGGGATGGGGGGCTCCGGGAAGGCCACGGTGACCCCCCAGCCCTCTGAGGAAGCGCCTACCCTCCTCTTTACCCCACTGAGCCTCTGTTTCCCGTCTGCAAAATTTTGAAAATAATACTCATACCACAGGTTGACCCTGAACACAGAAAATTAAAAAAAAAACAAAACCTCACAGAGTATTAAAAACATAAAGCAGTCTGGCCTGTGGTGGCGCAGTGGGTAAAACATTGTCCTGGAATGCTGAGGTCGCTGGTTCTAAACCCTGGGCTTGCCTGGTTGAGGCGCATGTGAGAAGCAACGACTATAAGTTGATGCTTTCTGTTCCTCCCCCTTCTCTCTCTTGCTCTTCACTCCCTAAAATCAATAATAACTGAAAAATCTTAAAAAAAAAAAAAAAACCAAAAAGTAAAAAATGCTTACTGGTAAGAAATATAGTCAATAATATTGTAGTAATGATGTACGGTGTCCGGGAAGAACTAGGCTTATCAGAGGTATCACTTTGTAGGTCATAGAAATGTCTAGCCACTATGCTACACAGCTCTCCGAGTTACATACATTGGACTCAAGAAAGGAGCACCATAAGGGTTAATGGTAACACTGGGGAACAATATTTTTTACATTTTCTGTTGCATGAGGTTTTAGAACTTTTTCTATATATGTCTGCATTGCTGATTCCAAATCTGAAATCCATTTTCTGGTGCATGCTCTAGTTTTTATGCCATTTTAATTTCTTTTTGTTACAGTTAATAGCATGCATTGGGTTTTAAATTGGAGTTAAAGGGCAACGACTCTTGGATTGAACATAACTACAAGGCAATTAATGTTTTACAAACATCACTTTTACATAATTGTACTTGTTTTTAAATGCAAAAAAATTATTATCTGATAAAAACATCCTCTTAGCCTGACCTGTGGTGGCGCAGTGGATAAAGCCTCAACCTGGAATGCTGAGGTTGCCAGTTCAAATACCTGGACTTGCCTGGGCAAGGCACATATGGGAGTTGAAGCTTCCTGTTCCTCCCTTCTCTCTCTCTAAAATGAATAAATAAAGTCTATAAAAAAAATCCTCTTATTTTGTTTTAAGATTGAATCATGGCTTCTTTGAGTAGGCATAAATGTAAGAATAGTCCCGACACCTTCTGTTATATATGTGGCTGTTACACACTTCAACGTCAAAGGCGCAATATTTCATCATTTGTGACATGTGCATATATTGCCTATTTTCAAGTTCCCCTTGGCGATCAAGACAAGAATTGGGCTCCTCATATTGTGTGTCATAATTGTGAGGAAATGCTTCGTGACTGGACAAAAGGAAAACGCAAAGGAATGCCCTTTTGGTATTCTCATGGTTTGACGTGAACCTAAGAACCACAGCAGTGACTGTTATTTCTGTCTGATCCATACAAAGGGCATCAGCAAGAAAATATAGCATATGATCACATATCCTAATATTCCTTCAGCAATACGACCTATCCCACATCCTGAGACACTCCTGGTTCCAGTTTTTAAACGTTTAATTTCTTCTCAGAATTAACATGGTGATCAAGTGTATTTTGATAAGATGCATGAGAAAATGGTTTTTAGAATCTGAAGGGTCTTCTTCTGATACCAAGCGGTCATTAACCCCTCAGCAGTTTAGTCAACCCAAATTGAATGACTTAGTAAGAGATTTGGGCCTATCAGAAAACAGCTGAGGTATTAGCCTCCAGGTTTCAAGAAAATAATGTACTTCACCGGTCAGCTCAAGTATCCCATTTCAGGAAGTGTGAACAAATTTTTGTGAACTTCTTTTCCCCCAAAGACAAACACTCTGTTTACTGTCATGATATCAGTAGTCTTCTCAGCCAACTAGGTGTTACCACTTACAGTCCAACAGAATGGCGACTATTTCTTGATAGCTCTCAACAGAGTCTGAAATGTGTTCTCCTACACAACAGTAATGTTTATGCAGCGGTTCCAATTGGTTATTCAACTCATCTGCGAGAAGATTATAATGACATAAAAATTATCCTCGACTTTCTGAAGTATGAGGAGTGTGGATCTTAACATGGTAAATTTCCTGCTAGGACAACAGAGAGGCTTCACGAAGTATCCTTGCTTTCTGTGTTTGTGGGACAGCCGAGCTCGGGAGAAACACTGGACAAAGAAGGAGTGGCCGAAATGTGAAGTTCTGGAAGTAGGGATGCAAAATATTGTGAATGATCTGTAGTTAATCGAGACAGGATCATTTTCCCCCACTTCACATCAAACTTGGCTTAATGAAGCAGTTTGTCAAGGTTTGAATAGAGAAAGTTAATACTTTCAACATATTATTTCTGCTTTTCCTGCCTTGTCTTTCAAGGAGATAAAAGCAGGTGTATTTGATGGACCTCAAATTCGAACCCTCATACATGATGAAGAATTTGCCAGGAAGATGAATAAGGAGGAGAAAGCAGCATGGCAGTCTTTTATGGCAGTTACAAAGAACTTCCTGGGCAACAAAGAAGCAGAAAACTATGAACTTCTGGTTAAAAGGATGCTGTTGGCTTTCCACGACATTAGTTGTAACATGAGCATTAAGATTCACTTCCTGAACAGTTAGTCACCTTGATAAGTTTTCCGAAAATCTTGGAGTTGTTAGTGATGAGCAGGGAGAACACTTTCATCAAGATCTGAAGATAATGCCTGACCAGGCAGTGGCGCAGTGGATAGAGCGTCGGACTGGGATGCGGAAGACCCAGGTTCGAGACCCCGAGCTCACCAGCTTGAGCGCGGGCCCATCCGGCTTGAGCAAAAAGCTCGCCAGCTTAAACCCAAGGTCTCTGGATTCCTCAGTCTGCTGAAGGCCCGCTGTCAAGGCACATGTGAGAAAGCAATCAATGAACAACTATGGTGTCGCAATGGCAACGAGAAACTAATGGTTGATGCTTCTCACCTCTCTCCGTTCCTGTCTGTCTGTCCCTATCTGTCCCTCTCTCTGACTCTCTCTCTGTCCCTGGGGGGGGGGGGGGAGAACAAACCTACAGAACCTATCTCATTTGTAACCCGGGGACTGCCTGTAATATAATGTTAAGTGTCAACTTTAACTGGAAAATAAAAGATAATAAAATAAACTATGACAATAGATCTATTGGAACATAAGCCTAACCCAGGTTCCAGTGAAGAGAAGAAAGAAAGAAAGAAAGAAAGAAAGAAAGAAAGAAAGAAAGAAAGAAAGAAAGAAAGAAAAGAAGAAAAGAAGAAAAAAGAAAAGAAAAACAAAGGAAAAGAGAAGCACTAGGTGCCTAGAGCCGCCAGTGTTTCAGGTGTTACTGGTAAAATGACATGTGGAGGGACCAGCTCACAGCCTCTTGGCATTTGGCATCCAGGGCCCCAGGTTGCACCCCTTCGGTGCCCCAGGTGGGCTCTGGCTGCCCCTGCCTGCATCTCAGGTACCCAGCGATGAGAGCAGTGAGTGCCCCCTACCCTCCCAGGGGAAAGAGGGATGACAAGGGGTGAATTGTCACTGAACTAGAAGGGCCAGCTGAGGGGGACTGAGATACCACAGAAAACTGGCACCTCTCGCCCGCCGGCCCCAAGCGTCAGGAATTCTGGGCCCGCGTCCTTTCCCGACAGTCTGGCCTTAGGTCCATTTCCCAGAAACCTCACTGTTTACCCTGAGGGGCCTCTTGAAGCAGAACTCCTGCAGATCCTGCTTTGGGCTGTAAGTCGCTTTCTGGTTGGCTTGGGGCACAGACATCTCAGAGCATTGAACGTATGGCCACGTGGCCGTCCCAGAGATCCAAGCAAAACTGTCTGGCTGCCCGGCCTGAGCCTTTCCCTGAAAGGCTTCAGTGTATATGCAGGCCTCCTGCTCTGGGGGTTCACGCGGGGCTCTCACACACACCCTGAGCAGCTGGCACGGACCCCGGCTGGGACCTATAGCTGGTTTCCGGAGCCCAAATCAGGGCCTTCATTTAGAGAAACCTGAGTGGACCTGGGCTGGGGGCAGTGGGGTGGAGGGTGGGGTGTCAAGAAGCGGAGGAGCTGTGTACAAGCTGCCTGTCCTACCCGGCTGGAAGGAAGCCAGGTGACAGTGGGTACAGGACGTAGCGGGTGTGTGTGTGGGGGTAAGACAAGGGATAAAGGGGTGAAGGTGACTGGGCACTTCCCTCTCTGGGGAGGGGTTGCCACAAGGAAGAGCATCCATGTGAAACAGGCAGGCTCCCACTGCCTGTCCCAGGACCTTGTCTGACCGATATGCTGACCAGCACCACCGAACGGGGGTCACCGCTGAAGAAATGTGGGCCAAGAAGGGCGGCGGGGTCCACAAGCCTGGCTCTACCTCCTGAGAGAAGCCCTTCCGTTTCCAGCATACTCACATGTGCCTTGACCCACAGTCTTGGGTTCGAGCATACTGTTCTTGGTTTCTTTTAGGACATAAAGTAGTACTCTGTAGAACAACGTCTCATCCCCCAAACGCCCAAATGAACGAAGCAGAAGACAGAACAGGCGCCTGAGGACCTGGGAATCACATTCACTTCCCACCCCCCGAAACCCCCAGGGTGGGGGGCATCATGGCCTGGGCTCCCCAGGGTCTTTGCACATTCTTTTTTAGATTTTATTTATTTCCTTAGTTGTGTATTTATGAACTTGATTGGGGTGACATTGGTTAATGACATTAGGTACATTTCGGACGTCCAGCATTATATAATTCGACATCTGTATAGTCTATTCAATAGACTTGATTGCATGCTCACCACCGGAAAAAAGGCTTGTTCCCCTCCGGGACCAAGTATGTGCTGCCCAGTTCACTCCCTGCTTCGCCTGTGATAACCAGCACTCTGTTGTCGATATCTATGAGGTTGTTGTGAGTTAAGAGCCTGATTTGGGGTCCAGGAAAGCAGCCCAAAAAGCTGTGCCCCTCCCATTCAAGAAATGTGTGAGGGTCTGTGTTGGACCAGAAGACACTGCAGCCTTTCAGGGACGCTCCAGGGCGGGCCCCCAGCCTCATGGCAGGTCTCCAGGCCGGGCGGGTGGGGAGGGGCCGGAGAAGAGTTCTGGGACTGGGCGTTCAGCAGAAGTTGTTGCCACGTCCCCATATGTTAGAGGCAATGCTGTGTCTGCACTTCCAGCCCCTGTGGGAGGCAACGTGAGGCCAGAGCGAGATGCAAAAAAACTTTAGCATCTGCTCTCAGAACCCCTGGAGTCAAGTCAAGATGACCTCAGCCTGAAAGCTACACTCCCAAGCAGGCGGGGCGCCCGGCAGGCCCCCAAGTGGAAGGCCACACAGAACAAAGCACAGATGCACGCAGAACTGTGATCCTCCAGATGAAGACTGTACCCTTGAACCCGTATCCCCTCTAAAGAAAGTGGGGAAACCCCATGCCATCCCAACCATTCTGAGCCAGGATTTCCTTGTCCCCGGCAAGCCTGGGCTCTTTGCTTTAAGACCCTCACTGGGTCAGAAGCAGCCGTGTGACTCTCCAGCATCCCAACCTGAAGCTGGGGAACAGAGGCCGCGGGAGTCTTGTTCCCAGAGGCCAGAGCCTCACCCCACAGGAGCCTGCTGGAAGGAAAAAGCGATGCTTGATTAGGACCCCATCACAAAGTCCCTATTGGACTTTTGTTTGTTTAAGATTTACATTCTTTTAGTCAACTATTTTCCATACTTACCATAAAAATGCTGCCCTCATTCCCCCCTCCCCAACACACACACATGCAGGTTGTCTCATCTAGCTGGTGCCGCACCGATGGTCTAAAGGAGCATGGCTTTCTAGAGGGTGTTGGGGCAGCAGGGACCGCACCTGGACATGTACAGAAGTCCCAGGCCGGCCATCGCCTCACGGAAATTGTGGAAGCCTGGTGAAGACCCAGAGTGACAGGGGTTCCGAGGGCTTTATGTCCCTCTCAACAGCTTTTGAATCCTCACTCAGGAGGTAGCGCTCTATCTCTCGTGCCGGGTTTATGGATGAGGAAACTGAGGCACAGAGCGACTTCCGGTGAGAAGCAGGCCTGGGATTTGTGTCAGGAGTCACGCCTCCTCCCTGCTGCATTGCCGTCACAGGTCACCCGTTTCCCTTGGTCACGAGGACACACAAAGTTCCAGGAACGGTGAACCGAGTTCTTGGCCCCGCGGGCAGGAGGGAACCCTCAAAGGAGGTCAAGGGGTCACCTGCGCACAACTCTCCAATCTGGGAGTTATCTTTGTCTCCCTCTCCAGACGCGATAAGCCTACAAGGCCCGGGAGTGGGCCCGGGAGGGGCTTGGCTGCACCTGGTCGTCACCATGCTGCGGGCAGCTCCGTGCGGAAGTTTGTTTGAGTTGACCCACCAGAGAGGGTGTCTGGTTTTCCTTAACTTGGAAGAAAGGTCGGCGGCCTTCTCCCAAGGACCAGAAAAGTACGGTGCGGCCCCCCAGGACAGAGCTCTGTGAGGTCCCCGTCGTACCGCGGGGAGCAGGGGGAAGTGGAGAACCCCAGCCCTGCAATGTCTCCCGTGCTGTGGATCTGTGTCAGCCACGCGGCCAGCCAAGGGGCACCGCCTAAGGAGCTGGACTCTCACAGGCCCGCCAATGGTTTGAAATTGCTAGAGACCGTTCAAACGATCTATCTTCTTTTCAAAGACACCGAGCAGCCCGGGCACATAGCTTCACGTCCCTAAATTATCTTTCCACTTGCTCAAAAGATAAGCAGGGCCAGCAAGATTCACTCAAGAGGCTTCGGGCAGTTTCGGGGTAAATGCCACCAGGTGCCACACCTCCCGTGAGACTCTAAGATCCTGAAACTCATTCCTCCGTCCACAGGGCTGAGCGGAGAGGGGGATGGGCAGCCTCCAACCTCACCCTTCCCCCAACACGGACACAGTCATTTGCAAACTAGCAAGACCAGGCTGAGGGCATGAAAACTCCAGGCTGGAGAGTTCTTCTCCTTCTTAAAGGAACAGAGCAAGCCCAGCTGGAAACAGCCTGGACCAAAGACTCCCATAAGTAGGGGAGTTAGTTCTACATACTTTCTGGCTAAGTCACACCACCTCTTGCTCCAGGCTGGAAGGAGCCCGCAGATCCCGTGGGCTGTTTCGTGCCACTTCCTATGGGCTCGAAAGGGGCTACACCCATTCTGGCACCACTGTGAAGGGGACTCTTGGGAATCACTGGGGAGCTTCAGCTGGAGTGCCCAGGGGCCCCGAGACTCACCCTTATTCCAGCTTTGACTTGGGAGCACTAAGATGAGGGCCAGCCCGTGGGCAGCCGCGCCTCTCCCCCCCTCACTGCCCCAGGGAAGTTGCAAGTTGCTGGCTTGGAAATCACATGGGACGGTCAGGGCCCACCATAGTGGGTCCTGCAGGATAGTCTTCTCCTGGCGTCACCAGCAATAGGCCAATGTCAACGGTCAAGGATCTGAAGGAAAAGAGCGTCACGGAGGGCTGACTGGGCCACGTCCTGTGCGTCAGACAAGGGGTCTTTGGAGTTGGGTCTGCGTAAGACAGCAGAGAGCCTCAGGGACTGAGTCAGGGGTAGAGACTTCTCCAAGGTGTGACTTCTCCACCGACAGAGACACAGTTGTCCTGAGAATCTTATCCCGAGGAGATAACTATTTCAAGGGTTGCAGAACCTCTCCCCAGTGAACCCCCATCTTTCCTCTCCCCAGCTCTTCTGTCCCCTGACAGCCTGGTTGCCCTGCCTTCTGGGAAAGCAAGACCGGGGCTCTGCTCAGTTCTGGGGAGCAAGAATTTGCCCTTTGCCGAGACAAAAACAGGGCTTGAGTCCCGGAAGCTTTGTGTCTAAAGTCAGTAAAGGTCCATCTAACGAGGTGGAGGGGCCCAAACAGAGTTGTGTGTGCACAGTGTGTGATTGTGTGTCTGCTCTTGTGCGTTGGGGTGAGAGTGAGGTTGGCAACAGCATACGACACAGCTCAGGCTTGCGCTTACCAGAGCGATGTACGCAGCCTGGCATTATACCCAAGCACTGCCAGGTCGCCCGGGTAGGCACCACCTGTGTTTAGACATCCCAAAGGGCTAAAATATGCCTGGGAATGGAGATGAGGCTAAGCCACCCTCTGACTTCACCCTCCCCCACTTCGGGCTGGTGGGTCACTGGTAACCAAGTGCCTTGGGGGAGGGTCAACTAAGAGTCAAGTATCAATTCCTCTTGAAATGCAGAGTTTCAGATGGGGGAGGTGCAGAACAAGGCCCTGGAGCAATGTTGCTGCAGCTTCTTAACAAATACTCGAGTCTTGCACAAATTGGCCCGAGGCCCGTAGATAACCTTCGAAACTGAGAATCCTGTAGTCACAGAAAATCGCGAACAACGGCCAGTTTTGGGGAATAACAGTGAACTGTGCTGAAGAGAAATGCATCCAAGAAGCCAGGGGGTTAGGGCAGATGAGTGCCGCCAATTTACAATGCAGCCGGATTATGGCGCAGTGGACCGTGGGCAACGGGCGGACCGCGAGCAACGGGCGGACCGCGGGCAACGGGCGAACCGCGGGCTGCGAGCGGACCGCGGGCAACGGGCGGACCGCGGGACATTGGAAAACCCTAGCACAGCAACGGCAGCCTCCTCTTTCTGACACACTTCTGACAATCCCAGATTTGAGTCTGGGGCGTGAATATCACCCTGGCTCCAAAGCTGGCCAGCAGCCCACCCTCGACACAGTATGGCTGTGTTCACATTGCTCTAAGGGCCGAGACACAGATGCCACACCTTGTCAGACCCCAAAACTCAATAACTCTGGCCCCAGGCCTGAAAGGGGAGGGTGTCGCAGATCGCACTCTGTAAACAACACATCAGGCTAGTGGGAGAGCCATTTGCAAAATGCCGGGCCAGGACCGAGACAACCCCACCCCTGGAGTTCAGGAGATGAGTTGATCTTTCTATCTCTAGCCAGTCTTTTTTATTTCCTTAAAGGAACAAGGCATGCCCAGACAGGCTGTAGGAACAGCTCTGAGGATGGAATTCATGGAGTTCATCATGGCAGGAGGTCAGTCATCGCTTTTTTTCTCTCTCCCTCACCCGGCATGGGAGGGCCACAGAGTGGACACAAGACATTTAGGGGCAGCCCCAGCAAGCCATTCCCTTGTGCGTGATCACCTGCACTTGCCCGAGGATCGGAGACATCGTGGCATACTCATACAATTCATAGTGTTTTCATGAACTCTACCATGACATTTATTTTTTCAATAAAACAATGCTACGAAATGGGTCTTCTGTCCCCCCGTTTTAGAGAATCCCAAACCAGCTCCTCACACCAACCAACCAGGTATCAGGTCCACCACGCAAACGATAACGGAAAAGAATTGGGGGAACAGGTGGGATTTCAGCAGAACTGAACCTTTGGGATCCCCCTGACCAATTTTCCTAAATTAGGATGAGGGTCCGTGGAACACCTTCCACGGCAGACTTTCAGCAAATCCCTGAGAGGTACCTGTGACGGCATGCTGGTGTATCGCGATGAGAACCCGTGAAGTCACAGGGAGCGCAGCGCACCAGGAGGGGTATAGGTGGTAGTGAATCACAATGAGCTGTGCTGCAGGGAACTGCCTCTGAGCAGAGCAGGGCCAGGAATCCAGGGCTCAGACCTAGCCAGTGTCGCAATTACAGCGCCACAGGGTGACGATACCACGGACCGCGGGCAAGCTGCGAACCCTGGGCGATGGATGATCCTCAGCTGGACAATATAGGCTGTTCTCTTTCTGTCCAAAGTGGTAGCTAATGGTCTTGGAGGAAGCTCCAGGTGCCAAACTTCTCCAAAGCCCCAAACTCAATGTCTTGGACCCCCAAATGCAAGGAAGTTCTCACACTCAGGGCATACCTGCCTCGGGCAGAGAAAGTCATTAGCAAAACAGTAAGGGGCGCGCACAGCCTTCTCTGGAATTCACTGGCTTAGAGGATTTCTCTTTCTACAGGAACAGGACATTCTCAATGGGCTTTAAGGAGATGCCTTAAGGGAGAAGTTTTATGAAAGTCATCCTGGAGAGGCTTTGAGATTGTTACTATTCTTCCCCCTTACCACAGGCGGGAGATTCACTGACCCAGACATTTTGCTGCAGCAAGAAACTGGTCCCAGAACTGGAAAATTATCACATGCCACTCCAGGAATCAAAAATTTAAGCAACCAGTGAAACCTGGCACTGTGGGGAGCCATGGGCACAGAGCAGTCTGGCAGAGGTGGGGCAGGGCGACCAGAGGAACTGCGGTGAACCTCAGCATATGTGATGGATTACAGTGTTGGGTGCTGTTGACCACAGGTCACTGGTGAACCACAGGCCAACGGCCGAACCATGGGCCACCAGTGTATCGCGGGCAACTGGTGAACCATGGACCACAGGCGAACCATGAGCCATCGTTGAACCGTGGGCCATCTGTGAACCACGGGCCACGGGCAAACCTTGGGCCATTGGAGAACCGTGGGCCATCTGTGAACCATGGGCCATCGTGGAAACCACAGGCCATGGGCTAACCACGGGCCAACCGCGGGCCATTGGCAAACCATGGGCCATCGTAGAAACCGCGGGTCGTGGGCGAACCACGGTCTGTGGGCGAACCACGGTCCGTAGGCGAACCGCGGACTACGGAACATCAGTTCTCAGAGGTCAGTGAACTTCACAATCCCTGTTTAGGTCCTGAGGCATGAAAGTCCTTTCACTCTCTAGCCACCCACAGCCCAATCCTGCACCTGGGCTTGAGTCCTGGAGGAACCCTGCAGGTGCGATTTCCTCATCAGGAATCCCAAAGCTCAATTCTATAGTCCCTGGGGCTGACAAAAAAGGAGAAAGCGCTCTCTTTGACCAAGGAATGGGTCAGCTCCCATTCTTTGGGGGACACTCCGCCCCTCTCAGTGCTCAGTCACTGGCAGGCAGCCGTTTACCAAACAGCAGGAGGGCAGCTCGGCAATTCGGGAATATGGTAATTCTTGCCGCGATTTAGTCTTTTCCAACCGGCTGGGTCTTCTCTTAAAGGAGCAGAGACTATCCAGGCAGGCTTAAAGGGGCGGTTTCTTCTTAGGAGCCAGCACGTACTCATCCTATGTTGTCCCTGATGGGGGCCCACACAGTGGGACCCACAGATTTTTGGAATGACACTGGCTAAGTCATTCAGCTAAATCGTCCTTGCCTCATACCTGGAGAGAGGCCGATTTCAGGGGTCTGCTACCACGTACAGTTCTGTACGGGACCGCAGGATTCATGGAACACAGACCAGTGAGAAGCTTCTCTGAGTCTCCAGTTTCGTGGAATCCCAAACGGGTCCACCTGGGCGGGACAAACCTGGAGAGAACCAGCAGAGGTCGCAGCCAGGCTCTCCGCTGGGCAAGATTTCCGGGCAAATTTGCGTGTCTCCCCCCGACCCCAGCCATGGAGAAAATGGGTGAGGCACAAAGCAGTTGCTAGGATGTGGGGGACATAGAGTTCCATGTGCTGAAGCACAGCACGTGGCAGTTGGAGGTCACAGGGCCACCGCGGGCCGCGAGCGCGGGTGGGTACCGGAGCACGGCCAGCGACGAGAAGCCAGCCATCTGCGGCCCCACGAGCCGTGGCCGCGGCACGGTGCGCGGCAACCCTCGGCTCGGCCGGGTCGAGCCGCTTCTCACAACCTCCCTGAGGACCTGGGATTTGGGGCCTTCTGAGCGGCCCCACCAGGCCTTGGCCGTCAAGGCCCCCTCGGCTCAGAGGGGAAGTGTGGCGGGTGGAATGCAGCCATGTGGCTCCTGGAGGGCCCCGCAGGCCCTGTTCCCCAGTCCTCAGGCCTCCAGACCCATCGACCCCTGCCTCCAATCTTTTCAAGCCCCCATCCTGAAACATTTCCAAACCAGCTCAGCCCGGTAGGGGGCCGGGAAACATGAATTGTGTTTATCCAAAGCTCCCATAAGTGCTTGTTCGTGCTTCCCCTTCTTAAAGGAACAGACCCCCGGACCAAAGACCACGTTTGCCTGGGAGCATTGGTTCCCATTCACTTTCAGGCAAAAGCCACCAGCCCTCACCCCAGGCTGGGAAATGACTCTATGTCACCCTCTCGCAGCTTCCCAGCCCTTAGAGCCCTGCTGCCTCCTTGTTTCCTTGTTGCCTCCTGGGGCCGGGGCGGCCACGCTCCACGCAAGACCACTGCAGGAGGGCCCTGTAGGAGCCCAAGCATCTGGTGGCCGCCTGCTCGTCAATTTACTGCGACCTCAGGGATCTTTCCTCAGCATGTGTTTCACTGAGTCCTCACGATGTTCTCTAGAGGCGTGGTTTATGTTGTTGTTCTCCGACATCATGGACGCTTGAGCCAGAAAAGCGAAGACCCTGGACTTCCCGCAGTGGCCATGGTAAGCTTGGGCCCCCATGCCGTGACTGTTCCAGGCCTTTGTGCTGCAGAGAAGGTGAAGTGGGGGACTCGGCCCCCACCCCCCACTTGCCAGCACGGGACCCTGGAGATCAAGCTTGGGGAGGGCTGAGGTGGGGCAGAGGTCTGAGGCTGACATGGAGGTGGTGGCCGCATGGGGCGGATAGGGGCTCCCGATGGAGACGGGCGCGTGGCAGGTCTGGGGAGGTCAAATCCCGTAATAAGAGCCACGCCCCCAAAGTTCCACTCAAATACAAAGTGTGCCTTTAGGATGAAAGTCCTCCCTGGGGGCCGCCATAAACGAGTCCATCAGGTGGAGGGTGTCAGTAGGTGGGATTTGATGAGTGACAAGCTTAGGGGACCAATCAGCTCCCCAGGGACAACTGAGGCACAGGAACCTGGTGGCAGAAGGACAGTTCCTTTTCCTGCCCAGCCAGAAAGCTCCCCAAAGATGCCCTGACATTCCCAGGAGCCTCATCTCATCTAATTCTCCCAATAGTCCAATCAGGGAACTGTCATAATATTTTAATCTTTAAGACAATTGCAGGAATAATTCTTGTTTCTTGTGTGTTTAAAAAAACAACAAGCTCAAACACAAAACAAAAGCAGCAGGGCAGCCCTAAAAATTGATATTACTCAGTCCCATTCTAAGGCCCCTCCCCATCTGTCTGCTTCCCGGGGGGCACCAGGGACCAGCTGGGTTTGTAGCGTTTAGAAGCCCTGAGACTAGGAAGGCGGTGTTGAAGGGAACCTCCATGTTACTACTGGAGGTTCAGTGGACACCCTCTGTTTTAGGGTGCCCTATCCCACACCTTAACAGCTTCCAGCAGTTTCCTGGGGCTGGAAGGGAGGACCAGGAAGAATCTCAGCCAGTACCGGGAACTCTTCTGTGTCCTGGGAGGGCAGTTATCTGGCCCAGATTCACTCTGCTGAGAGGAAGGCGTATTTCAGCGAGCTTGGAGAGGAGGGTGAACGTCCCCAAATGCCAGGACGGCCAAGGCATTGTGGACAGTTGGGAGAGGCCGCCCTCCTAAACCAGGCGCCAGCCCCTTCCCTTCACTGCCGTCTAGAAACGCAGAGAGAGCCATGCATACTGGACAGGCCTCCAGGGTCTGGAACTAAATGGAACTGGTCCCCAGGGTGCCAGCTCTTGCCTCACAGTGTCCAGGGAGCAGGGTTGCAGATTGCCCTTTAACCCTGGAGGGAAGAAGAGGCAGCTGCGTGAGTGGAAATCACTCACTGAGCAAGGACACCGGGCCTGGGGCCAGAAGGGGGTGGAGGGGACCAACTCCCGGCTCTATGCTCTTCCTAACCAGGTGTCGGGAGCTGAAATGGACCTAGAAAAATAGAGATTTTATTTCTCCTTTCTTCCTGGGCTCTTTTTCACCTTTTTTCTCTCCCTCACTCTCCTCTACCCCTAACCCCAGGCCCAGGCCCTCCCCGGTCTTTCCTCGACCCCGGGAGGGCAGAAAGGAGGGCCAGACGCCCCTCCAGACCTGAGGTCCTGTCCCTTCTTCATCTCCAGGACTCTGCCATGAGGGGAGCATGGTGTAGGAAAGCTGGGGAGTTGGCTAGCTTCATCAAACTTCTAAATAGTTGTATACTAGTATCTCCTCGTGGTTTAAGTGTCGTTTTCCTAAAAAATAAGGATGTTGAACAGGTGTTTGTGTACCTAGTTGCCATCCATTTTACCTTCTCTGGTGAAGTGTATGCTCCAATATCTTGCCTGGTTTTTGTTTGTTTGTTTGTTCTTTTGTTGTTGTTTTACAGAGACAGAGAGACGGATAGACAGGGACAGACAGACCGGAAAGGAGAGAGATGAGAAGCATCAATCACCAGTTTTTCGTTGCGACACCTTAGTTGTTCATTGATTGCTTTCTCACATGTGCCTTGACCGCGGGCCTTCAGCAGACCGAGCCACCCCTTGCTGGAGCCAGCAACCTTGGGTCCAAGATGGTGAGCTTTTGCTCAAGCCAGATGAGCCCTCGCTCAAGCTGGCGACCTTGGGGTCTTGAACCTGGGTCTTCTGTATCCCAGTCCGACGCTCTATCCACTGCGCCACCACGTGTGTGTGTGTGTGTGTGTGTGTGTGTGTGTGTGTGTGTGTGTATAGTTTCAGTAATCCCTTTACCTTCTCTGATCCCATTCCCTCTTTCCCCCTTCCCTCTGACTGCTGTCCCTCTGGTCTCTGTGACCCCAAAACCAAGCTCACAAAGGTTGTTGGGTTTTTTTTTCTACATGTTGTTTTAGAAGTTTCACAGTTTTGGGTTTTGCATGTGGGTCTAGGATGCATTCTGTATTTTCTCTGCAGTACAAGTGAGACTTTGTTTTTCTGCACGTGGATGGCTCATGGTCCAGCACTATTTGTTAAAGACTACCCTTTCTTCTAGATGTCATTTTTCTGTCTAGATGTCATTTCTGCCCAAATTAATAGATAAACAAAAAAAAATTAATAGATAAACAAAAGTGAATTTCCTCTGCACTTTTGTCAAAATCAGGGCTGCGCGTGTGTGTGTGGGGGTGGGGGTGGGGGGGAGTCTTTTCCTGACTTCTTGATTCTGTTCCTTTGATCTATTTTGTCTCTCTTTTAACCAATGCCACACTGATTACTTTAGTTTTCTAGTGAATATTGGCCTTCAGACTTCATTCTTTGCTTTCCAGAGTAGCTTTGGCCACTGCAGGTGTTCCATTGCCATGTGAGCCTTAGAATCAGCTTAGAATAACTTTTTTTTAATTTTTATTTATTCATTTTAGAGAGGAGGAGAGAGAATGAGAGTAAGAGAGAGAGAGAGAAGGGAAGAGAAGCTAGAAGCACCAACTCCCGTATGTGCCTTGACCAAGCAACCGTAGGATTTCGAACCGGCGACCTAAGTGTTCAGGTCATTTTATCCACTACGCCACCACAGGTCAGGATTTTAAAAAAACAAATTTTTTTTAATGGTTCTATTGTATTGATTTTAGAGAAAGAAGAAGGGGGAGAAAGAAGGAGAGAGAAAGGAACATCGATCTTCTTGATCTGCTCCGGTCTGTGCCCTGACCGGGTATTGAACCGGCAACCTCTTTGCTTCCAGACAGGGCTCTAACTGACTGAGCTATGAGACCATGGCTTCAGAATAAGTTTATCAATTACAATTTTTAAAAATCCTGCTGGGATTTTTTTATTTATGCATTTTAGAGAGGAGACACAGAGTGTGTGTGTGTGTGTGTGTGTGTGAGAGAGAGAGAGAGAGAAAGGGGGGAGGAGCTGAAAACATCAACTCCCATATGTGCCTTGACCAGACCAGTGCAGGGTTTTGAACTGGCGACCTCAGTGTTCTCAGGTCAACGCTTGATCCATTGCGCCACCACAGGTCAGGCCCTGCTGGGATTTTGATTGAGATATGTTTATCTATTAATTTGGGCAGAAATGACATCTAGACAGCTTTGAGTCTTCCAACCCATGACCAAGATAGATCTCTTTGTTTATTTTCACCTTTAATTTCTCTCAACAACAGCCTGACCAGGCGGTGGTGCAGTGGATAGAGCGTCGGACTGAGATGCTGAACACCCAGGTTTGAGACCCTGAGGTTGCCAGCTTGAGCGCAGGCCCAGCTGGCTTGAGCACAGGCCCAGCTTGGCTTGGACCCAAGGTCGCTGGCTCCAGCAAGGGGTTGCTCGGTCTGCTGAAGGCCCGCGGTCAAGGCACATGTGAGAAAGCAATCAATAAACAACTATGGTGTCGCAACAAAAAACTGATAATTGGTGCTTCTCACCTCTCTCTGTTTCTGTCTATCTGTTCCTATCTATCCCACTCTCTTACTCTCTCCCTATCCCTGAAAGAAAAAAAAATCTAATTTGTCTCAACAGTTTTGAAGTTTTCATCGTACATGTCTTCCACATCCTTCGTCAGACCTATCCTTAAGTATTTAATAGATTTTGGTGGTTTTATAAATGGCATTTTAATTTTGATTCCTGATTATTTCTTTCTAGTATGTAAAAAAACAATCAGTTTTTAAGTATTTTTATTATAATTATAATCTGCAATTCTGTTAAGCTCACTTATTAATTCTAATAGTCTTATTGTGCTAGATTCTGTGAAATTTCCTAACGAAGATGATCACACCGCCTGCAAATGAAGACAGTTTTACTTTTCTCTTCCCATCTGACTGCCCTTTATTTATTTCTTTGCTTCATTTATTCTCTTCTTTTGAAATAGAGAGGTTAGTATACGGACTGGAACGCCCAGTACAATGTTGAATATAAAGGTGAGAACAGACATCCTTGTCTTGTTATTGTTCTCGGGGGGTGAGCATTCTGTCCTTCCCCATTGAGTATGATATTAACTGTAAGATTTTTATAGATGCTCTTTGCACATCGAGGAAGTTCCTTTCTTTTCCTTGTTGCTGTGAAATTTCTTTTATCACAAATGGACGCTGAATTTAATTAAATACTTTTTTCTATGTCTGTTGAAATGTCCTTATGGGTTTTCTATTTCCAGTGCATATGGTGAATTACATTGATTAGACAGAAAATGTTAAAGCAGTCCTGCACTTCTGGGGTAAACTCCGTTCGATCGTGAATGTTTTCCTTTCATATAGTTACTGTTTTATTGAATTTCCTAAAATTTTGCTGAGGGTTTTTATATCTATGTTAATAAGAAATATTGGTTCATATTTTTTTCTTTCTTTTTTCTTTTTAATATTTTATTTTTTGATTTTTAGAGAGATTATTGAGAGAGAGAGAAGGGGAGAGGAGCAGGAAGCATCAACTCCCTTATGTGCCTTGACCAGGCAAGCCCAGGGTTTTGAACCGGCGACCAGTGTAACTTTATCCACTACGCCACCACAGGTCAGGCTCATAGCTTTCTTTCTTGTGATATCTTTTTTTTTTTTTAAGATTTTTAAAAATATTTCATTCATTTTTGTAGAGAGGAGAGAGAGAGAAAGAGAAGGGGGGAGGAGCAGGAAACATCAACTTCCACATGCAGACCCAAGGTTTTGAACCGGCGACCTCAGTGTTCCAGGTGGATGCTTTATCCACTGCGCCACCACAGGTCAGTCAGGTCAGGCTCTTGTGATATCTTTATCTGGTTATCATATCAGATTAATGCTAGAATAAGTTAGGATGCATTCCTTCCTCTTGAATTCCCCAAAGAGTTAGTGAAGGCCTGGTGTTATTTCTTCCTTAAATGTCTGGTGTCATTGTCTGGTGAAGCCATTTTGGGCTCAGAGTTCTCTCCATGAGAAAGTTTTTAACTATAAATTCAATTTCTTTAATACATATAGAGCTGATTAGTTTATCAATCTCTCTCTCTCTCTCTCTCTCTCTTTTAGTGAGCTTTCATGGTTTGATTTTACAAAGATTTTTTTCCATGCCCTATAACTTGCAGAATTTTATATGCATCCTTAATATTCATTGTTCCTATTTAATATTCTCTTGTTCTGCTGTCAATAGCTGAAGGCGTGCAGTGACGTGGCCACCCTCCCCCCTGACACTGGGAGTCTGTCTTTTCCCTCTCTGCTTCCTAGTCAGCCTAGCTAGGTATATCAGTGGTCCTGATCTGACAGAAAATCAGCTCTTGGTTTCATTCATTTTCTCCACTGTTTTTCTGTTGTATACTTTACGGATTACTGTTTTGATCTTAATTCTTTCTTATACTTATAAAGAGTGTTATTTGCTCTTGGTTGTCTTTGTTAATTTGGAAATGGAAGCCATTGCTTTTTAAGGTGACCAGATGTCCCGCCTTTGGCGGGACAGTCCCTATTTTTAACAATTTGTCCCGCATCCAGCGGCGTTTTAAAAAAGTCCCGATTTAAAAAAAAATATATTGCAATACTATTTTTGCATTCTACGGAAAGTTTTTTTTTGCTCCCTATAGACCAAATTTTTAATCAAGAACCCCCCCTCCCCCGTCAATGGTGTCCAGCTTTACCAATTTTAAAATCTGGTCACCTTATTTTATATCTTCTTTTTTTTTAATGCAGGCATTTGGTGCTTTAAATTCCTGCGTTGGGACAGTCCAAGAGGCATTCCGCAAACTCTGATACTCTTTTTTCATTTTTCTTCCATTCAAAAGACATCCTTCTCTCCCTTTTATATTTCTCTTTGACCCTCTGGTTATTTCGGAAATGTGTTCTTTAGTTTGCAAGTGTTTGGGAATTTCCCAGAGGTCTTTCTGTTGCTGATATCTAATTTAATTCCACCAGTGGTCAGAGAGGATACTTTGTATGACTTGTACCCCTTTAAATATACTGATACTTGTTTTATGGCCCAGAGTAGGATCTATCTTTATAACTGTTCCATGTACACTTGAAAGGAATGCGTATCTGCAGTTGTTGGGTGGAGTGTTCTATAAATGTCAGTTATGTCAAGTTGGCTGGTAGTGCTGTTCACGTCCACCCAGTCCGTACTGATTTTCTGCCCACTTGTTGTATCAATTACTGGAAAGGGAAGATTGAAATATCCAACTGTAACTGGCTATTTGTAGATCTCTCAGTCTATATTTCATGTGCTTGCAAGCTCTTTTATTACAGGTATACATTTGACCAATGACTCCATTACCACTATGAAATGAACTTTGTTTTTAATCCTGGTGATATAGTCTTTGCTCTCACATCTACTCGTCCGAGGTTCATACAGCACTCGAAATTTCTTTATGAATAGCGTTAGCATTGTGTATCGTTTCTCCATCCTCGACTTTTAACCTGCTTGTGTCTCCGTACTTGAGGTGCGTTTGCCGCACGTGTGACCTCAGGTCCTGCTTGTCTATGAACGGGAGGGGGGCGCGGGGGGGGGGGTGCTTAGGCCGCTTCCTTTTAATGAGAGCACCGATTTCACTTAATGAAGCCAGTCACCTTCCTGTTAGCTTTCTATTTGATCTCGTCGTTCTTTGTTCTCCTTTTCATGCATTCTTGAAATGTATTATGATGTTTGTTATTCCAGCTCATCTCCTTTGCGGACCTGCTAGCTATGGAACTCTTCGTTTTGTTGTTTTAGACATTATTTAAGGTTTATTATCACCTTCACCGTGAACTTGCCACAGTCAGCCTTCAAAGAGATACCACTTTCTCGGCAGCCTAAGAGCCTGTCATCCCAGACTACCCTTTCTCCACTCTCTCTTTTTTTTTTTTTATTTCATTTTTTAAATTTATTCATTTTAGAGAGGAGAGAGTGAGAGAGAGAAAGGGGGGGGGGAGGGAGCAGGAAGCATCAACTCCCATATGTGCCTTGACCAGACCTGTGCAGGGTTTTGAACTGGCGACCTCAGTGTTCCCAGGTCGACGCTTTATCCACTGCGCCACCCCAGGTCAGGCCCTTTCTCCACTCTCAACCTCCACGTGGTCGTCATCAGGTTAGCTTTCACACCTGTTATCAACACTAATAACATTAATATTCTAATTTTAACCGTCAGTTATCTTTTAAAGAAACTTAAAGAATAAAAAACAACCTTGACTGTGTCCCCTTGAAGGTATCTCTTTTTTTTTAATTTTTTATTTTATTTTATTCATTTTAGAGAGGAGACACAGAGTGAGAGAGAGAGAGAAAGAGAGAAAGGGAGGAGGAGCTGGAAGCATCAACTCCCATATCTGTCTTGACCAGACCAGTGCAGGGTTTTGAACTGGCGACCTCAGTGTTCCCAGGTCGACGCTTTATCCACTGCGCCACCACAGGTCAGGCGAAGGTATCGTTTTTGTGACTCTTACATTTGTGTGAATGCGCGTATGTCTGATAGCATCGTCCTTATTATGCCCGAAGGATTCGACATAGTTTTGGCGGGTGCAGATCAGTTGGCGATGAATGTTGTCCTTCACCGTCATTCTCGCGAGGTATTTTCACCAGGGATATCAACAGAAGCTATTCTAAGTTAGTGGAACTGTTCTAAGTTGACAGGTTTGGTGGGTTCCCTCCCCCTTTGGTATTTTAAAGGAGTTGTTCCATTTTCTTTTTGTTAACTGTGTGTCTAGGAAGAACTCCACATTCATTTCCGGTTTCATTCCTCTGTAGCAGCATATGTTTCTGCCTCCGACTGCGTCTAATTATTATTATTATTATTTATTACTGGTTTTGAACAATTTCATGAGGATGTACTTTGGTGTGGTTTCTTCCTTGTTTTTGTACTTAGGGGTCATGAGTTCCTTAGTTCTGAGGCATAATCATTTTTATCAAATTTGGAAAATGTTTTGGCCGTTACTTCTTCTTTTTTATTTTAAATTTTATTCATTTTAGAGAGGAGACACAGAGTGAGAGAGAGAGAGAGAGAGAGAGAAAGGGGGGAGGAGCTGGAAGCATCAACTCCCATATGTGCCTTGACCAGACCAGTGCAGGGTTTTGAACTGGCGACCTCAGTGTTCCCAGGTCGACGCTTTATCCACTGCGCCACCACAGGTCAGGCGAAGGTATCGTTTTTGTGACTCTTACATTTGTGTGAATGCGCGTATGTCTGATAGCATCGTCCTTATTATGCCCGAAGGATTCGACATAGTTTTGGCGGGTGCAGATCAGTTGGCGATGAATGTTGTCCTTCACCGTCATTCTCGCGAGGTATTTTCACCAGGGATATCAACAGAAGCTATTCTAAGTTAGTGGAACTGTTCTAAGTTGACAGGTTTGGTGGGTTCCCTCCCCCTTTGGTATTTTAAAGGAGTTGTTCCATTTTCTTTTTGTTAACTGTGTGTCTAGGAAGAACTCCACATTCATTTCCGGTTTCATTCCTCTGTAGCAGCATATGTTTCTGCCTCCGACTGCGTCTAATTATTATTATTATTATTTATTACTGGTTTTGAACAATTTCATGAGGATGTACTTTGGTGTGGTTTCTTCCTTGTTTTTGTACTTAGGGGTCATGAGTTCCTTAGTTCTGAGGCATAATCATTTTTATCAAATTTGGAAAATGTTTTGGCCGTTACTTCTTCTTTTTTATTTTAAATTTTATTCATTTTAGAGAGGAGACACAGAGTGAGAGAGAGAGAGAGAGAGAGAAAGGGGGGAGGAGCTGGAAGCATCAACTCCCATATGTGCCTTGACCAGACCAGTGCAGGGTTTTGAACTGGCGACCTCAGTGTTCCCAGGTTGACGCTTTATCCACTGCGCCACCACAGGTCACGCTGGCCGTTACTTCTTTAAATATTTTTTCTGTCCCCTCCATTTAGGGTCTCGAGTTACCTGTGTATTAGGCTGTTTGAAATTGTCCTACACCTCATTGATACTGTTTTAAATTCTTGCATGATTTTCTCTGTGTGCTTTATTTTAGATAGTTCCTATTACTAAATTGTCAGGTTAATTATCCTTTCTTCTGTGATGTTTAATCTGCCAGTAATCTTCCCCGGTGTAATTTTCTTCTCACCGACTGCGGTATTCATCTCTGGAAGTTCAATTTAGTTCCGTTTTTATATCTTCCATTTCTCTATTTAACCTTCTGAACAGACGGGATACGGTTCTAATAACTTTTTCATTACCGTATTCTACTAATTCTAACATCTGCGTAAGTTCCAGGTCGGTTCTGAATAATGAGTCTCCTCTTGGTGGGTCATGTATTCTTGACTCCATGGATGCCCAGCAAACTTTTATTGGGTGCCAGGCATGATGAATTTCGCTTCGAGTGTGTGTATGTGGAATGTCTTTGTATTATTAGAAATATTCTGAGCTTCCTCCTGGGATTCAGTCAAGTTACCTGGAAACCATCTGATCCTTCTGGATCCTGTTTCTGTGATTTTCCAGGCAGGTCTCAAGCAACATTTAGTCCTGGACTAATTAATTATTTCCCTCTGCTGAGGCCATACCTTCTTGAGAATTCTAGTTGACGTCCTGTGAACATGAGTTTTTTCCAGGCTCTTGGGTGAAAACACACACTATTCCCAGCCTCACGTGAGTGCTGGGACTATTCTCTCTTATCATTATGAAAGGTTTTATTTTTTTGTTTGTTTTTGTTTTTAAATTCCTGGATTTGAGCAAATTGGTTTTTCCAACCTAAGGTTATTTTCTTCCTGGAAGACATTCCTCCAAGTCCCGGGCTGTCTCAGCCCCCGCGGTCATTTGCCCTCAGAGTTCTAGCTGCTCTGGCCTCCCCAACCTCTTAGCACCTTCTCCCAAACTTAAGGATCAAATCCTTCTGACTCAGTTTCCCTCCCTGCCCCACACAGCCTGGAAAAAAACCTCCTAGGGAAATCAGCTGGGGCAATTGTAGGATTCAATTCAATTGTTTCCCGACTTTCAGTGACATCCCGAATCTTGAAAAACCCTGGTTCCTGTGTTTTTGTCCGGTGGTGTCACATGGGAGAGTCACGCTGCGACTTGGGGGCACTGTCTTGACCAGAGCACTTTAGAGATGTCTCTGGCCTCCCAGTGCCTACCCTGCCCACGACCCCACTCTCCACAGCCTTCATCATGCAGCGTCCCTTCTTCCTGACACCTGCCGAGGGACCCCATTATTTGACTATGAAAACAGCCCCCTTGTTTCTTTGGAAAGCCAGGGAACAACAGCGGACACGGCATCTGGGGCTGCGAACGCGCCATCCCCGTCTCGGCAGCCTTGACGAGGAGTCGGCAAACAGCCATGACATTCACGACCGGGTGGATGGCAGACGTGTGTAAATTCTAACAGAATTGGAAAGATGGTGCTTGTGGACACAGCCAGGCAAGGAAAGCCACCAAAACAGGTTTGACGCAACCTAAGCGGTGGCAGCTGTGTGTGTGGGGGGTGTGGGGGGGGAACTTGAGGGGAGAGGGACAGAGAAGCAGAGAGGGAGTGAGGGTTGACATCACAACGGCTCTTTCTCCTCCGGCCAGGAAAAGGGACCAGGCCTGGGAGAGGACAGAGTGAGGCCCCGGCTTCCCCTGCAGGACGGCAGAATGTGTCCCTGACGGGGCCTCTTGCTGCTGAGGCAAGCCAGGCGCCATGTCGGAGCCGCCCAGGTCGCTGGGGCCAGCCCAGAGCAGAGGCAGGGCGGGCTGGGCCTCCCGGGGGCCTGGAGCCCACACCGCTGGGCCTGGGAGCTGCCAGGGTGTCAGTTAATCCCCCTAAGAGGCCAGCAGGGTGGGTTCTTGGCCCCCTTTTGCAGAATTCCTGAGTGACCCGGCTGGCACATGAGGAGAAAACTGAGGGGCCAGCTTGAGGCCTTCCTGTGTTTCAGCCATGAGTGTCCCCTTTTGCTAACCCTCAGAACTCACAACCTCTGCTCCCCAAATTCCCTGCTTGTATGGGACCCCAGACCCTGACTGAGGGCTCGCCACGGTACTCCCGGGCGGAGTGGACACACTGACGGGGACTCCGCCCTCCCACAGGCCTCGTACGTAAAGGAAGCCACGGTGCCCCCTTGGCATCGCAGATGATGACTGAATATCGGAGGACACGCTGGCCTCGGTCTCCCGCGAGGGTCCATCCTAAGTAGGTGGTGTCAAGTCCCCAGCAGGACACTCCGTGTCCTGGAGCTCGAGACGTGTGGGTCTAAAATTGGAAGGTGCAGAGGTGGCCTGGACTTTTTCCGGCCTTGGCTCATCCACACCCCGCCTTCAGCTGGGAAGGATCTGACAGGTGGTCCCGGCCCCTGGGCCCATGTGCCTGGATTCCTGTGTTCTCAGCATAGACCCGAAAATAGACCAGGACATGGTCGCCACGTCCACAGCGTCCGAAGTCCCTCTGAGGAGCCGCAGGGCTCCTTGTGGGCTCTTGGCGCCTCACGTCTCAGTTCTTCAAGCCTACGGCGGGTGAGGGGGCCTTGGCACCCACGGCCGGCGAGGTCCCCCATGTTTCTACGCTGCTACCTGTTACCTGTGGGTTTGGGGCAAGTCACCTAAGTCCTCTGAGCTTCAAGCTTTGCTTTTTGCTCACAGTTTTTCTGCCCCACCAACCACGGCGGGGCCTTGGGTTGCCTCCTCCTCCCAAACACCTTAATTTGTCATCTTTCTCATTCTCTGGTTCCACAGACATCACTTTGTTTCTCCCGTCTGCCCCGACTCCCCAGAATTCTGCTCAGCTCGGAGTCACCCTGGGCTCTGAAGCCACCGGTTACTTAGACCCTCAAGCTGCTCCTTCCAAAGAGTTTTTTTCCACATCCTCGGCTGACACGTGGGGGGCAAAGCCAAGGTCACCGCCGCTCTTCCTTGCGGACCTCCGGCGTCCCTGTCTCAGTCTAGGGGCTCAGGGGTCCTGGGGGCCTCCGCCTGGCGTAAGCCAGGGCATGGCCTTTATGAACTAACTGCGGACGACACCCATGGGATACTGGTTTTTCTACAAGATGCGTGCAGGATAGATCGCGTGGTCCTCAGACGGTGGAGGAGACTGAGGCACGGAGCTAGGAAAGTGTGCTCAGGGTCACGTAGCCAGGACTGATCAGACCTCACCCTTGCGCCCAGTTTCTGTCTCAATCCGGAATGCACCCAGAGAGACTGTTAATAATGATTCCTTCTTCCCCGCCTGGAACCACCAGCTGCCGAGATGTTGAACAAGAGCTTCCTGGCGCCGTGTCCCCTCTCCCAGGCTATTTTCGGTGTCAAGAATTTGTGCGCATTGAGCATGTGGCCAGGACCACTGAAGAATCTCTCCTGCCCTGCCCACAGGCTCCTCAGCCCAGCTCAGGCAACACCCCTTTCCATCTGAAGTGTGAGGGTCTTCACCAGAAAACCCCTGTCCCTGGAGAGAAAGTCAGGTGGCCCTAAGCCTGGGACCTCTGGACATTCTCTGACCTTCCTGCCCAGGGCCTGTAACCTTTGGATGGCTCCGGAAGGTTGCTCTGAAGTGGTAGTCTCCTTTAGACCACAGAAAGGAGCCAAATTGCTGATCCTCTGGCTGGGAAGCCTGATGGTTGGTTTTCCTCTGCCCTAATGTGATTCTTTGGGCACACGATCAATATCTGTGGTGTCTTAGCTGGACCTCACTGGTGCCTGTTTTCAGGCTGGGGCAGGAGGGGCCGCACAAAAGGGGCCTTGGCCTGTGGGACCACGGTGTGTTGGTGAGTGACCGTGAGTTTTCTCCACCAGGCCATCCTATAAGGCTTCTAACCACAGCGCAGTGAAGGTCTCCCGCCATGTTCCACAGACTGGGATACTGAGGCCCAGCCCTCCGGGAGAGCGGCTATGACCTCTGTCTTTGCATTCAGACCTGCCCCTCTCTCTCAAACCCATGACTTCTCTCTTTTGGAATTCAAGAATGGGCCCACCTTCCAAATCCTGCACCCTACCTACCTCCTAGCAGACAGTCAAGGGTCGCGCCCATGTGGTGTGCCATGTCCCAAGCTATTTTTCAGGTCCTGCTTGAGTTCCAGGCATCCGAGCACTTTCCACAGCTGTCAGGACCACCCACACGTCCCCTGCCCACCCCGCCCCGGCTGAAGAGGAGCGAGCACAAGGAGGTGTGGACAAGGCTGGACCAGAATGTGTCCGTGCCTGGAGTCTGCTTACAGCTCCGCTTTCCCTTGTGAGAGTCCCATTCTTATTTTTACTGAAAAGTGGTCGGCACTGGGCTCCACCACATGCATGGAGCTAGTTGGGGCCGACTCTCCTTGGTCCTCTCATCGGAAGCCGTGGGGGATGTCGCCTTGGCCCAGCGGTCTCTGGAAGCTGTCTCTACGTAGGAAGTCTTAGAAAACCTTATGGTTGTCCTGGAGGCAGCCAGGTTTGGAAGGCAAAGCATTTTAGGGATTTAGAAGTCAAAGGTTGGAGGGAAGGCCACCTAGGACCCAGCTCAGAGCCCCTTCCTTCGTTTGTGGGTGACAGATGAGGGTCTTCCCTGGGGAGCATTCTGATCAGACACCCGACCCCTTCTTTCAGGCATCTGTGTGGCCACAGCTCACTGACCTGTGCTCATCTTACCTGCAAGACCATCTATGTTCAGACCTGCCAGATCCTGGCAGTGCCTCACACCCCCAACCCCTAATAAAAGGTATCAGAGACCATCTCTCCAAACTGCCATCCTCTGGATCCCAGGGGACGGCCAGGGAGGTAGGACAATGTGAAATCTTGACTATTGGGAGGGAGCGGCCCCTCTAGGGCAGGTGCTGGGAGGAGGAGGCTCGGGGTGCAGGCACTGCTGCCTGCTGTGGCCCTCGGGGTGGGGCTGTGCCCCTCCAAGAAACCACACTACATGCATAGATCCTAGACAGGAGGCTGGACAGCAGGGTTCCCCCCAAAGCCCTTCTGGAGGGCGCAGCTTTGCCGAGTGCGAGGTCGGAGGGCAGCCTTCGTACGCACACGTGGGCCATGGACGCCGAAGACCAGCTCACTTCGTGAGCTTTAACGAGAGTTTTGATTTGTGTTATCTTCTAATAAAGGGAACTTGGCAACTGTTACTTCCGTGATCGGAGAGCCCTGAAGGGGACGGGGGGGGGGGGGTTCCCAAGGACAGCAGGATGCAGGGTGCTGCTGGGAGAGGCCGTCTCCCCAACGGACGGTGGGGCCCTGCAGCCTCAGGATTGGCCGAGGCCTTCAGGCCATATGGAGGCCCCACCTCCAGACGTGCCTGGCTTGGGTTTCCTGGCCTTCGGCGCTGGAGCCCACACAAAGATGGTATTCATGGCGAAGCCTTAAATTCTCTCCGGAATGAGGCAGGGTTTAAATAAATACATAAGAAAGTTGGATGCTGGGGCCGGACTGGGCTTGCCCGGGGGTGGGTGCTGGTCACGCTAGGGAGTGAAGGGGCCCTTCTCTCCTTAACTTCATGCTGGATTAGTAAAAATGCTTCTTCTGTGTCAATCAATGGGGGACTCTCATGCCCCCTTTCACCACAGGCATGAAAGACTTGTGTTTGTTGATGGTTTTAGTGACCGAGACCCCCTCTGTGCAGATGCTGCAGGAAGAATGTAACCTTCCCACAGGCTGAGAGGTAGGTAGGTCTTGGGGTCTGTATAGTCTATACCCTTCTAAAGAGGGCGGCGGAGCTGGGCTTGACTGGGTGTTGGGGATACAGACACACGAAGGCCCCAGGACATGTGAGATCTTTGCTGCTACTCAGATCAGGGCTACAGACAAAAAGTGGAGAGGAGGAGGCATCTGTAGAAGAACCTGTCCCAGAGGGTCCACGGGGAAAGCCACCTGGGCCGATGGCACGGGCATCCTAAGTCCTACTCTCTAGTGAAGACACGGAGGCAGGGAATGTGAGGGACTTGTGCTAGGAAGTGGAGGCTGGACACTTAACCCTGGAGAAGGAGTGTTCTATCTAGCCTGTGTGTGCATGCAGAGGGGTTGCTGAACAGCAGGAAGACCCACCCTAGCCAGCTCCGAACTCTCAGGAAAGGTGTCCGAATGACCTTTGGCTTCTGAGTGAAGCTGAGGGCTTCCTTTTATTTTATTTTATTCATTTTAGAGAGGAGACACAGAGTGTGTGTGTGTGAGAGAGAGAGAAAGGGGGGAGGAGCTAGAAGCATCAACTCCCATATGTGCCTTGACCAGACCAGTGCAGGGTTTTGAACTGGCGACCTCAGTGTACCCAGGTTGACACTTTATCCACCGCGCCACTACAGGTCAGGCTGAGGGCATCCTTTTAAAGCACTCTTGAGGATGGCCAAAGGACAGAGACCGGTGGCCTACCTGGCCACATCACCACAATCTGGGGAAAATGTGTCCCTCTCCCTGGGCCGGGGCACACTGAGTGAGGAGGTCGACCAACTAGAGAAATACCGAACCTTCTTCCTGTCTTCCTTGGTTGTTGGACTCCCACAATGAGGGAGATTTGGAAAGAGCTGGGACACCCACCCACCCGGGACACCCACCCACACACATACATCCTGCCACGCAGAACCACCCGGGATCGGCCTCAGGATTGATGACAGCAGAGGGGAGGGACGTTTTGGTCTCTTTTCCTGGACTGGTTAGCAGCATTCCCCCTTGGAAATGGGATTTGATCGAAGATACCACCCTCCCCAAACCTCAAGCGTGCTATCTCGTTTGCAAAGTGTTCTGTAAGAAATACAATAAAAGGTCCAGTGGGGGTTGGCTTTGCCTGGAGTTGATAAATGAGAGAAGTCAGAGAGCTGGGAAGGACCCCTCCAACTTGGAGAGATAGTGATCATTGTTGCCCCATAACGATTACGCCATAGAGCAAGGCTTGGCTCTCGGAAGGACCTCTGAGGCCAAGAGGAACAGAGGCGAAGGGCTTCCCTCCAAGTCTGATAATAAGGATTTTCCCCCCCCCCCACTTTTTTTCTTTAATTTTTTTGTTAGTTTTAGAGAGAGAGAGAAAGACTGGAACATTGCTCTGTTCCTGTAGGTGCCCCAACCTGGGATCGAACTGGCAACCTGTGCACTTTTAGGACGACACTAACCAACCGAGCCATCCAGCCAGGGCTTTTATATAAACTTTCAACAATTTTCAATGTAAATTTCGCCTTCTGTGCCGTCCTATTACCTCGCTAGTTTTAATATCTGTATTTTTAAAATCGCACGTCGTCAGTGAGTGTAGGTTGGTGTAACCTTTTTAGGATTAATATTTCAAATGTCCTTTTGCTCTGTTTTCCCTGAAATGGATGGGGTGTTTGGGGCCCGTTTTCCCCCCTCTTGGCACCATTTCTAATTATAAAATATTACAGCAACCTCTTTGTATGTCATTAGAGAAATGGCTGGGTGGACCGTGGCAGCAACCGCGTAAGGAATACTCTCTCCTGTTCTGGTGATGACTGAACGAGGCGGAAGACGTGCAGACCCGGGAAGCGCCGAGCCCGTGCGTGGTCAAGAGCAAGGACGAGCTGAAGAACTGTAGGGGTTGGAGGATCCCATCTGTTTGAAAAACAAAGTGCACGCATGTTCAGATTTAGATGACTGGTATATGCCTAAATATACTGGAAGAGGCCACAGCAGCCATGTTAACAGAGAGCTTTTGAGGAGCAAACATTCCTCTGTATTCAGATCTTTTACAGCGAAGCAGTACCACTTACAAGTTACTTACCTTTGTGTAAAATCTTAGACCCGGGAAAGTGCCTCCTATCTACCCTGTGGGTTCTGGCCACATGCCCGTCATCACGGCACCTGCGTGTCCAGGTTGAGAAGCACGCACCTAGTGTGGGACCTCGTCACCAGACAAATTCAGGAGCTCAGGGGCCTCTATCCACCTGCTGGCCCGGCATCAGAGGGGACGCTGTCTGAGGATGGCTTCTGTTCAGATTGGCTGGGTCCTTCCTATCCGTCTGGAAGTGGGTGGATGGCAGGGAAGATGCCTCTGAAGATCCACCAGAGGAAGGAGCTGGACCCCATTGCCTGTAGAAGGGCACAAGCTGTCCCTGCCTTCTTGCCCTCTCTCATTCAGCGTTTCAAGACAAAGACCCCGAGTTGTAGGAAACCTCACCGCCTGGTCTCCTTGTCCCTGCATCTCGAGACACATCCAGCCACCTCTGACCCCTGTCTGAAAAGTGAGGGGGAGTCTGGACCATCATGCTCCACCGGCGGTGGCTAGGGAAGAGAAAGAGGCCGCACAGATTGCCGGAACCGCACGGGCACCTGGTCCTCCTGGTACCAACATGGCACCAGGACACGGGGCCTGGGACCCTGGGACTGGGGCAGGTGCCAGAAGGCAAAGGAGGACGGGTGGAGGATGAGCGACCCGGAGCATCAGGAGCACCTCACTGCACCCCGAGGGAAGGGAGAGGACACCACCACCCACTATGTCCCAGGCAGTCCCTCGCTGGGGAATGAGAATACTATGAGGACAACAAGGACAAATGGGAAACCAGAGAAGCTCACTGTCGACGGTGCTGGCCAGTCACTGGCAAGAGCGGAAGGTCAAGAGTGGAAGGCCGGACAATCGCCACAGTAGGGAGCATGGACTTGGGCACGGAACAGAAGGTGATGGGTGGTCAGGGCCCCGAGGCCCGCATCCTTCTAAACCTCAGGCCGCTCGCATGTGTCACGGCCAGTGCCCAGCCAGCATGCGGCACCCGGTCCTGGGACGGGACCTGCCCGCGATCTCCAGCGAGAAGAAAGAAATCAAGTCAGCTTTAATTAAGTCGCACGCAGGGACCGGGGGTCCGGAGGGGCCGTGCCACCTGCCCACCGCCCTCATTGTGCACAGCTAATCCCGTCCAGGTGTCTGCTGGCAGCCCCTGATCAATTAGTCACTGCAATTGAAGCTGAGTGTAATTAATTATTCAATTTTGAGCTGTTCCAGCTTAATGCGTCTGAAATGACATCATGCCGCCTGGGCGTTCTGCAGGCAGGGACAAAAGGCAAGCAGGTCTGAACAAAGCCCTGCACCTGACCTGCTCTGAATTCACACTAATCCTGGGCCTCCTAGCGGGGGGCCCCGCTCACCTCCACACCCAAAGTCACAGCAGGTGCACAGCTCACACGTGGGGCCACTCCGGGGGTCCTCAACCTCGGGTCTCAGACCCCCGACGAATCAGTGTTCTGTCACCTGCCTGGTTTCCCAGCTCCTCCACGGACTTGATCTGCCCCTTCTCTGGCTGAGCTCACAGCTCCGGCTCCACCTCAAGCAGCTCCTCTGCTCTTTCTGTTCTCACCACTGCTCCTTCCTGAGCTCAGAGGGACGACTGGGCCCCGTGGACCCTCAGGAGAAGGACAAGCCCTATGGGGAGACTGGACTATGGGGCGGACTACCGATCCGTCTTCTCTCCCGTACTGGGCATGCGCCTTGGAAGTGCGGTAAAGACTGCGGGCAGAGGGCCTCTTGGATGAGTCTTGCAAGGAGAGGCAGTGGGTCCTGATCTGCCCCACTGAGTCCAGAAAGCTTCTGGGGCTCTCTTGCCTGATCTCCCCCCTGCCCTCCTCTCCCACGGCCAGGACCCAGCCCTTTCTCACCGGTGCTTTCACGAAACCTTCCTACCTGGACCCCAGTGCTGCTGGCATCGACCCGAAGGGACAGGGTTCTGGCCTGGACAGTCCACGGTGCCCTCTCACTTGGGTCAAGTGCAAACCCTCAGGCCCAGCTGCAGACCCTACTTCTCTCTTTGTCCCCTCTCTCCCCTGTCTTCCCTCGCACACAAATCGCCGCCATGCTGGTCCCTGGCCTTTGATGCCCCCAACTCTCCCTGTTCAGCAAACCCCTAACCTTCCCTCTCTCTTTATTCGAAGACATGTGTGCCCACCTCCAGCACGCAGCCACTTCTCCCCACCCCTCCCACGGCCCCCTCTTATCTCAGTACATCCTGAACACGCGCCGGCAGGGCCGCACCAGCTGGGGGCCCGGGGGGGCGGGGACGGGGACAACAGAACAAGCTCTCTCCCTCGGCTGTGCGCTCGCCAGGCCTCCAGCGTGGCGCTTAACACATAATGGACCCTCCAGAAATGTTTGTTGAATCCACGGAGGAAGAAATTATTAAATCGGTCAAATTGAACTCATTATCTCCCCCTCTCCTCCTTGCCAATACGGGAGGCCTCGCATGGGATAATGGGGTCATTATCAGCCACTCAACCCGCCCAGCTGCAGCCTGGGTCCATTTGCACCCTCTCGCTGCCCACCGCCAGTGTATTATTGTCCAGGCTGGCTCAAAAGACACCCCCCCCCGCCCAATCCTGCACCCTCCCCCCCACCCCTCCAAGGCTCAGCGCAGGTCTCATTGTTTCTTTGAGCCTCTGCCCAGCCATCCCCCACCTGTCCCCATTCTGAGAGACCCTGCCTCCAATGTCACCCGATTTCCAAGATGGCCCCCAAATGGGCTTTCTGAAACGCAACCAACTTCTGAGCTTTAGAACGCACCTCCACGCCTAGGCGTCTGCCCAAAGGCATGAAAACCAGACAGAAGTCGGTACACCCGTGTCCACAAGCAGCCGGGGGAGGTGGGGAGCAACCCAAGTGTCCACTGACGGGCGGACAATGTCCACTGATTGGCACAATGCAATATCACCGTCCTAAAAAGTGAGATTCTGACATACTGTCGCATGGGTGACCTGAAGGACGTGACACGGAGCAAAAAGAAGCCAGTTGCCAACACATTGTACCCCGCCCCCCCCCCCCGCATGATTCCAGTTATGGGAGGTCCCTAGGGTGGGCAGATGCATAGACAGAAAGCGGGACAGAGGTCAGCACCCCTGGCCCGGACTGCTTGTTTGACGGTCAAGTCCCAGTCTTGGAACTTGGAAGGTGGCAACGTGCTGGGGGGGATGGTGGTGATGCTTGCACAATGCGAAGGCGCTTACTGCTACTCAATTGCACAATTAAGAAACGGTTCCAATAGGCCATTTTATGGTATGTATATTTCACCACCATTTTCCCTTAAACCTAAAAAAAAACACTTAACAAATGCCCAAGTGGCATTGTACCAGCCCTCCATCCAGTGGCTGTGCCTCCTGGACCTTAACTCCCTTCACCGCCCCAACCTCTGGAGGCCAGTCTCCTTGTCACGTGCTTTCTCTGCCTCTGGAGGCCAGTCTCCTTGTCACATGCTTTCTCTGCCTCTGGAGGCCAGTCTCCTTGTCACGTGCTTTCTCTGCCTCTGGAGGCCAGTCTCCTTGTCACGTGCTTTCTCTGCCTCTGCCCAGGTGGTCCCCTGATTCCTGAAGACCTGCCCACCGCACCCGATCTGCCCGCTCCGAGAGGGCTGGAACCTCTCCTGGCTCTCTCTGTGTCCCCCACAGGCCTAGCGACACCTGCTAATGCCACAACACTCTGTGAATATCGTGTGAACTAACGAAGAGAGGAAGGAGTGTGTGGGTGTCACCTAGCCCTCCACTTCCACGTGATCTTCCCTTTCTTTTTATTACTTGTGACTCCCCTGAACTCACAGCCCCTGCCCTGCCAAGGACCCCAAAGGAAGGAGCCAGATGTGCTCAGAGAGGGAAGACACAGTGGCCTGGAGGTTTGGGGGTGAGCCTGGGATGTGGCACCCCCCAGCCCGGGCCACACCTCCAACGACAGTGTCCTCATTCTCAGGGTCTCTGCAAGAAGAGCGACAGAACCCACGCCACTCAGCTGTCACACTCACGCTGGGTTGGCCATGCCCTGGGTTGCTGACTTTTCACTTGGGCTCGGATGAACTGAACCTCAGTTTCCCCCTCGGTAAAATGAGGGCTGCACACTCGTAGTGTGTTGAGGTGACAGCAGCAATGGCAGCTGTTACAAGTGGCCACGTTCTGTCCCCAGGAAGCACGGGGTTCAGGACTCGTTCCTCACCCAAACCAGTTGAAGTAGCCTGACCAGCGGTGGCACAGTGGACAGAGCATCAACCCCAGACGCTGAGGTCCCAGGTTCAAAACCCTGAGGTCACCATCTTGAGCGCGGGGTCATTGAAATGACCCATGGTCGCCGGCTTGGAGCCCAAGGTCGCTGGCTTGGCTGGAGCCCTCTGGTCAAGGCACATGTGAGAAGCATCAACGTATAACTAAAGTGCAGCAACTACAAGTCGATGCTTCTCATGTCTCTTCCTTCCCTGTCTCTCTCTCTCTCTCTCTCTCTGTTCATCTTTCTCTCGCTAAAACACACACACACACACACACACACGCACACACACACACACACACACACACACGAGCCGTTTTGGTGAGCATTAGGATGCACCCACTCAACAAGCATCCACCAGGAGGAGATAGGAGCAGAAATGGTCGCAGCGGCCAGACTCAGTGTCTCGCGACCCTGGCACGCCCAGTCCTCCGGAAGCAGGGGTCCTACACCTCTGCCACAGAGCCCCGAGATGAGTGCCCCATGTCCGCTTTCAATACACAGCCACAAGCAGAGAGCACAGGATGCACTTTGTTCATAGAAGGACACACACGAGCAACACTAAACTGTGTGTTTTACTAGTTTACAGTGTCTGACGCGGGAGCGAGTCAGCCCCGGGGAAGGGCGCTGGTGAGCAGGAGGGGCCGGAGGGAACCTCTGAGCTGTGTCAAAGCCCGGGCGCGTCCATTTGGTGAACAGGCATCAGTTGATGTATTTGTGCCAATCAGCACTTTAGTATGTGTGTGTTAGGCTTTCATAAAAGGAAGGAAGAAAGGGAGAGCCGGGGAGGGGAAGGGGAAGGAAGATAGGAAAGGAGAGGAGACCTAGTCAAACAATGGTCGTCAGCCCATCGGAAGTGTGTCTGACAGGGTGAGGGCTGGGAGGCCATTTCGGGGACAGGACACTGAAACTTTGAGAAGGAGCGGGAAGAAGGGCGTGAGCGACCGGTGAAGAGGGCCCAACTCTCTGGAAGGCGCTGAAAGGTGCTCTCATGGCTTTCTACAGAACTGTGTCTTCTAGCTGGAAATGTCTCTGATCAAATGGGGGCTTGCTGAACCCAGAGCATCGGGCTCCCAGAAGGGAGCCAGGGTGAGGTGGCCGCAGGGCTGGACGTCTGCTCCATCTGGAGGCAGGGTAGCTTGCTGTGGCCACTGTGGTCATCGTTCAGAGCAGGCCGTCAGCCCTGGGCAGGCCTTGGGCACGGCCCTGCCAGGGGAGTACACGGCAGGCAGGCAGGGGCGGAGGTCAGGGACAGGGAAGGCCAAGGTCCCAGCCTGACACACCCCCTTTGCATCTCTCCTCCAAGGGTTCCAATTCCCACTGGAGGCTCCAGGTTCCCAGAAAAAAGAAAAAACTCTTTGAATGTGGCCGAGCCTGATTCTCTCCGTTTGCGGCACAGTTGGGACGGGGCTCTGGCCCTGGGACTCCCGAGCTTGGAAACAGGTATGAGCGTGGGGGTAAGGGGCAGGAGCAGGTTTGCCCTCCTGGCTTGGATTCTACCGCTCAGCTTGCTCTGAGCGCTTCAGGGAGCACCTGGTGCCCGGTGAGCCCGCTCGAGATGGCCCATGGTGACGCTGGGCTGGCACGTTCCCCACGCGGTCACATCTAATTGCCGTTGCGGCCTAGCTGATTAGCACAGTAACCACCGGCCTCAGGAAGGAGGTGGACTTCAGAGCGCCAGGAATTAAGCCGAGACTTTGTGAGTTCAGGCCTTTGCCGGCCCCGGTTAGCAGCATGGATACCCATGGGCAGAATCGGGACTTATCCACACTGGTTCACCTGCTCTCATTTGTTGAGTAAAGCGGGATCATTTAAAGACAAAGCTGCCCCCGTACCCCCCCCCTCAGGATGGTTCCTGCTCGGTGGCAGGGGGGGGCATCCCAGTGGGGACCCCAAGACCCCATTTCCCCAGAAGCAACACTCGGAAGAGAGTGGCAGCGCCGTGCTGTGCAGGGCTGCGCCCTCGCACCAGGGAACACCAAGCCCGCGGCTTTCTAAGAAAGGATTTGGCCAACGTCTGTGGCAACAGCATGACCACATGGCTTGGCCACAGCCGAGGCCGCCTGTGTGGGATCCTCCAGGAATCGTTCGTCTCGGAGGATGTGGTCAGGGACGGAGGGAAGAGGCGGAAGGCCTGCGTCCCGGCGCCCAGCGGATGGTGGCTGCGGGTGACAGGCCCGAGGGAAGCGTGGACAATCACACAGGTAAAAGGAAGGCAGGGCCAGCAGTGTTTCTTTTCTTTTTCTTTTTTTTTTTTTTACTTTTTAGTAATGAAACATGTCCAATGGACTTGGATGAAGGAACCTCACCACGCCCTTCACCCAGATTCACCAGCGTGAGGCTTCGCACCCCTGGATGCCCCTTCTGAACCCACAGCCCGGAGCCGAGAGCGTCCCCTGGCCTCTCACTCTGAGCCCCGTGCCCAACGTTTGTCCACCCTGGTCAGCTGTCCTCCGGAAGTTCTCTCTACACCCCTGGCCCATGCCCTTAGAAAGCCCTCTGTCCAGACAAGAACACACTCCCCCCCCACACACACACACACATGCGCACACGGTTTTCTGGAAAGTCCCTCCAAGCCCTTTGAGGTAGCCCCAGAACAGGTGGCATGACAGAGTGTGAGCTACTTTGGGCACCACGGGATGGCCACATGCCACCTGACGCTGTCAGAGCCCCGGCGCCAGGAAAATGTGCTCAACTCGGACACAGGCTTCAAAGTGGGTGCCCTGGGTGGGGTGGTTCCAAACCCCGACTCCCGGGGCTATTGGGTTTCACGATTCCTCCTGCCGCCTTGGTGACGGGCTAGCCTGAATCTCCTCACTCCTTCACAAGAGTCCTGGCGTTCTAAAAACACACAGCAGAACCTCCTGGCATTCGAAAAACACACAGCAGAACCTCGCCCGGCCTTGGCACCCTCTCCTCATTCCTCCCCGACTCCCAAACGCTCTGAGGGCCGCAGGTAACCCCTGGGCTGTTTATGACTGTCCCCGTCCTGTCCCCCCTGAGCTGACCACACACTCCTTGGCCCATGCCTCTCAGCTGCCTTACAAGGTAATTCGGCCGAGAGAAGCTACTTCGGAAAGAGTCAGGAGGACAGAGCATGTCAGGATCTATTTTTTTTTTTTTTTTTGGTGCATGGAGCCAAGCCACTCTGGGGCCTCTTCGAGAACAGGCGTGTTCAGTATCTGAGACGCTCTGAACACACGCTCTCTTCCCCCCGGGGAAGGGGGGCGGGATATGGAAAAAGTAAGCCTGTGGCCTCTTTGGCTGGCGGAGGACGGAGCAGATTGAAACGTTGAGGAATGTATCCCTTCCAATTGCAGATCTGTTTTCGGTCTGATGTCTGTCAGCCAAATTAAAACAAATGAAAGCCAGCCTCGACTGTGTCTCTGGGTGGAGAAGAGAGAGGCACAGCCTCCTGGTAGGGACCGCTGACCTCCTTCTTCGCCATTTTTCTAATTGATTGCATCTCCAGGGTGGAAAACAGACTTGGCATCTGTCCATCCTGTTCCTCCCCACACCCCGGCCCACCCAGGGGACATGGCGGCATAGCCAAAGGGACACTTCAGGGTGACCAAAAGTCCTTTGGAGGCAAAGGAAAAGGCAGAGGGGGGAAAATCAAGCCCATGAGAGCAGGGTGGAGGCCCGCAGGGCTCTGGTGTTGAAGGGACGGTAAAAGTGGCACGATTCTGAGCTGGGTGTGTGTCTCACAGGCCACATTCCAATCTCATTGCATGGAGAAGGGGCCGTGTCGACCACATGGGAGAGGACGGCCCTTCGCTGCCTGGCCCTGGTCCCACCCTCTCCCGGGTCCCACATCGTAAGAGGGAAACGGGTGACTTGGCACTCTTCGATTGGGAGGGCCAGGGGACTGAGAGCGGGGGGCAGACAGAGGCCCCGGGCTGGCCGGAGGCACTGCTGGGCGGAGGTCCGCGTGGAGGCCACGGCTGGGGGGTGACGGGCGCCAGTGTACCGTGCGGTGAGCTCATGCTGCCCCACCCTGTGGCCGCCCTGATGGTCCTCAAGAGGATGGAAATCACATCGAGAGAGGAGAGGCCACACTGCGTGGCAGCTCGGGGGCAGGGGGGGGGACACACACCACAGCCAGGACCCCGGGAAGGAGCATGTATATAGACCTGCCCTCCTACCGCACCCCCCACCCTCACAAACATCCTCATTGAATCTTCTCAAAGAGCCCAGCAGAGGGTGAGCGTTTTCTTGCTTTCTCCACAAAGTAGCAGAGAGAAAGGCACTGGGCCCAGCCGGGAAGCAGGGTAGCCTGCCTCAGGTGGCCTGTCCCTTAGAAGGCCCAAAGCAGAGTTCCTGTACCCCTGCTCTCCTCCCCCACGTCCCCCCCCCATCTAAGCCCCCAGGCGCTGTCTGGGTGTCTTCCAAGAGCTCAAGTTTTCCCCTGCCAGCTGCCACTGTTCTCCTTCCCTCCATCCCCGTCCTGGGCCAGCAGGAAGAACTGCACGTAGGACATGCCGTCTGTCACTATTCCTGTTAGGTCGCTGGACAGAAATGATGGCATTTGCTGTCTCCGCACATGCCTGTAACTAGATCGGCCAAGGGCCCCCCCGCGCTCCTCCTACTGGGCCCAGCCGGCACCCTAAAATAGCCCTGATGTATGTATGGCATCTTAGGAAACAGGACCGACCTGATCATTTAAACATTCCTGGTGCCTCCCATGTGCTCTTGGTAGTTATCAATAAGGCAGGTGCCGCTCACGGGGCTCATTCCTAAGGGCCCTTCGGATCAGCAGCACACATGTCTGCCGTGCCCGGGGGCTAATGTCAGTGTCTGCGTTCTCCTGGGCTTGATGAATGGCCTCCGCCCGGACTGACATCGATAATTATAGGCTGGGCATCAGGACTGGCAGGAACCCAGCCCCAGGGCCTTGACCCCAGCCACTCTTTTTATAGAGAGGGAAACTGAGCCTTAAAAGGTCATAGCTGCTGCACAGGCAGCTGCGGACCCAGGCGTCCGCACGCTGTGTTCACCAGCCCTCCTTTGGGCCCAACAGGAGAAGCGGGGGCAGGCAGTCAGGGTGCCCTGAACGCCATCGGGTTGGAAGGAAGGTTTGTCCCCAATTCAACCAGAGGCGGGACATGCCTTCAGTTCTTGGGAATGGGCCCCAAAGAGAAAAAGAGGCTCACAGTACAGGAAGGAGCCCTTGGACGAAGACCGTCAGCATGTCCTGGGAGACCCTGGGCTCCAATCCTGAGCCCCACTTTCTAGATCTGGGCAGAGGGGTCCCCCAGCCTGGGTACTGTTGACATTCGGGGCTGGATCTCTGTGCTGCAGGGCCGCCCTTTGCCGTGTGGGTACTCCGCAGAATCCCTGGCCTCTACTCAGTCCATCTCAGGAGCATCTGGTCGTGACAACTAAAAACATTTCTAGACATTCCCTGATGTCCCCTGGGGCTGAGAACCTTGCTGTAGAGGGATGACCCCTGTCTGATCTGGGAAAGGGGCCCTGTGGCTGCTTCCCTCCCAGTGCTTTAATTGCTTCAGCAGGCTGTGGGGGTCAAATCGCTGCCTCCCTGTGCTGGGGGCCATTCTGGCCAACATGGCGGAGGGTTCTGGTCTTGGTGTTGGGTCCACATGGTCTGAACATGCTCACAGGGGAGGAGAAGGAGGTCAGAGGGAATTGGGGGCAGGAAGCACACACACAAAGGCAGAGAGACAAAGTGATGAGATCGTGTGTATTTGTCTGGGGTGCCAGGAGGAGATGCAGAGCCAGGTGGGGGACAAGGAAGCGGGGGGGGGGGGGAGGGTAGAAGCAGGTCAGGGCAAGACCCCGGTGCCTGCCCTGGTTGCATCTTGCCTTCAAAGGGGGGCTTCCTGCCAAGCAGGTGGATCCACCTGATTTTCCTGGGTGCCCCCCTGCCATGTACCCTCCAGGGAACCACTTGCTCATTGGGCAGCACAGCCAGTACTTTCAAGCCCAAGTCTGAGCTTGGGAAGGGAAAATCAGGCCAGCCAAGGGCTGGACAATTTGAGCTGGTGTGAGGCACCAGAGGACCCCAGTGGCCATGCTTACCCTTGCCCACCCCTGTGGTGGCCCCTCCCTCTGGATGAGCTGTCCATGAGGGGCCTGGAGCCTGAGAGAGGTCCCGGTGGCCCCAGGGGATAGAAGGACAGGGAGGAGGAGATGTGATATGAAGTTTCCCCTGACAGCGCCGGGGGACATCTCAGCAGCAGAACCCAGGGATCCGGGCCAGGGAGCCGAGGGCGGTGCTGGGTCCCAGCCCAGACAGGGCAGCCCAGCGGGCTTCAGTGCGTGCATGCTGCCATCGTGTGGAGACCCAGTCCGGATGGCCGGGGAGCTCTGGGGCACCCCTGGGCCCCCACTGGGACCCCAGCTTGGCCAGGGAGACTGGCCCCAGACTGCTGGCCTAACTGGGCCCAGATGGCCTTGGCACAGGCACTGGCTGGCCTGCCACGTCCTGGGAGGTCCCCGAGGATGAGCCAGGAGCTGGCGGGCAGGCAGGTGGTTTGAATGGGCAAACCCAGTTGCAGGGCCTTTCAGAGAAGATGGATAGTATGTGCATGAGGGGGTCCGCCCGGCCTGGAGGCTGGACACAGGCCCTGACCTGCTCTGTCTCTCCTGGCTGGGTGACCTGTGGTTTGCCCAGCCATCCTGAAAAAATGCCGCTGTCCTTCATGCACACCGGTGTCCCCTTACCATTGCCCTGGCTTCTCACCTTGTCTTCTCCCTCCTCTCCCCGCTTCCAGGGGCATCTTGCATCGCTGGAAGAGCAAGATCCCAAGAGGAGAGGAGAGAGCCTCCCTGTTGGTCCCAGACCCACCACACGGTCGGCACACCACTTCTACGCAGCCTACCCTATCCCGTGCCCTGGCCTCTGCCCAGGGCTGCCCCTCCCTGCCCACACAGGCGGCTGTGGCCTCTCTCCAGCAGCTACCTCATTAAAAACTCCAGTGGCCGCCTCAGTCAGGGTCTGCAGGAAGTAGATGCGTGCTCGAGGTATCAGATAGGAAAGGCGTAATTCAGGAAGGTGTCGGAAGGGACGGACAGGGGAGGCACCATGCGAGAACTGGATTCTGCCCAGGTCCGCAGGACCAGTGAGGGTACACTTCCCCGGGCTGGGCTGTGGGAGGTGGATCTCTCAGGGAGGAGCAGAAGTGCCAACCTCATAAGCCTCCTGGGTCACAGGGCAGGGAAGACCCTGAAGCAGGGCAGCCTCCCCCGCAAGAGTGGGGTTCTAGCAGCGTTTTCATCCAAAGCTCAGGGTACTTTTTCCCGGTGAGGAAGGTATGGTGGCAGGAAAGAGCAGCCCGTGGGTCTCTTCTGGGACCGTCCCCGTCCCTGGGAAAGGAAGTCAGGAGATCAAGGCACAGTCTAGACTGGAGGCTGGAGGATAGCCCTCTGCCTGCTCCTCCCCCCCCCCCTTGTGCTTGTGGCTGACCCCTGAGTCCTGGGTCATCTGGGCAACTGCTGTCTGTTCTGGGGTCCGAAAGGCAGGACGGAGAGGCTGGACGTCTCCTGCCCACTCCTGGTCCCTGCCCTTCCGTCTTCTTCACACCTTCTGTCACGTTTGGTGAGACCTCCTCATCTGAACCACCCCACTGGGATTCCGCGCCGTGTCAGGATGGCGACCTCCACATGCGTGCGCACACGTGGACACGTGCCCCTGTCTGCCACCAGGCACATTCATTCCATGCCCTAAATGTCGGGTTCGGCCTCATCTGATCACTGCCTTCACACTGGGCAATTTCCCGTGGCTCAATCCTGCAGGCCTCAAGCTGGCCCCCTTGCTTTGGGCCCCTACGCCCCGCCTACCCAGCGGGGTTCGGCCTGTGGTTTTAGCCGCAGCCCCGGCACACCCTGCAAACCTCCATGTGAGAGTGTCGCTCCCCTGCTGAGAGCCCCAGGAATCCAATCTCAAGTCCCTGCCCACCGGCGGATGCTCTAGGACCTGGTCCCACCTATGGGTCCTGTCCTCTTGTCCCGTGTCTTCCCAGCCCAGCACAAGGCCTCCTTGAACTCCCAGGGCCTTCCCCCTTGTCCTGTCCCCTCCAGGGTCACCCCTGCTCTCCCATCCCCCTGTCTGCGAAGATGGCGTTTCCTCTGAGACAGACGCCTGACCCAACCCACAACCACGCGGAAAGCCTCCTGCTCCTTTTTATTTTTTTCTGTGTGACAGAGATAGGGAGACAGAGAGAGGAACAAATAGGGGCAGACAGACAGGAAGGGAGAGAGAGGAGAAGCATCAATTCTTCATTGCAGCACCTTAGCTGTTCATTGACCGCCCTGTCGTATGTGCCTTGACCAGGGGGGCTACAGCATACTGAGCGACCCTTTACTCAAGCCAGCGACCTTAGGTTCAAGTTGGTGAGCTGTGCTCAAACCAAATGAGCTCAGGCTCAAGTCTGTGACCTCGGGGTTTTGAACCTGGGTCCTCTGCGTCCCAGTCCAATGCCTGCTCCTTTCTTTGGGAACATCTGGAATGTTCTTTCTTTCTGTCTGTCCTCAGCCACCTCCCGAGCCCCACACCTGTGCCCTTCCTGCTGTCTCACAGAGCTAGGACACGTACAGCCTGTGGGGGCCATGGGGTCGCTCAAGGGTCTAGACCCTCACTCCAGAGCCACTTGGGCCTTGCCGGTCCACAGGCATCGAGGAGAATGGAAATTTCCTCTCTCTGGAGAGCCTGGTGGACTTTCGGAAGGTTCTGGGTGAGCTCTTAGAGTGGCTGATTGAGAATTCAGCAAAACGCCTGTAATTTCTCTTGGCAAATGCAACCCGGGGTGATTAACATAAAGAAACTACCCTAATAAACACCCCCAGAAGCCTTTGCACATACCTCCTGACAGGGATGCTTAACAAAATTAAGGCCTGAAGTGCTTTTTTCCTTCCCCCAGCAAGTAAGATTGGAGCAATTAATTAAGCGCCATCCTTAATCTCGGACAAACTAGGTTTAATTTCTTCAAATTATTTCACATTTCACTAATTCCCCCCCCCCCCTTTTACTCAAGGGTGTCTGGGCAGGAGTGCTCTGAGCATTCCTGATGCCGGATGTAAAGACTGTCTCATTATTTTCTGATGTGGACAGACCATTAGAGTGCTCGCCGTTTGCATCATGGAGAGAAAGTGGGTGCATGGGGCTGGGGAGGTTGGGGGAGGCTGGTCTGCAGCCCCCCGGGGACACGCTGCAGGAATTTGACCAGCACCGAGAGTGGCTGCTTTGTCAAGGACAGGGACTGGCACCTAGCATGACAGACGGAGGCGGAGAAGTGACAGGTGCATCGGGCAGAAAGCGTGCGGGAGCGGAAGTCTCCAAGGAGGGGGTGCCATGGCGGGGCCCCACCACCGCCTCGCCCACCAGCAGCTCATTTAGAAATCTCACAGGCAATATGCTTCTGTTCTTTTCAGGCTCAAAACAAAACAAAACACTTGAAGAAAAGAAGGGACAGGCTGTGGCTGAGAGGCAGCCGCGGGCCAGGCACGGCCTCCGGACCGAGCCCTCAGATGGCACGGCTCATTTGGTCACAGCTCGCTTGACAGTCAGGGAAATGGAGGCTCAGAGCCCCGTGGGGGGGGGGGACCTGCGAGGGGAGGTGGTTTGTCCAGCACCAAGGGCTCTGTTTGTCCTGGCGTGGCATGTGTCTGCCCCACAGAGACAAGGGTCCCCAATCCAGACAGCAAGTCTCCTGTCTCTGCTCTCCGTGGGCACACCGCGGGTCCGGGGGGTACGAGCAAACCAGCGAGAGAATGGTTGCGCCCCACGGACCTGCCATGGACAGCAGTCAGCTTTGCCTCGTCGGTCACCACCCCCTTCCCTCAGCCAGCAGCACCTACCTTTTCCTTTCGGGGTACAGCCCTCCCCACTCTGTGCCAAGGTTTGCGTGGGAGCACCCCATCCCTGATGTCAGGGGCCAGCCTATCAGACAACGCCCGCCTCCCCCCTGGCCAGTGTGACAGGTTCTGGCACCCACCCACCACTAGTGCTGGGACTTGGGGCCCCTCCCTGGACAACAGACACCCTCCCTCGTCTAAACTCGAAGCTGGAAGGGCCAGCACCTTGAGGGACAAATGGAAAGCATCCGAATAGAGGCACGAAGGGCAAAGACCGGAGTGGCCGAGGCCCGGGGCTAGCCACTCTGGGCTCCTCAGGATGCAAATGGACCGGACCCTTCATTTTCACTCGGCCACTTGGGTTGGGTTTCCATCGCCGGCAGCTGTGAGCATCCTCACTGTCGCAGACCTCAGAGACAGGAGAGGGAGCCCGGCAGCCCCTGTGCTTGGAACTAGGGTCCAACTCAGCTGGTTTGTTTGGGAAGTGACTCCAGGAAGTACCCATGGGGGGGTGGGGGGGATGTGGGAGGGAGGGAAGGGGTCTACACAGGGAGCCCAGAGGAGGTCACTTTCCCCGGTGGGCTATTGGGGCTCCGTCCCCCCCACCCCAAGAGACCGCGCTGAGCCTGCCTCTGGTATCTCTCACTGGAGGTGCACAGAGGGCCCCCGTGGGGGCAACAGCGCCCTACAGTCCCCAGCAGCCACACTGCGTCCCGCAGAATCACAGTGTGTGCAGCTGGGGGGGCCCTCTGTCGGTGTCCCTGCAGGCAGTGAGAGCGAGGGCCACCCCTCCTCCTGTCCTGTGGGAGTACCAGGTGCCCAGGACATTGCAGGAGCAGGCCCAGCATGGCACAGTGGATTAGAGGTAGCTGGGGTCCACCCCAGCCCTCCATCTGCAGCCCGGCTGTGCCCCGTGCTCTGCCTACTCCCACGTCGGCCAGTCAGGGGACACTGCTGGACGACCCGTGGCCTGGGGCCTGCTCTGCGCCGTCCCCGCACTGAGCCCTCGGACTTGGGAAAATGGAAACCGCTACTCCTGCCTCTGAGGAGCACCAAGGCCGTGCTCCTGAAGAGCCATGGGTACAGCGGGCATCTTCAGCGAGGTGCCCAGCAGGACAGGCAAAATCAGCGGTTCACTCTCAGTCTCAGTAAAAGGGCCCATGAGAACAGTCCTGTTTAGCTCACGACATATTTTTCCAGTTCACCACGTTTTATTTTATTTTTAAAGATTTTATTTATTCCTTTTAGAGAGAAGAGAAAGAGAGGGCAAGAGAGAAGAAACAGGGCGGAGGAGCAGGAAGCACCAACTCATAGTTGCTTCTCGTACGTCCCTTGACGGTCAAGTTTGAAACCAGCGACCGGCGTTCCAGGTTGACAGCTCTGTTCACTGCGCCACCACAGGCCAGGCCGTTACAGTTTAAAAAGAAAAATCTCATAAAGCTTGTGGCTTCATCTGGACAAGGAGCCAAAGGCACCGGGCCCCCGCCCGACAGGGCCTCAGGGTATCGCACCCGCAACTTCATGCCTGCAGCCAACAGCCGGGGTCGGTGCAGACACGAGGCAGAGGCACCAGTCAGGACCCTTTGGGTGACAAGCCACAGAAATACAGAAGGAAAGAGAATGCAAGCCTTTTTACAGAGTTGTGAAATCTGGGGCTCAAGACGCAATTTCTTCTCTCTCCTTCCCTCTCTTCTTCCATCTCTCCCCACTCCTTCCGTCTTCCCCCTGCTGCTCTTGTGATTTCCCTCATTTTTCTTTTTCCCTTCCGATTATGGATGCTGTCTCTCGGAACCCTACGCTCATAGTCACCAGGTGAGCCACCGCAATGCGAAGGTCCTGTCTTCTCCCTGCTTCCGGATATCAACACGGAGGAAGGACATGGGCTCTCCCAATTTAGGGTACAGGGCCCCCTTTCAACCCCCTCTGGGGCATGGTATCCTATGCTTATTCAGGGGGAGCAGGCGTGGGGAATCTCTGGATGAGCACCTCCACCAGGGCCTCACCGGATGGGTCCCTAAAGCAAGGATGCTCGCTTGTCCAAACAACCTCCCAGGAAGCATCTTTTCAACTCATAGGGTAGCATCTGGTGTGTGGTAGGTGCTTACAGGTGATGGCCAACGAGCCTATGAATGAGTATAGAATTTGGAAAATGCAATGTGCACAGTGTTATTTTGTTAGAAGAGCGCCCTATGTCTCATACCTGGAGGAGTGCCCTAGGTACCCCTGGGTGTGGGGTTTTGAGACTTTTACCATCCTCGGCGTTAAAAAAGAGTCACAGCCTTTGCCGTTGCCAGGGTAAGTCATTCGGGATTTCGGCACAGAACGCCCGTGGAGACCGACTACTCTCTCTTTTACAATTTCCAGGAAATTACCCAAATACATCTTAGGTGTCCATCCTGGAGTCCAACCTGACAAGCTCACCGTTGGCGTAGAGGCCGCGGTTCTCTGCCCGCATTGCCCCTCCACTGCCCCAGGCTGGGGCGCTCCTTGTCCCACTTGCCTGAGTCCTCTCTGGGGGTGGCCCTCATCCAAAAAGCACCTCCTCACACACAGTCTCATCCCCTTCCTGGGAGGGCAGCCCACATGCAATGACCAGTTGGTTTGGGGACCAAAAAAGGCTTGGCATCTTTTCCCATAGCTTCCCAACTGCGACGAGCCATCTCCAGGGCCCAGAGGCGCCGTGGGGCCAGCTGAGACCCCGGCAGTGATTTCCTCGAAGCTCAACTTCTGACACAGCTCACTTCCTTCCGCTCCCCCTCCCAGGAGCTTGTCCTAAGGACCTCTCCCCGAAAGACTTCCCGCACACAAATCTAGTCTCAGAGGCTAAATGCCAGAGAACCCAACCTGCAACAGATGGTACCAAACTAGTCCAAGTATCTCCAAAATGAGATTCTGAAGCTGGCTCCCCCACCAGATGGCTGGCAATGAGGACTCTGTCACTGGTGATGGGGGCACCGGGGGCCCCTGGCATGCGGTCAAGGCGGAGTTAAGAGCCGCAGAGAGAAATGCCCAGGAGAGCCACTCAGGTATCCGAGAAGAACCCGGGAACAGTCAGTCCTTCCTCCTCCTGGCTGCTGAATTGGACGGCGGTTGCTGGGGGCAACTGAAGCTTTGGCGGAAGAGAAGCAAAGCCGGAGGGTGGTTAATCACCAGTTTAAGACTAATTACGATAACCGGAGGGTCTCCTTAGCACTGTGCAAATTAGAGAATCTCTTCTCCCGCAGCTGGGGGGCAGAGGAGCTGAGGATCTGGCCCAGGACTTCATTACCAGGATTTCAGGGCTCGGAGAAAGAGAGGTTCAGTTCTCAACCTGGGCAGATGTGGTGCTCAGGGCGGGGGGGGGGGTATCAGCCATGGGCACTCCCGAATGCGTGCAGGCCGGGAAGAGAGACCCCTGGGATCTCCAACATTTGATGCCCCTCCGGCCTCTGTCTCTGTCCTGATGTGTCCTCCGTCCATGACATCTGTCCCATCTAGAGAGACAGAGACGGAGAGAGAGAGAGAGAGAGAGAGAGAGAGAGAGAGAGAGAGAGAAACATTGATCTGTTGTTCCACCTATCCATGCCATCGTTGGTTGATTCTTGTAAGGGCCTGACCCAGGATCAAACCTGCAACCTCGGCATGGCGGGACAAGGCTCTATCCAATGGAGCTACCTGGCCAGGGACACAGCTGACTTTTCTTAATGTGATGGCTCAGGCCTTCAAAGCAAGTGTCTCAAGAGAGCCAGGGGGCAGCCAACCCAGCCAACTCCATTCTGACGTGGAGCCCTCCCATCCCATCGTCCACTTCATATGAGCAGAATACGACTCAAGGTCAGAGGATTTAAGGTCAGTGGCACATGGTTCGCCTGGCTTCTCAGGAACATGCACAGAGAAAGACTAGTCGGGTGGGGTGGGGTGGGGTGAGTGGGCAGGGAGGGTCTGAGGCACACGCACACGGGCAGGCCTTAGGGGAAGGCATGATGTGGGAAAATCTGTGTGCGGAAGAGATCTCTGTAGCAGCCGAGAGCCGCGACAACAGGGCATTGGAGGCGGATTAAGGTCACTTGAGGCCCCGGGTGCAGAAGAAAATATTGGGCCCCTTAAAAAAGAGAGAGAGAGCCTGACCTGTGATGGTGCAGTGGATAAAGCGTCGACCTGGGAACACTGAGGTTGCCAGTTCAAAACCCTGCACAGGTCTGGTCAAGGCACATATGGGAGTTGATGCTTCCAGCTCCTCCCCCCTTTCTCTCTTTCTCTATCTCTCTCTCTCTCTCTCACTCTGTGTCTCCTTTCTAAAATGAATAAATAAATAAAGAAAAAAAATTTTTTTTAAATAAAAAGAGAGAGAGAGACAGGGGAAATAAAAATACATGTTAACCATATTTTTAAATAAATGAAAAATATTATGTTCTATTCATGTTAAAATGGCACGTAGAAAACCAAACCTGGTGTCCTTAGAAAAAAGTGTCAAGTTGGGGTCTTGCGGGGCCCTTCAGAAGTCGGGGCCCAGGACGCGCGCCCAGTGAGCCCGTGGTTAAATCCGCCTCTGCAGAGGAGGCAGTGTGTCCCCGCAGAGACAGGATGACCGGGCCAACTGATGCTAGCCAGGCTCTGTAGCAGCCAGCTCAGTGGGGACAGGACACAGGACCAGAGTAGTAATGGGTCCAGCAGCCTGGGCGCCCACTGACCAGCCTGCCAGCAAGATACCGGGCTCCTGATAGAGCACATCTGGAGAGGAGACCGCAGCCACTTGGTGCTAACTGACCGCCCTGGACTCCAACCTGGAAAAGGCAGCCACTCCAATGTGACCGGAGTTAACACAGTCCACAGATGAGCCCTGGTTCTCCCAAGACATGGAGCCAATCAGATATGTTTACCATGTGTACTTACTGATCAATTAGATTTTTAAATTTTTTTACCTTTTTCTTTTTAGATTTTATTTATTCATGTTTAGGGAGAGAGACGAGAGAGATAGGGAGAGAGAGAGAGAGAGAGAGAAAGAGAGAAGGGAGGAGGAGCAGGGAACACCAACTCCCGAATGTGCCTTGACCAGGCAAGCCCGGGGTTTCGAAACGGCCACCTCAGCGTTCCAGGTGGACGCTTTATCCACTGCGCCACCGCAGGGCAGACTTAAAATTTTTTTTTTAATTGACTGCTTTTAGAAAGACAGGGATGAAAGGGGAGAGAGAGAGTAAGAAGCATTCACGGGGCAACACTAGAATCTATGTAAACATAATAAATTAAAATCAATTAAAAAAATAAATGAAAAAGAAAGAAGCATTGATTGGTTGTTTCACTTAGTTGAGCGCTCACTAGTTGCTTCCCATATGTGCCCTGACCTGGGATAGAACCCACGAGCTCTAACAGACTGAGCTCACTGGCCAGGGCCGTATTTATTGATTGATTTTAGAGAGAAAGGGAGAAAGAAAGAGAAACAGCTATTTGTTGTCTCTTCCACTTACTTCACACATTCGTTGGTTGATTCTTGGAAGTGTCCTGACCAGGAATCGAACCCACAATGTTGCCATATCAGGATGACTCTAACCAACTGAGCTACCAGGCCAAGGCCAGATATGTTTAAATACAGAAAGGAATTTGTTTTCAGGAATTGGCTCCTGTGGTTATGGAGGCTGCAAGCTCAAGTTTGCAGTGTGGACCAGCAAGCTAGAGGCCCAGGAGGCCTGATGGAGCAGATAAAATCTGAAGGCAACCTGCCGGAGAATTCCGTCTTACTCCAGGAAGCTGATGATTTTGTTCTAGTCAAACTTTCACCTGATTGGGTGAGGCCCACCCACAAATGGAGGCAATCTCCTTGATTTTAAGCTCCCCGATTTAAATGTTAATTTCATCCTGCCCAACCAGGTGGTGGTGCATTGGACAGAGTGTCCTCCTGGGACACTAAGGACCCACGTTCAAAATCTCGAGGACACCGCCTTGAGCACAGGCTCACTGGCTTGAGCAGGGGGGTTGCCAGCTTGAGTGTGGGATCATAGACATGACCCCCCATGGTCGCTGGCTTGAGCCTAAAGGTTGCTGCCTTGAAGCCCAAGGTTGCTTGCTTGAGCCCAAGGTCACTGGCTTGGCTGGAGCCCCCCATCAAGGCACATATGAGGAAGCAATCCATGAACAACTAAGGTGCTGCAAATATGAGTTGATGCTTCTCATCCTTCTCTCTTCCTCTCTCTCTCTTTCTCTCTCTCTCATGCTAAAACAAACAAACAAACAAAAACACCCTCCAAGGGGACACATAAAATTAAGCATCCCATCTAAGAAGGGGTTTGCCTTTCCTGGCCACAAAGCCTCAGCCAGCCCTGCCTCTCTCACCCCATCGGAAGTTTTACAGAGTGTGGGGTCCCCCAGCACAGCGGCCACAACAAAGGAGGGATGGCACTGTGAACATGACCATCCCAGACCAGACCAGCTGCACAGCCTGGGGGAGTGGAATAGCTTGTTGAAGGCACAGCTGAGATGCCAGCTTGACAATGACACCCTTTGAAAGTTGGGGTGCTGTCCCCTCAGGACACATAGGCCCTAGACAGATGGCCATGATATGGTGTTTGGTTCTTTTAGGCAAAATATATGAGCCCCCCCCCCCAAAAAAAAAAATATATATATATATGAGCCCAGGAGAAACGGGCCAAAGTAAGAATGGCCCTGCTTATCACGACCCCGTGGCCCATGTGAAGAACTTGCGGAACTCAGGGCCCCGTGATTACGGAGGCCCTTGTTCGTTCTCAATGGGGGGGAATCCTCCTGCCAGGGGCACAGAAAGAATCCCGATAAACTTTATTTGAACAGCTTCATGTCTTCGTTAAAATTCGCCTGGTGGAGGTATGCAAGTCAATGATTTTCAAAGCAACCCTAATCCAATTAGAGAACACTTCTATCATCTCAATAGGAGTTTTCGTCTGCAGTTACAGTGGATCCGCCTGGCAACCCCAGCCCCGGGCAACCATGAGTCTATTTCCCGTCTGTAGATTTATCTTCTCTGGACATTTCATGGAAACGGAATCATACACTATGCAGTCTTTTGTGTCGGATTTCCTTTGCCTAATATGTTTTCTGAGGTCTGTCCACGTCGTCGCGTGTATAGATACTTCTCTCCCTTTTATTGACAAAAAGCGTTCCGTGGGATGGGCAGACTATATTGTGTTTACCCGTGGGTCACTTCATGAACATGTGGGTTGTTTCTACTCTTTGGCTAATAGAAATTAAATTGCTATGAGTATTTGACATGCAAGTTGTGTGTGAACGTGTGCTTTTAGTTCCCGAAGTGGATTTTTGGGTCGTTTAGTAAATTTATGTTTCAGCTTTTTAGGAAAATGCCACACCATTGACCAAGTCATTCTACTTTTATATATCTCCACCAGCCTTCAGCGAGGAAGCCCATTTCCTCACATTCAAGTTAACATTTGTTATTGTCTATTTTTTAAATTATAGCCATTCTAGTGGGTGTGAAGTGGTGTTTCATTGTGGTTTTAATTTGCATTTCCCTAATGACTAATGATGTCGAGCATCTTTTCAAGTGCTTATTAGCCGTTTGTTTATCTTCTTTGGTGAAATGTCTATTCAAATCTTTTGCCCATTTTTTTAATTGGATGTTTGTCCTCTTGAGTTCTCTGTGCATTCTGGATACGAGTCCTTTATCAGATATATTTGCAAATATTTTCTCCGTCGGAAGCTTGTGCTCTTTTCTTTTTTTTTCATTTTCCTAACGATGTCTTTTGAAGTACAAACGGTTTTAATTTTGATAAAGTCCAATCTGTCATTTTCTTTTTTTTAAATAGATGGTGCTTTTGAGGTGGAGTCTAAGCAATCTTTGTCTAACCCAAGGTTATAAAGAAGTACTGCTATGTGTTGTCTTAAAGGCGTAGGTAGCTTTAGAACTTATGTTTGTACGTGCAGTGCATTTTGAGTACATTTTGGGGGTTGGCGGAAGCCCCAGGTGGATCTTATTGTATATGGGTACTCAGTTGACCTAGTAACCTTTGCTGAAATACCTATCCTTTCCCCATTGAATGGCCTTGACACCTTTATCAAAAATCAATGGGCCGTACAGGTAAGGACTTCTCACTGGGCTCTCAGTTCCAACCCACTGACCCACAAGTTCGTCCTTACTCCAGGTTTAAAACCGGCTCAATGACTAGAGCTTTACAGGAAGTTTTTTTTTTTTTTTTAAATGCAAAGTTTTTTGTTTTATTGGTTTTTTTTATTTTAGAGGGTTTTTTAAATTATTTTTTAATTTTTTAATTTATTCATTTTAGAGGGGAGACACAGAGTGAGAGAGAGAGATAGAGAAAGAGAGAAAGGAGGGAGGAGCTGGAAGCATCAACTCCCATATGTGCCTTGACCAGACCAGTGCAGGGTTTTGAACTGGCGACCTCAGTGTTCCCAGGTCGACGCTCTATCCACTGCGCCACCACAGGCCAGGCCCTTTACAGGAAGTTTTGAAATGGGCAAGTAAATGCCCTCCCACTTGGCACTTCCTTTCTTTTCAAAATTGTTTTTGCTGTTCTGCTTTTTTTTTGTTTTTCCATTTCCATATAAATTTTAAGATCAGCTTGTCAATTTCTGTGAAAGAAAGCCTGCTGAGATTTTGATAAGAATGGTGTTGGTGCTCCAGATCCATTCGGGGAGAATCGCCGCCTTAACAATATTGATTCTGCTAATCCGTGAGCATAAAATGTCTCTATTTCTATAGTCTTCAATTTCCCTCAGTGACGCCTCGTCGTCCTCACGGTACGAGACTCGCGCTTCTCTCATTAAGTTCATTCCTAAGTGTTTTTTATTCTTTCTGATGCCCCTAAATGAATTGTTTTCTCCTAATTTTGTTTTCAGATTGTTCACGGCCAGGATACAGAAAGGCGGAGGATCTTTGCATGTTGATCTTGTATCCTCTATCCTTGATTAATTGGTTTATTAATTGCAAGAGAAATTCTGCGGAGTTCTTCAGACTTTTTTATATAGAAGGACATGTCATCTGGAATAGAGTCAGCGTTGCTCTCCCGCATTCCAATCTGGGTGTCTTTTATTTCTCTATTGTAGCTAATTGCACCATCTGAAATCTCAGTACCGTGAGGCTTGTGAGTGGTCCAAGTGAGAATCTTTGTCTCGCTCCTGATCTTGGTGAGAAAGCAAGCATTCCTTCCTTCACCATTAAGTATGATCATATGTACAGAATTTGAGTAAATGCCTTTCATCAGGTTAATGAAATTTCTGTCTAATCTGATTTTGCTAGGTGTTTTTTTTTTTTTTAATCATGAATGCATGTTGAATTTTGTTAAATACTTGTTTCTGTGTCTATTGAGATGTTCAGGTGGGTTTTATTCCTTATTCTATTAGTCTAGTACATTACCTTAATTGATTTGGGAATGTTAACCCAGCCTTGCTTTCCTGGGATAAACCTCACTTGGTCACAATATATAATCCTTTTTACCTGTTGCTGAACTCCCTTTGCTAATATTTTGTTGAGGATTTTTGCACTTCTGTTCATAAAGGATATTGGTCTATAATTTTATTTTCTCACGGTGTCTGTGTCAGGCTTTGTGACCAGGGTAATACTAACCTCAAAGAACGAGTCAGGAGTGCTCCTTCCCCCTCTCTTTCTGGAAGAGTCCATGAAATATTAATGTTATCCCTTCTTTAAGCATTTGATAGAATTCACCAGGGAAGCTAGCTGGCCCTGGGATTTTCTTTGTGGGAAAACTTTTAATTACTATTCAAAGTTTATCAGAGGTGTATTCAGCTTTTCTATTCTTTCTAGAGTGACTTTTGTGTGTCTTTGTTTAGGAAAACATCCTTTTTCTCAGTTGCCTAACTGTTGGCATAGAGTTGTTTGTAGCATTTTCTCATCATAGTCCTGTGAAACTCTCGGGAGCAGAGACTATGTCTCTATTACTTATTTTGTTGATCTGTGTAGTCTCACATTCGTCCTTGACCGAGTTATGTAGACGGTTTTTGTTTATATTGCGGATCTTTTCAAAGAAACAACTTTTGTGTTCATTTATGTCTTCTACCTCGTTTCTACACCCTTGATTTCCGTTTCTACACCCTTGATTTCCGTTCTGACCCTGATGAGTCCCATCTCTCTGCTTGCTTTGGGTTTGGTTTGTCCTTATTCTAATTTACTTTATTTTTATTTTATTCATTTTAGAGAGAAGACACAGAGTGAGAGAGAGAGAAAGAGAGAAAGGGGGGAGGAGCTGGAAGCATCAACTCCCATATGTGCCTTGACCGAACCAGTGCAGGGTTTTGAACTGGCGACCTCAGTGTTCCCAGGTCGACGCTTTATCCACTGCTCCACCACAGGTCAGGCTGGTTTGTCCTTATTCTAGATTCTCAATGTGAAAGATCCGATTACTGACTCGAGATCATCTTTCTTCCAAACACAGGCATCTCAGCCCCATCCTCTCCTGTAAGCCCACCCTTGCTGCTTCTAATAGGTTCTGATATGTTGTGGGTTTGTTTTCATTTCGTTCAAAATGCTCTGGAAATCTCAAGTTTCCTTCTGTTGTTTCTAATCTAATTGTGTTGTAATTGGAGAACATACTTGGTATGATTTCAATTTTTAAAGATTTGCTAAGACAAGTTTTATGGATGGGAATATGGTGTATCTTAGAGACTATACCATGGACACTTGAAAAGGATGGGTACTTGCTGTTTGCTGGGCGGCATGTCCAACAGGGGCCAGTCAGGTTGAGTCCACTGAAGGTGGGGTTCCAGGTTTCTGTGTCCTTGATGATTTTCTGTCTAACTGTCCTATTATCTTAAAAAGTGAAATCTTCCACGATAGCCTGACCTGCAGTGGTACAGCGGATCAAGTGTCAACCTGGAATGCTGAGGTCACCAGTTTGAAAGCCCAGGCTTCCCGGTCAAGGCACATATGAGAAGCAGCCTCCCACTTTCTCTCTAAAATCAGTAAATAAAATCTTTAATAAAAGTGGCATCCGTTAAAAAAAATCTTCCACTATAAGGGTGGAATTACCCATGTCTCTGCATTTATATCAGCTTTCGCTTCGTGTATTCTGAAACTCTGTTATGAGACACATGAAAGCTTAAGACTGTTATGTCCTCTGGATCAGTCAATCCTGTTTTCATTACAAAATGTCCCTTCTTTGTCTCTAGTAACATCTTTTTGTGGGAAAGGTCTGTGTTTCCGATATTAATATAGACACCTCAATTCTGTGCAGTTACGGTTTTATTGATATCTTTTCTTTCCTTTTACTTTTCAACCTATTTGTGTCTTTGGATGTGAAGGGTAACTATTGCAGACAGAATAAAGGTGGATCTTGGTTTGTTTGGTTTTTGTTGTTGTTATTGGTTTGAGAGAAAAAGAGAAACATTGATTTGTTGTTTCAGTTTACTCTATTCACTTATTGTTTGATTCTTGTATGTGCCCTGACTGGGGATCAAACCTGCAATCTTGGCATATGGGGACAACTCTCTCTCTCTCTCTCTTTTAATTTTATTTATTGATTTTTTGGAGAGAGATGAAGAGAGGGGAGGAGAGAGAGTGAGAGAGGGAAGAAACAGGAAGTATCTACTCATAGTAGTTACTTTCTATATGTGCCTTGACCGGGCAAGCCCAGGGATTCAAAACGGAGACCTCAGTGTTCCAGGTCAACACTTTATCCACTGTGTCATCACAGGTCAGGCAGGGCAACTCTCAAAGCAACTGAGCTCTCCAGCCAGGGCCTCGGGTATTGTTTTGTTTTGTTTCGTTTTGTTTTTGTGTTTGAGCATTTACTGGGTTTATATTTAATGTAATTGATGGTACCATCTGATATGTGTCTGCTATGTTGCTCTTGCTTCTCCAAATGTCTCATGTCTTTGGCGTGTCTCTCTTCCTCTGTTCTTCCACTATTTTTGTGTTAAATAAATTCTTTCTAGAGGACTATTGTAACACTTTTTCAAGCTGTATTTTTTAAAATCATTTTTCTAATGTTTGTTTTGGGTATTACAATAGACATCTTAATTTAAAACAATCTATTTAGGATTAACACTAACTTAATCCCAGTATAGAAACTTGGTTCCAATATATCACCCTTGTTTCCTCTTCTCTGTGCTAACATTGTCCAAGAATCCACATCTTTGTCTGTTACAAGCCCAGTGATACTACTTTATAATAATTGTTTTATGCAGCTATGTTTTACATCCATTAAGAGAAGAAAAGAGTAAAATAAATATATATATATATATATATGGTGTTTTTATATTTACTACATACTAAGCTTTAGGGTTGCCCTTTATTTCTTCTTGTAGATTCAAGTTACCATCTGGTACCATTTCTTTTTGGCCTGAAGGATGTCCGTTAGTTTTATGTTTGTGTGTTTTTTTGGTAGGACAGGGCTGCTGGAAATGAATCCTCTCAGTCTTTGCTTATTCAGGCATGTTTTGTCTTCGCGTCTGAAGGAGCACCTTGTCGGAGAGAGAATTCTGGACTGTTGCTTTTAGCACGGGTGTCATCCTCCGGCCTCCTGGCCTCCGCTGTTTCAGCTGATAGTCCGCTTGCGGTTTTCTTGCACCTGATACAATTTCATGGCTGTTCCTTTCAGATTTTGTCTTTGATGACGCGTGTCACAGAAATAATCTTTGACTGTGCTGCATTTAAGTGTGTATTTTTGCTATTTATCTGTTTAGAGGTTGTTGAGCTTGCTGTATGCACGTATTAAAGTTTTTAAAGCCAAATTTGGAAACATTGTGGCTATGATTTCTTCAAAAAACATTTGTGCCTTTCATTGATGTTCTCACACATATCCGGAGCTCTGTTCGTTTTATTCATTCTTTTTTCTTCGGTTCTTCAAGTAGTTCATATATATATATATATATATATATATACACACACACACACACACACACACACATATATGTGTATATATACACACATACATATATATACACATATGTGCACATATGCATACACATGTATGTCTGTACACACGTATACATATGTGTGTAAATGCACTGCACATATATACACACATACACATACATATATGTTTATAAACACACACACATATGAGAAGAGAGAGAGAGAGAGGAGCAGGAAGCATCAACTCCCATATGTGACTTGACCAGACAAGCCCAGAGTTTCGAACTGGTGACCTCAGTGTTCCCAGGTCGACGCTTTATCCACTGCGCCACCACAGGTCAGGCTCTTCAAGTCATTTTTATTGCTTTACATTCCAATTTGCTGCATATTTCCTCTTCCAACTCAGATCTGCCATTGAGGCCCTCTGTGGAATGTTTCATGTCAGTTGTTACAATTTTCAACTTCAGAATTCCTATTTGATTCTTTTTTATACTTTGTGTCTCATTGTTGATGTCCTCCAGTTGATGAGTCAATGTTGCCATGCTTTTCTTTAATTCTTTAAGTGTGTTTTTCTTTAGATGGCTCAACATCTTTGTAAGAGCTGTTTCAAGTCTGAGTTGACTAAGCCCAACACCTGGGAGCCCTCAGAGACTGTTTCTATCTGCTGCTCCTTTTCTGCCTAAGGGTAATAAACATTTCTTTATATGTTTTACAATTTTTGTTAGAAGCTGGACATTTCTAACAATTACCATTTCTTGTACTTTATAAAAAATCAGGATTCTGATTTGCCCTCCTCAGGGAGTGTCGCTGCATATGCTTGTTTGTTTAGTGGCCTGCCTGGATAAATTATTTCAAGTCTGTCTCCCCTCCAGTGTGAAACACTAATATCTATACTTTTTAAAAAATATTATTGGCTTTATTGTTAAACCTAGTTTCCTATAAACGGACCCTGGCTGAGAACATTGCTTCATAGTTAGCGAATGGCTAGTAAGAAACTTTTCTTAAGCACCCTGATCCAGGAAAGGTTTCCATCTCTTGGAGGAAGGTTTCCACTTCTTTCAAAGGCCCCCATTGAAAGACCAGGGAGTTTACCAGTCTGCTCTGGCTTTCCCCACCTGCCTGTGCAGGGCCCCACGGTCAGCCAGGGCCGAGTAAATAACGCAGGCCATCTTTGATCTTTCCTGAACGTGCACATGTGCACAGCCTTCCAGACCCCCAGGAACATGTGGGACCTTATCAAAACCCCTGTGGCTATCCCATTCCCCAGATCGCTATTTACAAATTTTGGCTCATCTGCTGCTTTTCCAAATCATTATTATAGCCCGGGGCAACTGCGATATTGGCCTCCCTTGATTGTTTGCCAGAGAGATGGCAATTGCTTTTGACAGTGGCCCCGAACAAGGGGCTTTTCTCTGGAGTTCCAAATTAGATCAGCCCTATCCAGCCGCAGCAGGACTGCTACCCACACCCTCCCGGAGACAGGGACCGGGAGCCGCCTCCTGGTAAACGGCACGGATCTCGCTATTGTCAACCAAGGTTCGAAAGGTTTCTTTTCTTTTCTTTTTTTCTTTTTAAATAAATGTCTTTCAATTTGCTATATGCCTTTGGTTGATTTCCAGTGTCCTGAAATGGTTGTTTTTGACAATACTGTCCGATGTCATCATTGCTTTTTATAGAGACATGGCTCACTGAAGTCCTTCCTTCTTCCCCCACGGCCCTCATTAAACTTCAAGCTCGGTTGTTGCCCGGTCACTTCGGGCTCTTTCTGCAAAGAGACCAGTAGACAATCTCTGGCTGCAGAGATTGAGCTTGGTCATCAGGAAGAGAGTTTTATAAAATTATAGGAGTAGTAAGGACCATAACCCACGTTATTTTCTGGGCACCGCTTAGTACGTCTTTGCCCAATCTGATGGTCAGTGGGCAAGTACTGCAAAAGTGACTTGAGCAGTGTGTGGTGGTCAGGGTTTCAGACCTTAATCTAAGCCCCTAGAACAGTGTTTTTCAATTGCCGGCCCGCAGACTGATGCTGGGTACTTTTTTTGTGTGTGTGACAGATACAGAGAAACAGATAGGGACAGACAGACAGGAGGGGAGAGAAATGAGAAACATCAGTTCTTCATTACGGCACCTTAGTTGTTCATTGATTGCTTTCTCATATGTGCCTTGACCGGGGGCCTTCAGCAGAGCAAGTAACTCCTTGCTCATGCCAGCGACTTTGGGTTCAACCTGATGAGCTATGCTCAAATCAGATGAGCCCACACTCAAGCCAGCACCCTCCAGGTTTCAAATCGGGGACCTCTGCATCCCATTCCGACACTCTACTGCACCACCACCCGGTCAGACTGATGCCGGATCCCAGCCACCCTCCAGAGACGTTGATCCAGAGAGCGCATCTCAATCAACCTCTTGTGCATAAATATTCACGTAGAGTAGCAGTGATCAACCTTCTTTACACTTGGGGACTGGTGAAAAGAGAATTATTATGAGAACTGCTAGACAGAAACAAAAACCACTATTAGTAGAACGTTGTGCATTACCTTTTTTTTTATTATTCATTTTAGAGAAGAGATACAGAGAGAGAGAGAGAGAGAGAGAAAGAGAGAGAGAGAGAGAGAGAGAGAGAGAGAGAGAGAAAGGGGGGAGGAGCTGGAAGCATCAATTCCCATATGTGCCTTGACCAGACCATGTGCATTACCTTTTAATTATACTACTATAAAATAAAAATTTTCTAAAGTAACTGGACGAACAGTAAAATATATATACTTTAATAGACTACAACTGAAATTTCGAGAAAGCACCATTTAACTCAAGTAAAGAGAGTGAAAAATCTGCTGTTGCTTCTTTGCCAGAACACTTGATACCTGAGGGCTGCAGTTTTATTTCTGGGAGATCAGACACTGCGTTGACATCCATTCAGTTTCTCTCTCTTTGGTTTGTATTTGGATGGGGCGAAAAGAAAACTCTTCTCACACAGGTAAAGAAAACACGATTAAAAATTTAATAGCTCTGTAACCAAGAGATGGATACTCTTCTTCCAGGGATATACAACAGTGTGACAATGATTGCATTTTATATTTGGCCACCAGAGTGACATCAGAAGATAAATCTATCCTTCTTTCTTTTTCACGATGATTAAGGGAGCAGGAGTTGATATCTACCATGAAAGGGTTATTGATCCAGAGGCTACCTTTATGGGGATCCTCATTATCAGGGTAATAGTGGTCAAAGTTTTGAAGTCACATTCTTATGTGCTGACTTATTCTATTAAATATGAGTTTCTGGCTGATGTCTGCGGTAGTCAAGAAGTCTTGGAAAAAATGGAAACACGTCTGCATCTTCTTCTTGTACGTGACTTTTCCAAAGAGCAAGTTTCTTTTCGAAAACATCCATCTTGTTTCTTAATGTAAAAATGTCTGTGTTAAATACCTGAAGAGAAATATTTAGTTCATTGAAGAGGCTCAATATATCCATCATATATGCAAGCTTAGCTATCTATTCTTTATCCAACTAAAGGTCCATTAAAGCAGTTTCACTCTTGCAGAAACTGTCTCACTTCTCTCAGCTCAAAAAGGCATGCAAGACACCTTCCTCTGGAGAGCCAACTGATGTTGGAGTTGTGAGGCCATGCTTTCGTTTCATGTCCTGGACACTAAACGAGTTCAAACCTCAACCACAAATATCATTAACAATATTCACTGTGTCGTTCATCCCTGAGTTCAGTTCAGGGGAAAGTTTCTTTGCAGCTAAATGCTGCTGGTGGGGGAGGAAATGGGGGGAAGAGAGTAAAGAGGGACAAGGATACGGTGATGGACAATGATGTGACTCTGGGTGATGGGTAGACAACATAATCAGCAGTTCAAATGCTATAGAAATATTTCCCTGAAACCTAGGTACTCTTATGGATCAATGTCACCCTGTTAAACTGAATATTCTAAATAAAAATTTTAAAAATATGCTGCCAGTGAATCATACAGTGTGTGGACAACATTTTTGGAAGTGCAACGTTCTCATTCTCACAGCCACCCCGTGTGATGTCGAATCATGCTCGCAGCACCGACTATATATAATACTCCAGCGCACTCTCTCCAGTCTAAGCCCTTCCCGTGAAAGTCCTCATTAAGAGCATTAGACATCTCTGAACTAGTGGCCCGACCAGGTAGATCAAGACCACAGAGCGGTTCTTCCCTAAGGTCTTTATGGTCAGCATGCCTCATGAAGCAAAGTAGAACCGCATGGTCACTCACATCAGTTAATTCACCAAGTTGAACGGCAAAACGTTTCGATTTCTTTATCCCCTCTACAATTTGCTCTTCAATATTGTTGACCATATTGAACAATTCTTCGCTGGATAGTCTTGTTCCGGAAGCTGTGTCACCTCAAGTTTTTGTGCAGTTTGAGGCACCTCAAATTTCCCAAATGACATCTAAGATGCAAGGCTTTACTGATTCTTCACCAACAGTAAATGCTTTTTTTGTTTTGTTTTTGATAGTCGAAAGGCAGCTAAGTAAGACGCTCGCTCGAAGCAGCGATGTGTCACGAGTCACCGTTGCCTTCGTTTGAATTTTCTGACTTTTCATTTGATTGCGTAATCTTTAAAAAAAAAGAAAAAGAAAAAAATCCAGAGGCTTCCCAATAAGATTGCTATGCTTCAAATGCAAATGGCGAATACGTGTTTGGAAGGTTTCATTGTATCACTTGATGGAATTTCAAAACGTACTCCATTCAAGGGCGGTGGCCATAATTCACTACCAAGTGTAAACCAAGTGGCCACAATTCACTGCAGTGAAACCGTTTTAAATACTCTTTATCTTACTGCCTAACAAAGTTTCCTTTTCTGTTTTTGGCTTCTGTTGCAACCTTCCAAATGATCAACACACTTCTTTCTCACTGTTTCTTTTAAACTTGAAGCACAGGATGCTTGGTTTCCTCTCAGCAGCATCGCTACTTTGTGTCTGACTGTTGCTTTCACTTTTGAAAAAGGTTAAAATGTTTTTGTTGGTCTTTTTTTTTTTCTTTCCATATTGTAGCATTTAAAATGTACAGGACAGTAACACTAAAAGGCAGCATGATTTTTTTTTTAAGATTTTATTTATTCATGTTGGAGAGGAGAGAGAGAGAGAAGTGGGAAAGGAGCAGGAAGCATCAACTCCCATATGTGCCTTGACCAGGCAAGCCCAGGGTCCTGAACCAGCAACCTCAGTGTTCTAGGTCGATACTTCATCCACTGCACCACCACAGGTCAGGCAGGACAGCATGACTTATTTTCAAACTATATGGACACGTTCTGAACAGGTGAGTACACTTATGGCTGTTTGTGCAAGAGAGGGAGGGAGCTAGAACCAGAAACACGCAACAGATAAGGTTTTGCCGTAAGGTGCACAATAGTGCATTAGGGTGCAAGCTGGTTCTTCGTTTCCGAAAGCTGCTACATGTATGACGCATTGAACGCTACATAAATCTGTCCGAATGCTATTTGCACAAGCGTGAAAAACAACGAGCTACAGAGAGATGGGGGTGTTAGATCCTGCGCATAACCTAGCCGACCAGAGACGGAAACATGCAATGAGTGAAGTTTCACCTAATCGTGCGTAACAGTGCAACACGGTACAAGCCGGTGCTTGATCTCTGAACTCCACGTGCACGATGATGCGCTGAATACTATGTAAGTTTGTCCAAATGCTTTTTGTCTATGCTGTATGATTTTTAAATGCTCTGCGTAGTGCAAAAGGTTGTTTTAAACAAGCCTACAAGTTCAAAAAGCTAATCTAAGACAACCTCAATGGTATGTTTATCCAGGATACAGGCTGATAAGTGGCAGTCACCCTGAGCATAAGCAAATTCGACTGAGATCATTGGGTCCATAATTTTCATACAACATTAAGGTGGTTAACTCTTTCATGGACGGACACGACATTTCTGGTGGACCAGCAGTTGAAAAATGCTGACTTATGTCCAGAGGAACCCAATCTGGAACACTTGATACTTCACTCTTAATTTAAGCATACCTAATTAAACCCAGCACTTATCATGAGTCCACCCACCTTCTCAATCTTCCTGGCAGCTCGTGGGAAGAGTAAGGTGGAAAAACAAATAAAAGTCTGAATGAGGGATGTTTTATTTTTTTTTTTTAACTTTTTTGTGTTTTATCTTTTAAATTACAGTTTGCATTCAATATTATCTTGTTTTAGTTGCAGGTGTATAACATTGTGCTTAGACAGTCATATCCATTACAGAGTGATTCACCCAATAATTCAAGTAGCCCCCAGCCCCGTACATAGTTATTGTAATAGTATTGTCTATATTCCCTGTGTTGTATTTCACATCCCTGTGACTATGTTTTAATGACCAATTCGGACTTCTTAAATCTCTTCCCATTTTCCCCCAGACCCCCTTGGGCAACTATCAGCCTGATCTCTGTCTCTGTGAGTCTATTTTGATTTTGTTTGTTCACTTATTTTGTTCTTTAGATTCCGCACTTAAGTGAAATAATATGGTATTTGTCTTTCTCTATATGACTTATCTTACTGAGCATAACACTCTCCAGATCCACCCGTGCTGTCACAGGCGGTAATATTCCACCCTTTTTATGACTGAGTAGTATTCTGTTGTGTAAATGTACCACAGCATTTTTATCTACCTTTTTTTAATTGATGGGCACTAGGGTTGCTTCCGTCTCCTGGCTGTTGTAAATAATGCTGAAGAGAGCACAGGGGTGCATATATTATTTCAAATTAGTCTTTGGGGTTCCTTCGGATACAGTCCCAGAAAGGGAATCCCTGGTTCAGAAGGCAGTTTCATTTAAAAATTTTTGAGACCCTGGCCGGATAGCTCGATTGGTTAGAGCATGATCGGCAAACCACGGCTCGTGAGCCTCACGCGGCTCTGTGGCTCCTAGAGTGCGGCTCTTTGCCCAGCTTAGGAGGACCCTAATTAAGTTAATAACAATGTACCTACCTATATAGTTTAAGTTTAAAAAATTTGGCTCTCAAAAGAAATTTCCATCGTACTGTTGATATCTGGCTCTGTTGACTGATGAGTTTGTCAACCACTGGTTAGAGCACCATCTGGAAGCTCAGAGGTGGCCAGTTCAATTCCCGGTCAGGGCACATACAGGAATGTTTCTCTCTCTCTCTCTCTCTCTCTCTCTCTCTCTCTCTCTCTCCCTCTCCCTCTCTCACTGAAGTCAATAAATAAAAATTAAAATAAATTATTTTTTGAGGAATCTCCATACTGTTTTCCACAGTGGCTGCACTAGTCTGCATTCCCACCAGCAGTGCAGGAGGGTTCCCTTTTCTCCACACCCTGACTGACATTTGCTGTTTGTTAATTTATTAATGATAGCCATTCTGACATGTGTGGGGTGATGTGTCATTGTCATTCTAATTTGCATCTCTCTGATGATTAATGATGTTCAGCATCTTCTCATGTACCTAGTGGCCATCTGTATGTCCTCTTTGGAGAGGTGTCTATTCAGGTCTTCTGCCCGCTTTTTAATTGTTTGGGTTGGTTTTTTTTTGGTGTGTGGGGGGGTGTTGAGCTGTCCGAGTTCTTTGTAAATTTTGCATATTAACCCCTTAGTGAACGGGAGAGCATCGGCAAATATGCTCTCCCGTTCACTAGCTGCTCTTTTCATTTGGTGAGGCTTCCTTTGCCCAAGACATGGAGGAGCTAAGAAGTGCCAAAGAAACCAGCGTTTGAGACATGGTCCTTCTTACCCCAATCTCTCCTCCAGAGTCAGCATCAGCTGACTACTACCCCCCCCCCAATCAGGGCAGTAGTCCCTTCTTTGCTTGTTGATCCGGTGTCACGGAGAGCTCAGTGGCCAGATGGCATTCTCCACAACCAGCTCGGTGGGATAATTGTGTGTCAGTGATGAGGGCACTGTGAGGACCTGGGGATGTTTATTGGCAGAAGCACTCAGGGTAGGAAAGGCAAGTTCACATCCAGCGTAAATGTCTATCCCAGTAGAAAAAAGTATAGTCCCCGCCCCTGATGGAAGTGGTCCAAGTTAATCAGTCCGCCTCCAGCTAGCTGGCTGGTCCCCTGGGTCACAGTACCATATCGGGACTCAGTGTGGGCGTCTGCTGATGACAAGCTGGGCGCTCAGGAATGGCTGTGGATAACTGGCCTCAGAGAGTGGAAGAAAGGGATGCTGAGAGCATGCCTCGGCCCCCATCCTCTCCAACGTGGCTGCTTCGTTCATGAGCCTGTGGGATGATGACAAGAGCAGCTGTCACACAGTGATGTCTGACAGCCACAATACAGGTTATTTTTTTCTACCTGGTTAATAAACTCTTCCTCTGTTGAGTTCACCTTTTTTTGTTTGTTTGTTTTTAGTGAAAGAGACAGAGAGGGACAGATAGGGACAGAAAGACAGGAAGGGAGAGAGATGAGAAGCATCAATTCTTCGTTACAGCACCTGAATTATTCATTGATTGCTTTCCCATATGTGTCTTGGCTGGGGGGCTCCAGCTGAGCCAGTGATCCTTTGCTCAAGCCAGCAACCTCTGGGTTCAAGCCAGCAACCATGAGGTCATGCTTGTGATCCCATGCTCAAGCCAGAGACCCCTCGCTGAAGCTGGTGAGCCTGCGCTCAAGCCAGTGACCTTAGGGTTTTGAACCTGGGTCTTCAGCATCCCAGGCCGACACTCTACCTACTGCACCACCACCTGGTCAGGTGAGGTCACCCTTGATGACTTTGATGACCATTCACATGGGACACAAACACCTCCACCCTGTGCTGATTCGGAAGAATCTGTCCATTTATTTTTTCTCAGTCCTTCTTGTCACCAATTTTTCAATTGCTTTCTTTTTCTAATCCTGTGACTATCCAGCCAAACCACTAGTCATAGTCCAGATAGACCTGTATCTATATGGCCATCTCTCTTTCTGGATAAAATGAACAATCAAAATTCTTCTTGTCTGTGGGTTGTCCCCTCACCACTGTGCTTTAGGGCTGACCCAGAATGAGGCTGTCATACTGTAGCTACCTCTCTGTTTTTGGATGGTCCCTGTATATTTTTAATCGAATTGTTTGTTTCTTTGGTGTTGAGTTGTATGAGTTTTTTTATATGAGTTTCAGATATTTAACCCTTTATTGATGCTTCCCCACTTAGCTGGGAGCTCACGGGGACCGCTTACAAAACTATAGATGCAAAATGATAAAAGAAGGTGATTTAACAAAGAACAGGGTCCTTGGGACCTAGGTCACTTCCTCATGCCACTTACTTTGGCCTTGAGGTCTTGCTTGAACCTGAGCTCATATCCACCTCCATTTGGTGACGGGGTGCTCCTGTCCACGGCCAAGGTTAAGGTCAGATTATACCTCGTCTACAATGGGCAGCAGAGCGCCGGGTCACTTGGCTGCCCATAGTCAAGAGTGCCATCTCTACCAAAGCTTCGTAGCAAATCAAATGTCATTTTTCCTCTACTCTCAGAAGGAGAGTAGTTATCCACGGAGGACAGCAAGAATGGGCTCCCAAGTTCTAACGGTCTGCCCTGTGATTCACCGAGGATGGCCTTCTGCACAACGTCTCTGTTGGCCTCTGACACTTCGAGCACCGTTGGATCTGCTGGCTCATGTGGCCCGAGAGGCAGAGCCGCTTGGATGGCAGCCTGGACCTGTGGCAGAACCTTCTCTCGTTGTGGGCCACTCAAAACTAGCAGATTAGCAGATCTCTCAATAAATGGGTCAGAGCAACGTGCCCAGATGAGGTCCATGTTGCTTCCCAATCCAGAGAGGTTCACTGGAAGCTGCGTTACTTACGTATAGAGAGGAGGAGGTAACAGGTGAAGCAACTGGTCCTTCACCTTGGAGATACTATTTCAACAGCCCCCCAACCCCCATTACTGAACTTCTAGAATTCTCACCGAACTGGAAGGCCCCTGAGATTTTGTGGGATACATTTCCCACCCTCTAGCGTGCCGGTGATTTACCAGCATGTCCTGCTTAGCGGGCCCTATCAGCAGGTTGCTGTCCGTGCGTGTGATGGACCAGCATGATGCCCTGGAGTACAGGGAAGATGAGGGAAGTCCCTAGGAAGCAGGTCAGAGCCGGGCTGGAGAGTTGGTGCACCCCGAGGTAGCGCCATGGTGACGTACTGCCGGCCTTGCCAACGGAAAGAAAATTGATTTGCTCTTCTTTATAAAACAGGTGCAGAAAAAGAGGTGCTGACCTGCTCAGTAGCTACATACTGGGTGTCGGGTGATGCTGATTTGTTCCAGCAAGGAAACCACAGCTGGTAAGCAACTGCAAATTGAGAGAGTACCACCTGATTAAATTTATAATATACTGCTCACAAAAATTAGGGGATATTTCAAAATGAATATGAAGTGATAAAAAAAAGGATTTGATTATTTTTTTAATTGAACAAGAACATCAGAAAAGCAAATGACAAGTCAAAGAAAGTTGTTCGGTTATGCAAAGGAGATGCAAAACCAACATTTATTTCATTGGTGAAAATGCACCTTTAGAAAAGGCTGAAAGTCCTGGAGTATCTGCATGTGCCCTGATCCCCTAATTTTTGTGAGCAGTGTAATTTATCATCCTGTTCCAAGCCCCACCTGTCTTCTCAGAACACATGGGTGAGTCAAATAAAGATATTGCGGGAATGGACACTCCTGCATTATTCGAGTCCTCAAGGGTGGCCCTGAGCTCTGTGACCCCCTTCAGGAGTACAATACGGCTTTGTGGTACTACCGTAACAAACAGAGGCAGTTCTGGTGGTGTCCACTTGGCCTTTCCTACCATAATGGTCTCCATTCCGTGAGTCACAGAATCAGTGTGAGGATTCTGGCAGTTGTTGAATGGGTTTACTCCAGTGATCAGTTCCAGAACTGAGGAGATAACCACAAAGTAGGTTCAGGGACCCACTGGCCACCTTAAAAGACAGGCCAAAATCAAACCTCACTGACTGATTGACTTCTAAAAGCCTCTACTCTGACGGGTGGGCCACAGGAAGGCTTCAGATCCCCAGAAATCAGTGGTAAGAGCCAGTGTCCAGCAATCCCTAAAAAAAAATTTGATAAGATATAAACAAAGCCCTTAACATTAAGAACAGTAGATATTTTGCCCTGGCTGTATAGCTCAGTGGATTAGAGCATTGTCCCGATACACCATGGTTGTGGGTTCGATTCTCAGTCAGAGCACAAACAAGAATGAATCAACCAATCTGTGGTGGCGCAGTGGATGAAGTGTCGACCTGGAATGTTGAGGTCACCAGTTCGAAACCCTGGGCTTCCCTGGTCAAGACACATATTGGAATTGATGCTTCTTGCTCTTCCCCCTTTCTCTTTTTCTCTTTCTTTCTAAAAAATGAATAAATAAAATGTAAAAACAGAAAATTTTTAAAAAGGACTTCAAAAAAGGAATCAATCAACCAATGAGTGCAAAGATATATGGAACAACCAATTGATGCTTCTCTCTCTCTAAAAGCAATAAATAAGTTTAAAACAATAAATTAATGAATTTAAAGATGAGTAATGTGCATTTTTATGACTGATGATAATTGTCACAAAGGGTCCTGAGCCCATTCTTACCTATAGGTTGGCAAAGTGACATCATGGTTCAGCTAGACCGTGTGGCCCGTGGGAGGCATTGCCAGTACCGTGAGTTTATTCCACAGGAAATGAATGGATGGAACAGGAAATAAGCTTCACCCCGAAATGACCAAGGTGGGCCCTCATTTCACTGAGGGTCCTTATTGACCACCCCCGGGAGTGATGTAGACTGAGATGGCCCATCTCGAGACAGTCCCAGTGAAATACTCCTGCTACTACAGAGGATATGGGGAATAAGCTTTTTTTTTTTTCCAACCGGAAGGCAGAATCAGTAAGTGGGAAGAAAATGGGCATGAACATTTGGAGACGCACGTGCTGGGCTTAGCTAAACCACGTTCTAGCCAGATGGTCCTGGGCACGTGTTTCCACCTCTCTGAACCTCAAGTGCGTTTGTGACCTGTGACACCAAAGGATAATGGTATCCACCTCTTGCGTTGTTGAGTGAATCACATAAGATTGAGCATTTAAAGTGCTTAACGCATCTTCCAAAGAGACAAGAGGTAACAGATGCCCAGGAACGGATCCCTGGTGCACTGATGGGGGGAATACAGATCAGTGCAGCCACCAAAGAAAACGGTGTGGACGTTCCTCAGAAAATGAAAAATAGAGCTTCCATACCATCCAGCAATCCCACTTCTGGGTATCTATCCCAGGGAAATAAAACCACTATTTCAAAGAGATAACCATACTCCCAAGTTCATTGCAACATTATTTACAAGCATCAAACCATGGAAATAACCTAAAGCATCCATCAACGGGAATGGGTAAAGAAAAAGACACACACACACACACACACACACACACACACACACAAACACACTGGAATATTATTCATCCACTTAAAAAAAGAAAAGAAAAAGAAAATCCTGCCATTTGTGAAACATGGATTCATTCTGAGGGCGTTATTCTCAGTGAAATTAGAGAAAGGCAAAAATACTCTATGATATTGCTTACATGTAGAATCTAAAAAGTTGAACTCATAGTAACAGAGAGTAGAATGGTTGTTGCCACGGGCTTGAGGTGGGAGTGGGGAATATGTGGAGATGTTGCTCAGAGGGCACAACCTCCCAGGTATGGATGGGTAAGTTCTGGAGAGCTGAGGTACAGCGTGGGCTATGGTCGTTAATACCGTATTGCATACTTGAAATTGGCTAAGAGACTGGGTCTGAAAGCTGCTCAGAGCAACCGCAGCAGCAACAGCAACAACAGATGTAATTTGTAAGATGAGGAATGTGTCAACTAACCCTCTTGTGGCAATGATTTTGCGGTCTACGCATGTATCAAGTCATGCCATTGTACACCTTAAACCTGCACAGTGTTGTAGGTCAGTCATATCTCACTGAAGCCTGGTGGGCAGGTAAAGCGCTCAGCGTGGTGTCTGACATAGATAGCCATGTTCGATTGTGCTTAACTGTCCCTTTCCCGTCCTGCTGTCTCAGCCGGGGTTTTCTCAACCTGGGTGCCATTGACATTTGGGGCCAAATCATTCTTTGTGGCGGGGGCTGTCCTGTGCTTTGCAGGCAGTTGAGCACCGCCGCGTGTCTCTACCCATCAGGGCCAGTAGCTCCATCCAGTTTTTTTGTTTTGTTTTGTTTTTTGTTTTTTTGTTACAGGGACAGAGAGAAAGTCAGAGAGAGGGATAGACAGGGACAGACAGAGAGGAACGGAGAGAGGTGAGAAGCATCAATCATTAGTTTTTCGTTGCCGTTGCAACACCTTAGTTGTTCATTGATTGCTTTCTCACATGTGCCCTGACCACGGGCCTTCAGCAGACAGAGCCACCCCTTGCTGGAGCCAGCGACCTTGGGTCCAAGCTGGCGAGCTTTTGCTCAAGCCAGATGGGCCCGCGCTCAAGCTGGCAAGCTCGGGGTCTCGAACCTGGGTCTTCCACATCCCAGTCCGACGCTCTATCCACTGCGCCACCGCCTGGTCAGGCTACCATCCAGTTTTGATGATGAAAAACGTCTCCTGAGGGGCCACGCTGTGTTCGGTTAAGAACTCAGGCTAGTCGTTCCTTTGGTCTCAAGTTTCCACGTTTGTGCATACGCAGGAGAGGCTGGGGCTCCGGATGGTGTCAGAAGCTGTCACTCACGTGTGCACTTGTGCAGACCCTGTTCAGAACACCAGGACTAAGCGCCCTCTGCCCGGCGCGCTCTTTTTATTTGTATAATTTTCTGTCTACATGGCGCAATGTGCCCTTTTCTTATCTTTTCTTCTTCTTTTTCTTCTTACCACTGCATTCTTTTTTTCAGATATAAAACTTTAGGATCGTATTGCCCAGTGATCTAATGTCGGTAAAGAGCACTAGAGTGTATGCAGTCGTTTGGGGGAAGGGACAATGAGCAGGTTTATAACGCTGGGTCTTCATTACTCGGATCATTACATCGTTTAGCGGGTTGCTGCTGGCACGTGGGCTTTTATACGTGGGGTGGATGTGTGCCGACTTCTCGTGGGACCTGGTCTCTCCCCTGAGTGTCGGTGGCTAGACAATGTCACCTCATTTCATCTCTTTTCTAGGAGTCCTGCCTCATTTTTAAATTTCTCGTTTTGTTATTGGGCCAGGAGCCCTGGGACAGCCGTGGTGCTCTCTCCCCACTCGCTGGGGACTCAGCCGTGTCCACAGCGAAAAAGAACCCTGTGTTGAAATTCATATGGTATTTGGAGCAGGTGGGTCGTTTGGGAGGTAATTAGGTTATGAGAGTCCTCGTGATGAGATCAGTGCCCTTATGAGAAGCAACCAGAGCCTTGGCTGGAGAGCTCAGTTGGTTAAAGCACCATTCTGATGCATAGAGGTTGCCAGTTTGATTCCCAGCCAGGACACATCCAGGATCAGATCGGTGTTTCTCTCTCTCTCTCTCTCTGTCTTCCTCTCTCTCTAAAATCAATCAATAATTTCATTTAAAAATAGAGGCGACTAGAGGGGAGGGGCACAAAGAAAACCAGATAGAAGGTGACAGAGGACAATTTAACTTTGGGTATTGGGTATGCAATATAATTGAATGATAAGATAACCTGGAGATGTTTTCTTTGAACATATGTACCCTGATTTATTAATGTCACCCCATTAAAATTAATAAAAAAAAATAGAGGTGACTAGAAAGCTCACATGCTCTCTCTGTCTCTCTCCCTTTTCCCACCATGTGAGAGCTCAGCAAGCCAGGAAGAGTCCTAAGAACCCAACCACTGGCACCTGGTCTTGAACTTCCCAGCCCCAGAACTATGGGAACAGAATGCCTGTGGCTTACGCCAGCAGGTCTATGGTATCTTGTTCTGGTGACTCATTGAGACAACACCCCTTTGCAGTGAGGAAGTAGAACTGAAAATAGCAGGGGGCTCAATGGCCAGAGCCACATGTGAAGCGGGCCTCTCTGACTCTAACACCAGAGCCTTGACTGAAACACCTGGCCTCACCTGGCCTTGGGATTTACTGATCAGTAGGACAGTGTGAAGACAGAGGTTTTTTATGAACATTCAGGAGATACGTACTTTTTCCTAGTGTGCTTAGATTTCTTTTAAAATGAGAAATGTATTTTATTAAATTCCCTCTGGCTTCTATTGAGTTGGTAGCATATATTTTTTTTCTTTTGACCTGTTTTTGGGTTAACCAGTGATCCGCCCTTCCGCACGCACCTTCACTGGTCACGGTGCAGCGCGCCACGAGCCGGACCTGCTTCTGAGCCGGGCAGAGCCGCACGCGGAACCCCTGCTCCGGGCTGGGCCAGGGGGCTGGGTCTTCCCTCCCTGAACTTCTAGGCTAGTTTCACCGGGACGGTTCGCAGGGCGGGCGAATGCTTTCTTCCTAGGCAGTAGAATCGTCACCAAAGAAAAAAGAATGCCACAGGCCTACGTCACAAGCGTACCCTTGTCTGCAGTTGGCTTCGCAGCCGTCCCCTGACCCAGGTGCCCGGGTTGTTCTGTCCGAAGCTGCCAGCAGGCTGCCCTGGGTTGGAAGCCTGGGCCGGGCCCCAGGAACCCCCCTGCCTTTACTCCTTGTGCAACTTGCTCCGCCCTCCTCCCTCTCTTTCAGGAAACTTCTATGGACCCCCTACAGGTGCAGCTCCCGTCTCTTCTTCCACCTGGAGCTAGCTCACTGGGTATGTTCCCGGCAGGCTCCCTGAGCTCTGGGCGCTGTGCGAGGAGCCCTGACAGCAACAGTGCCTGCTCATGCATGCACCCCACCCTGGCCCTCACCCAGCCCAGATCATGAGGCCGTCCGGTGCAGTGGGGGGGCGGGGCCTTGTGGTCAGAACCCTCCCCACACCCCATGCTATAGCAGCTGACCTCCCCTCACCCCAGCTGACCGCCGCTCCACTTTCCGTGGTCTAAAGAGGGTCCCACACGCTGGCTGGACCTTTCATCTGGGTTTCTTCGCCCAGGTCACCTGCTTGACCCCAGTCACCCGTCACTGTTCCCTTTCTCCTGGGTCTTCCTAGGGCCCACTCTCTGTGGATATGTTTAATATAAAATTAGATTTGCTTTCCCAGAAAATGCTCTACTGGGTCAGGATTCTAAAAAATAGATATTTGACTCTTTTCTATTTGTTATTTCATTGAGGATTTTTGTTTCTTCGGGAGTGAGGACAGTGCCTCTCTTGTGTTGATTTTGTTGGAGTTCATTACCTTCCTAGCTCTGAAGAAAGAACCAAAAGACCTTCACCTTGCCTTTCTCTGTGCCCCAGAATCACGTCTCTAGCCTGGGTGCATCCCGTCCCATCAAAGGGTTGCATGTCCTGGAACCCCGGTCAGGCAGCAGGCAGCTGGGGTCCTCTCCCATGTAACGGTCTAACCCTACGTCCATGAGGAGAAATTCGGGCCATTCTATCCCCCTGGGGAGCCCATTTCTTTTCACAGAAGGTTCTGTGTTTATTGCCTCATCATGGTCATCTTTTCTGATTGTTGTGTCCTCCGCTTGTCTCTTGTGTGTCCCTGCACCGATAAGACCCCCCACGCTGGCTGAGCAGGGGTGGTCCAGGCGGGAGACAAGAGAAGAATGGAGTGTATGGACCAATGAGTGAGGAGTCTCAGGGACATGGCCCAGGCCTGGCTGGTCATCTGGGTGGGCGCTGGCAGTGACCTGGCAGAGAAGAGACATGCAGAGGCAGGAAGTGGAGAAAAGACCTCCCATCCTGAGTGAGGGCCACCCTCTGGAGCAGTGGAGGGTAAGAGCCTGGACAGTAGCTCCTGGGCCCGGGTGGGGGGTAGAGGGCTCTGGATGACCCCTCGAGGGTGGACACAGGCAATGTTAGCCATTCCAGGGGACCCAAAAAGGGAGTCTGTACTGAGCTGAGAGAACAGGAAAAAAGCGGGTTCTTCTCAACGTGTACAGTGCCCCAGTCAGGAGAATAAGGGGGACCCGTAGACCCATGTGCCACTGTCCAAGGGCGGCGTGTCCCCTAAGTAAGTATCAAACACCTGGACCATGCATTCCACCTCCAGCAAGTCCTGGAGGGCCAGAGGCCAATGTGGAATCTTAGACTCTATCCCTCCACCCCTGGTTCCTGGAGAGAGCTGACCCTGGGCTGTGTGGAGAGGGGCTTGGCTTGCCCCCTGCACCCTCCCCCCCCATCCTCATTCCCTGGTCCCCCCACACCACCCACAAACAGCCACCATTCTGAAAACAGAGGCAGAGGAGAGGCCTGTGCAAGCCCTTGAGTGGGGCAGGAAATTCCCGGGCTGCAAGCACAGAGTGTGGTCTGGAAGGGGTGGGTGGGCTCGCCCTCAGCCTGGGGCTCTTCAGCACAGCAGAAGGACTGGATCAGGCCATAGCTGGGCCCTCCAGAGTGTGGGCCCCTGACCCCTCTTGCCCGTGGGAAGGCGGAGGCGGGGGAAGCGAAGCCTGGCACACACGACACATCAGAGACACATGAACAAGCCCTTGGTTTTTGTTTATTCTTTAATAAACAAAATTTTTGCACGTCTGGGTAAGTAAACGGGAAAGTTAAAAAAGAGCGCCGTTGACATTTTTGAAATTTTTAGGTTACAAGAAGATAATTGCGCCTACTCCTCTCTCTCCGTTTTTTTTGGGGGGGACCGAATTGGTGATCATGTCACTGACAGCTATTTTTTGAACTTCCCCTTTGAACGTAAACTACATACTAACCCAAACACACGCGAGGTGTGGGTGGGCAGCCAAAAGTCCCAACACTCTCAGCAGAATCTGGTTAGCCCAGAGACGGAAGGCACCGGATCTGCGCCGTGAGGACCGCAGAGAGGCGCTTTGTTCTGATCTCGCGGGGATGCGCGCAGGTAAGCGCTGTGGAATTTGGGTGGGGCGGCCGCATCGGTGCTGGGAAAGAAACACTTGGTCACGTGGGGAGTGAGATGGTCAGGCTGTAAGGGAGCCGTCCGCGAAGGACGCTCCGCTGCTCCCACGGCATTTTACCTGCACCGTGCTGGGCTCCTTGGGGACACCCGGGTGTCCACTCCCCTCCTAGACTGCCTCTCATCCTGCGGGACCGTAGCTCCCGGCACACTGTCTGGCACTCAGCGGGTGCTTGGAAATGCTTCCTGATCAGATAAATGGTGGATGGACGGATGGGTGAACCAATGACGATTGGGTCAAGGATAACTAGCGGGGTGTCTTTTCCTTGTCACCAGGGGGACAAGGCTATTTTCTGCAGCACAAAGGTCAAAAAGGTGGAGCAGAGAATTTGATCATTTTGTCCAATCTCAGAATTTCAGTTTTTGGGAAACTGAGGATCAGAACTGTTAGCGAACTCAACCAAGGTCTCACGTGAGAGAGGCCAGGCGACACCCGCCTGGCACATGCCAACAGTTCATTTTTTTTGCCTTTTTATTTTTCTTACACTCAAAATGAGATGAGATGGTGACTTGAATGATTTGGGGGGTAGGAGGGCCTGGGGCAGGGGTTATCAGAGACTGGGGGTGGGGGTGGGGATCCAGGGGGTGGGAGTGAGGAAGGGGAGGGGCAAGAGGGTGTCAATAGGAGCTTGGGGTGGGAGGGGACTTGGCAGTGGTGATCTTGGTGGCAGTAATGGTGACATGGCTTTGGGGATTGAGGGAGAACTGTGGAGGAAAGAGGGGGAAGGGCAGGTTTAAAATGGGGGGTGGGATTTGGGTTTAAGATGGGAGGGGATTGGCAAGAGGGAGATGGGACTTTGGGATAACGTGTCACCTCAGGGACGAGGTGCCAAGGGTCGGATCTTGGGGCTAGGATGATAAAGAACTGGGAATGATGGTGACATGGCTTGGGTAGGACATCCGGGGTTTGGGGGAGATGACAGACTTGGAATGAGAATAACCCAGGCCCTGGGAGTCCAGAGGCCGAGGGTGACAAGGGTCGTGGCTGTGTGACAACGGTGACGCAGGTGTGTGAGGTAATGTGAACTACGGAGATGATGATGATGATGAACTCATGACGACGTTGACACTTGGAGCAAGGTAAACACTGGCAGGCAATACTCAAACGTTAAAAGTATCAATTCCTATCCAAATTCGTTTAAGAAGCAAAATAGTCCTATCTGGTACCCAAAGGCCGTTTACCTGCCCCGACCCCTTAAGGAGCTGGACAGCTAAACAGATCTATGTCCTGTTTCCTTCTATGTTAGCCAAAAATAGAGATGCTCTTCTTAAAAAAGTCAAATTCCTGATTCAGAAACTGGCTAGGTCTTTCAGGATCTGAGAGTTATTAACTCAGCAACACAAACGAGGCCCATAGTTGCGTAGACCAGGCCTGGTCGGACTTCCAACCACAGAACTAGAAAACGTGCCCCACAAGCGACAGTGTCCACTAAACCCTGTGAAAACCTTGGTGAGGGCTGTGTTGCTGCTCAGATTTTGCCAGGGGCACTTGCGGTTCAAGGTGCATTTAAATTTCAAGGGGCATCGTTCATCTATAGGGTGGGAGGTAGGCAGAGTGTTGGGGGCTTTGGGTGGGTGAGTGGCTGGGTGCTGCTGCCTAAGAGGCAACTCCAGCCTGCAAACTGTGACTCAGAGAGGCCAATCGTCCCCAAGTAGGAAGTGAGCCAGGAGGCTCCCCCGTTGGGGACTGCACTTAGGGACAGTTTTGGTTTAGCCCCCTCCTCGTTGCTAATTCAGAGATTTAGACAGGAGAGGACCTTGATGGTCAGTTTGTATTCAAGCCCCTCCGGTGGAGAAGGGCGAAAAGGCGGGCCCGGGGCGGGGAAGGGGACTCGCCAAGGATGACACAGCGAGTTAGTGGCAGGGCTGGGACGAGGTCCTAGCCCCTCCAGCAGCCAACCCGGGGCTCTCTCTGCCTGACACACGGCCGCTGCACTCTGCAAAATTTCATATCAATCACAAAGATCTCAATACTGTGACGCTGGACATTGAAGTGAGTGCGGGTCGAATGTGGCGTGTGAGAATTAACAAACGAAGAGAGTGTTAGCCCTTTTCACAGTGATCAGTTAAGATCACCAAACAAGGACCCTGTGGCCGAGACCCCTCAAAGAGAGATGTCGGCACCGAGTCCTGGCACTCGTTACCTTATTTTTTTTTTGTCTTTTTGATTTTTTTTTTTGGAAAAAATTTAAGGGTTGAGAATGACATATCTCTTATATTCATTCAAAGGTGAAATTCTTATTATTATTTTTATCATGCATTAAGAGAGAGGAGAAGGTTTGCTTTAGCATTGCGCTGGTCACACAGGTAACACGGAGATAGTCAGAGGGGGAGTACTGCGTTCACCAGGTTTGACACTAGAGCTAGCAAATTCCACCACAAAGACAGCTTAGAACAGGCCGCGGTTAGCAAGAGTAAGCTCTGCGGGACCCCGAGGACAGGGTCTGGGGGTGGGGCTGGGGGTGGGGACGTGGGGACACTGCTTAGATCTCCTCCTCCTCCTCCTCCTCCTCCTCGACCCCCTCCTTGAAGGTGGTCATGTCGACCTTGTCAGGGAAGATGATGTTGACGGCCAGGTCTTCCCCGCTGTTGTACTGCAGCAGCAGCTGCTTCTTCTTGTTCAGCATGTGCTTGTAGCGCAGGTTGGCCACCCAGGCCTCGCACTTGTTGAGGAAGATGATGCCCATGGTGCCCAGCACCACCAGACTGGTCAGCACGCCCAGGATGGTGAAGCAGATGGCCTGGCCCTCGGAGAGGAGCGGGGTGCTCTTGTTGATCTCCCGCATGGACACCTTCAGGATGCGGTGCTCGGGCTGCTGCACGGGCAGCTCGTGCACCCCGGGGGTCAGGCGGTAGGCCAGCCCGTACCCACTGGGCAGACGGGTGACCTGCTGGGAGCTCGCCACGCGCTTCTTGCCACAGAGGGGGCCTGTGAACTCGGGTTTGCACAGGCACTCGAACCTCACCTGGGAGTGCTGCAGGCAGGTGCCCCCGTTGAGGCACGGGTCGGATGCACAGTTCATCACCGGGCGACTGCAGGTCTTGTCCACGAAGCCGGGGGGACAGCGGCAGCGGAAGTCACCCCCGATGTCAGTGCAGATGCCTTGGTTCTCACATGGATTGGGGGTGCAGTTGTTGGCCACGATCTCGCAGAAGTTGCCCGAGAAGCCAGGGAGGCACAGGCAGGAGGCATGAGAGGCCTGACCATCCTCGTCCACGCAGGTGCCACCATGCTGGCAGGGCGAACTATGGCACAGAAGAAGACAGGGTAAAGGTCCCTTGGGGGCAGGACTAAGACAGGGGTGCCAGGTGGGGGGCAGGTGGTCAGAAAACGTTCGGTGAGTGGGTGATGCCAGCCAGGGGGCGCCAGGGAGGTGCCAGGCACTGTCACTCCTGCCTGCTCGCCTATGTGGGGTGTGAACCTCAGCCCCATCACACTGCCTTCCTTGATGGTACCTGGAACACGCCTGACCTGACGCCCATCTCCTCTCTCACTTCTACGTCACCGCTCCAACCAGAGGCCTACCAGTGGACTGGTGGGGGAAACTGAGGCTGAGAGAGGCGAAGTCAGAGCTGGAGTGAACCTCCTCCTTTAGCCTGGTTCCCACACGGGGCATCACCACTATCACCACCTTATTATTATTTTTACTTTTATTTTCAGCAGAGCAAGCCTGCAGGTTATTGTGCAGAGACCCTTGGGGACTCTCTGAGTGAAAGAAATACGTGGCCTGTCTTTGCTGGCTCGGGCGCGTCCGTGCTGCTGGTTAATAGTAGCTCATTCACCCACGAGCAGCCTGCCCGACCGAAGCTGTTTGCTCAGAGGGGAGCACACGGAGCATTTAATGTAAGTGCTTTTAAACGAGCAGGCCTTTTGTCATCTGATAAATGCCAAAACTCCAGGGAAGAAAGGGTCTGTGGGCACAAGAAACCAGCATCGCCGCTCGGGACAAGGGCTGCATAGGAGCTGAGCTCTAGAGGAATTTCAAGGACCCCGGGCTGAATTTTGACAAGACTAGTTCAAGTCCGTTCGAGAGGAAAGCAAAATATTGTAAAGTCCTTGCTCGGCATGTTCCCTTTTCTCTAATAAATAGAAACGGTGCTCGATGTTCGCCCCGCCCTCCTCTGAGTGCTGATCTTTCGATGCCTCGTCAGGGCCTATTTGTGGCACTCGCCAGCTCCAGGGTTCTGCACACCACCTTGGAAGGCCAGGGTGAGAGGAGCGAATTTGGCATTCCACCTTCCCAGGGGACCCCCCCCCCATCCCCACCCCGTCCAGGGCTGGGTTCTAGGCTGAATGGCTGCTTCTGTCCAACTCCTCTCCTGGCCTCCGCGTCCGCCCCATCCACACAGCTGCGCCCCTAAGGGGCCAGAAATGGCTGCACTGCTAGGAAGCCCAGTGCCTCCTGGTGCAGGAGAGGCAAGTGACCATCCTATCTGTTGTGCCCACTGCCCAGGACCAGGAGTCCGCTCCCCAGGGAGGGTGAGTGGGTTTCACAAGACACAGCCTGGGGCCTTGCCAACCCCTAATCTCTTATGCTGCCTTTAGAAAATGATGCAGCTCCAAGCTCTGGTGTGCCGTCCCAATCTGCTCCCCATTCACACTGGCCAGGACTTAGGGACAGCAGGAGAATATGAAATTACCTTCAGGATCATTTGAAAAAATTATGGAAATGACCCTTCTCCCTGTTGGGGGCAGCCCCCCCCCCTCCTCTTCAAGGGGCTGCGGACTGGCATTTACTTGGTCTTTTGTCTGGCGACAGGTCTGACCGGATTAGGCTGAAAAGGGTCTTTAGGGATGTGAAGCAAAAATCACGAGCAGCATTCATCAGACCAGAAGCTATTGGGAAAGAGTATTTACCCATTGATCACGCAGGGCCCGTCCTTTCTCCCACAGTCCTTCCCCGAGAACCCTGGGGCACAGGAGCACTCGTACTGGCCGTTGTCGAGGTTCACGCAGGTTCCATTGTTAGCGCAGGGAGTTGAGGTGCAGGCCCGGATGTCTGGGGAGGGAAAGAAAATCAGGCCCTGCCATCCTCTGCTCCGGGGAGGTTGGGGGTAGGGGGTGGCGGCGGGGAACAGAGGCTGGAAGGTGAGCTTCCCAGGTGGAGACAAGGAAGACACCCCTCCAGTTGGTCAAGGGGAAGGGACTCCCAGGGGGCTGCCTTTTCTGTTTGTGGCCGCTGCCCATGGTCACCAAGTAGGGTCCTGAGGAAGGAGGTATGCTGACACCCCCTCCCCCACAAAGAAACAAACCCTGAACAGCTCAGGGGGCTGCAAAGGCTTCCTTGTGTTAGGTCATTGGGAAAGAAAGTCACGTCACGGCTGTTTGCTGCCATTCAACCCAGGACACCTGTTTCCTTTTCTGGGGTACCAAGTCACCCCTTAAGTTCAGCACTGTGATCTCCATGGCAGATACCTTCTCTCCCCTACAGGTGTGCTGAGGTCCCTGACACCCGCCTCTCCTAGACAGGTTTGCACATCAAGCTTCTCATGATGTGGGGCGGGGGGCTGTCACAGGCGGGCAAGTGCAGCCCAAGCGTCAGGAACACCAGAGACCCTTTGTGCCCCAGGGGGCTGGGGCAGGGCAGGGGGAATAGAGACATGAAGGCCCCTATCGGGAACCAAGAAGTCTAATTCAGCCCAGCTCTGCCTCCACCTCCAGGGGGTCTCTCTGCTCTCAGGCCTTGAACTAAGGGGGTCCACGAGAAAAAGGCCGTCCCCTTGGAAGGCAGCACGGTCAGAACTGTTGAGCTCTCTCCCATCAGCGTGCGTTTCCATGAGCACGGGGATATTCCCACCGCCTTTCGACACCTCCCGTCACGTACACTTCATTATCCTGGCTCGGCAAGCCGGGGACAAGCTGAACAAAGGAGCCTGGGTCAGGGGCTCTCTGACAGTGCAGGCCCCTGCCTCCCCCCCACCTGCCAGGGAGGGTCCCATTCTAAATCCATCCCCAGCCACCGGCTGAGGTCAGCCCCTCCCCAGTCTGTGCCTCACTTTCCCCATTTATAAAAAGAGGGGCTTTCCCTGGCTGGTCTCCGAGGGGCCTTTCAGCTTTGATTTTCTACCAAACAGAAGGCTGGGGCCAACCAGATACGCAGCAAGTTAAGGCAGATGGCGATGGCGGGGAGGGGTCCACACACATAACAGACTCTCCCTCTGTTGCAGAGACCCCGCAGCCCCGTGGAGGGAGATGGCAAACAAGCAGTAAGGAGAGGCTTGAATGCAGCCAGCCGAGCCCACTAGGGGTTCCCTGGGAGCCCCGCTGGGGGCACGGAAACAGAAAGGGGCTTTATTCTTAGGGAGAGGAGCCTCCTAACCCTCTGCTCCCGAGTTCTCTTGTCACCTGGGAGTCTGAAACTTAGGCTAAAGGGCTGCTGACCACCCTGCTCCTGTCCCTGCCGGGCCAAGCCTCATCAGCAGGGGCTAAGGCCCACGTTTGCCCAAGGAGGAGGCTGCCAATAGGGGTGAGGAGGGGGCTATGCCTGGAGAAGCAGCAGAGATGGGGGGACAGGGGCAGCCTCAAAGACCAGAGCAAAGGGGAGGGGGAGGAGAGGACCCTCAGTTGCCCAGGGGGCTATTTCCTCAACACCCAGGCTCCTGAGAGCCTCTGTCCACCAAGTGGGGAAGGGGACCTCGGTCTGGGAGCACCAAGGGAAGTCCTGGGCTTAGATACCAGACTGGATGGGCTCTGGGCTGAATGCTCTGGTCCCAGATGGGGACATCTCTGGGGCCCCCAGTCCTCAGTTAGAGCTACTGCAACGGTGACGCACTGAGGGGCAACAGAGCCACAGGCCTGCGCATGAGTCAGCTGCAGATAAAAGAAACTGCGTCACAGTCGCAGGAGGCGGAGTGGGGGGGGGTGGCTTAAGGATCCAAAATGTTAGAGGGGGTCTCGATTTTGAAAGCTAGCCGCCCTTAGGTTTTCCTTAAGGGAAGGCACTAGAAAAAGCTAAGATGAGAATTCACCCTGAGCAAACCCTTTGGCTTCTCTGAGCCTCAGTTTCCCTATCTGTCTCTGCTAACGTCAGGGAACAAGGGACAGAAAGAAGTCCCTGGGCACTGTCTAGGCTGCTGGGGTTTTATTTTATTTTATTTTTTCGAGGACTTCAGTCTCTGCCCAGGCTTCCAGCAGGTTTTGCCAAATGAGAACGGGCTCAAACGAACATTTGCGGCCTGAAAATGCAGCAAGAGCCAACTCTCAATTGCTCAGGGTTACGGAGGACAAAGATTGCATAAATTAACGGAATCAACAGATAACACCAATCTACCTTGTGCCCACTTATCGGCCTTTCCCAGGCTCCCTGGACACCTGAGCTCATCCGCAGCGGCCCCCAGTCCGGACTCGGCTCTGGCCGCCCAGCACTGGGCCCCCGGACCCCCTCCCCTGTTTGTTTGCTTGCTTCCTGCAGCCCCCTTAGGACAGTCCCCAGCGTGACTGTTGGAGACCCCCCTTCCTCACCCTAGTCCTTTCTACTCCCTGAGCTCCAGTGACCCGGGCAGGCAGGTTCCCCGGGGTCTGCGGTCCCCACCTGCTCCGCTTTGTGGGGTGCATGTTTACTACGTGACTCTTAATTCCACCGGCAGCCCCCCTCCTCAGTGCCTTCTCTGGGTGATGGGTGTGCAGAGGTGAACAAAATGGTGTCCCCTACCTGTGAGGAGCCTCCTGCCACCATCGGGCAGTGTATACATAGATCATTACCATACAGAGCACCAGGTGCGTTGAAATTAGGCTTGAGGGGGAAGGGAGGCCACCGGGCTGGGAGGAGGTGGCTGGGGCAGAGGGCCGGGGTGAGGGTGCCAACCTATGTCGCACAGGTTCCCGTCCCAGCCGTCGTGGCAAATGCACTGCCAGGGCTCCACGCAGAGTCCGTTAGCACAGCCAGGAAAGGTCGCGCATTGGTCACACAGGGGACCCTGCCAGCCAGGCTGGCACCTGCAGGGGGTGGGAGGGAATAAAGATGGGGGCCTTTGAGGATGGGTACAGGTGGCAAGGGGGCTTAGGCTGCTTTCTGTGGAACCAGAGGTCCTTGGGGGTCTTTGCACAGTGGCAGGCCAGTGGGTCCCAGGCAGCAAACAATAGTCACCTGAATGAAAAAAGCTTAAACAGAGGACCGTCTGAGGAACAGACATCGGGGCCCCTGAGAGCCCAAGAGCACTGCGTTTTGCCGCAGTGGACTGCAATGATGTCATCCTGAGGGGGGGCTCCATGCCACCCCCTTCTAAGAAAACAGACAAGAGCTATGGCTGTCCCCGCCCCTGTCCTCTCCCCTCACCCCCCCCCAACCAGTTTCCTGCAGGAGTGACGAAGCTTTTTATTGCAGCCCAATGGCTAAGCCTGACACCCTCTTTTTTCTGCCTAACGCCATGATGCCCCAGGATTCTGCCTTGGCCCCCCATAAGAGATCTCTGGGGACCCCCTCCATTACCTGCAAACATTGTCATCCTCGCAGAATCCATATTGGGGGTGACAGGCCGGTAAGCATTCAGCTCCTGAGGCACAAGAAAGGTTACACCGTTCATCTCACAAGGCCCCAGAGGCCAAGGCAAAGACCACAGTTTCCCTCGAGGGAGCGCAGACCCTCTGCGGCCCTATCCACCTGGCACACAGTAGGCACTTCATGTCAACCCACTCAGGAAAAACTCTCTGCCATGTGCTTGGTCATCGAGTGACCACACAACATTGCTTCATCCTCAGGAGCAACTCAGACATCTCATTTTCCCCCCCAAAAAAGTACGAAACCTCAAATCCTTAAAACTGGGCAGGGGGGAGACAGTGGATGGACTGATTCTGACCCTAGGCACTCAGCCAAACCCCCATTTTTGCTAAGTGAGATAAAAAGGGGGACAGATTTTGAGATATTGATCTCTGGAAATCCCAGACAGGTTCACCTGGTGGCTCACAGGTAAGTCATCTGGACATTTTTTGAAGGTTCATTCCAGTTCAGCCAAGTACCTACGTCAAATCTCCCATTTCCCCTACCCCCCACTCTTCATAGGAAAAGAACACGCAATGGTTTTGTAGGACTGACTGCAATTCCGACCCTAGTTAAATATTCTGACAATTTCATAGGCGCCTACTGTGTGCGTTTTCTTCAACCTGCTCTCCAGCTTTTCAGACAGCCCCCTCCCCCGTAAACACTGGTGCAGTGGGGGAGGGGCACTGCGGGAGGGGCCACACTCGTCAGAGACAGATGGCTGCTGCAGACAGAAGTGTCGCAGCCCCTCACCTAGAACGACGCCACAAGGGGCGGGGGTGGGGGGCGCTGGGGCTGGGAACATTGCGAATTTGGGCCTACGACCGCCAAGTCGCCCCCTCGCTGCCCCCACAGACCTGTACCCCAACGCGCACATAAGGACCCCCAAAGTTGCACCCCAGAGCCTTTTCCCAGAGGACTCCCAGCATCACCTCGTCCCTCCATACCTCCTGTCTCAGCGCACCGACACCCCTCGAGCGCCACTTCTGCGGGGCGGGAAGGGCCTGGGGGCGTCCCACAGCTCACCTGCTCCCCTCTCCCCGGGACCCCTAGGACCGGGCTTGGCATGCAAGGGTAGCGGAGAGGGCGAGGCAAGCACAGCGTGGGGCTTAGGGTTAGGCGGGACGGCCGGGAGTTGGGGCGCATGGGACGGGGCGCGCAGGGCACCCGGCGGCCGGGGGGCGTCGCAGGCATCCCCAGAGGGGGCGCGAGCCAGGCCGCCAGGAGGGCTCACCATGGGCACTCTGGCCGGAGACCAGCAGGAGCAAGAGGACGGGCAGGAGGGCTGCGGTCGCGGTCATCGCGGGGCGGCCGGGGTCGCGGTCCCGGGAGCGGCGTGGGTGCAGGTCCTGCTCCGGGGGCCGCGCTGGACTTCTGGTTGCGGGCGCGGGAGTGGGCGCGGGCGCGCAGCGAGGGAAAAGCCAGGGCTGCACAGGGCTGCGCGCTGCGCTCTCCAATGCCGCCGCCGCCGAGCTGCCGCCGCCGCCGCGCGCGCCGCCCTTTTCGTACCGCCGCCCCCCCGCGGCCCCCGCCCCCCGCCCCCGCCTTCGCGCGCACGGGGCCGGCGCCGGCCAGTCCCGGTGACCCCCGCCCCTCGCAGAGCCGCCCCCCACCACTGTGGCGTCCCGGAAACCCGCTCGCGCACGCGGCGCACTCTTGGCTAGACGGGCACAGGTACCTCGCGCGCGTTGAGCACACGTTCCCCACACAGGACGGCACACGGGCGCGCACAGCCGGGCCCGCTTAGCATAAGTCTTATGAGCCGAACACAGGTTGGGCCGCAGACCCCAGGACCGCGCAGGGACACGCTCGGAATACACAAGCACGCACAGAAACACTTAAACACATATTGCCAAGGTCCCGAGCACACATGCCATGGTCCGCACACCTAGAAAAACGCACACGCACACTCTAAAGACGTACTACGCACATAATCACCCACGCACCCAGAAAAACACTCATAAAAAGCTTTTTGCACCCAGACCCCTAATCATAATGACGCAGGAAAACGCAGACACTTGTAGCCACACACAAAAGACAACACAGACACACCCTATATCACAAACACACACTGCAACACAAACGCAGTGACACATGCCCAGTCATGGACACGCAGAGAGGCCAGCGCACATACAGTTATGAAACACGGACATCTTTCAACGTGTGCCCTGCCGTCCACACAGGCACGCGCAGAGCCACGTGCTCACCTGAACATGCGAACACCCTTGTAAACATACAGCCGCCTGAGCATGCGTTCAGTCCCCTGCACCCCACGCACGCCTGCATACAGGGTGGTCAGGGCCTCAGTGCAGCCAAAGCATAAACGCTGATTTTCAGGCGCACACACAGCTACATACCTGAGACTCACAAGCGCACATACGTACCCAGTCTCAGAACTTACAAGCCTCGGGTTCTTGGTTACACATTCATATAAACACACATACGTAGTCACCCAACACACACACACACACACACACACACACACTATCACATATATCTTTGCCCACAGTGACATTTGTGGGCAAGCTCACAAGTGTGCTCACTCTCCCACGCACACATGCACACCAAGCACTTTGCACATATTCCAGGCCCACTGGGAGGCCTCTAGACAGGGCTTGCAGGAACATGGGGTGGGGGATTCAGACCCTACCAAAGACCCTCTTCTCCAAAGAGCTCCTGGCCCCCAGCCTGTCTTTAGAGCCCTACACTCCGCTCTGGGCAGTTTCTCCGCACCCTTGTCAGGATATGAGAGTTTCAGGAAAATTTCCAAGGAGTGTGCAGGTAGCAGTGGGGGGGAGGGGAAGCGGTAGAAGGTGATTAAAGGTGTTTAGCCCCCTGGGGTTGAGTACCAGGAGGTCAGGACCTTTAGAGGGGTCCTTTGTGTATGCTGCATTTGCATGGGTTAGTTTGCATATAGATCCCAGGGGTTCACCTATTTCACAGTCTTCCCATATCATGGCTTCTCCTTTTCCACAGTGCTGGGTGTGTGTGTGTGTGTGTGTGTGTGCGCGCGTGCACACACACACACACACACACCTGTATGCATGCATGTGTGGTGATCTTTGCCACTTTGAACCTGGGGTGTGGGATTGGCCTTCCTGGTGTGTCACAGGGCCCGGGAAGGTTTGAGGACACATGCTCTGACCTGGGGATAGATAGGAGTGGGAACTTAGGCCAGAGGCAGCTCACAAGCACACGGGGCATCAGGCCCTAACCTAAGTCTACACTGGGGTGGAAAGGAGCTAAGAGGAGCTATTTCTTACCTGGCTCTCCAGAGGCTGGAGGGAAACGCTCACCCCCTTGGGGAAGGCACCTCTTCCCTGGTGTTCTCTGCTGAAGACCCAGAAAGGTGGGAGCACTGGGGTGCCCTCCCCATACCCCTGCCTTTCCATTACTCCCCTTTCTTCCAGGGACCCTTCTCAAGTGAAGAAACTGAGTCCAGAGATGGAAAGTCTTCTGCCTAAGGCCCCTGGTTACAAAGAGAGTGGCCACCAGGCCCAGCCTAAAGGTCCAACTGTCCACTGCATGAAGGTGCCCATAGCTTCCCTGATCCCCACCACTACCCCACCCCCACCCCCTGACCTCTCTTCCCTCCAAGAACCCTGATCTCAGCCTCCAAAATTATCCTACAGAGTACAGAGGGCAGATCAGGAAAGGCTGGGTTCTCAGCCAGACACTAAGGACAGGGCGGAGGATCTCAGGGCTGAGCAGCCCTAGGTGAGCGCCCCCCTTTGGACTAAATCACGAGGTGCACTGTGAACTGCACCGAGCAGCAAGGAGAGCCCCCAAAGCCACCAGTGCGCTCCCATCTGGACCCCTCCCTTCTCACAGCCACCCTGCAGTTTTGGAAAGGGAAGGAGACCTGGGGAGGGCAATCTCACCCAAGGGCATCCATGTCCCAATGTCACAGGTTTGGCTGGAAAGAGCACCCCCTTGGCTGGCTGGCACCTGCTTGCTAAGCCCAGCTCCATCCCCTGACTGCTGAGGGCCCTTGCCAGTCACCTCCTTTCAGAGGTCAGGTTCTTTGTCTGTAGACAGGGATGGGTGCACCTGTTCCCAAAGGGAACGCGGGCTTCGTAAGTGGAAAACCACTGTACTTACAAGGCCTGGCCCCTTCCTGCCCTTCCTCCAACAGCTGCCGGCAGCCTCCGCCCGGTCAGCTAGGGCGAGCTGGAGGAGGGGGCAGGGGCTTTCTGGCTGGCCTCTTCCAGAGCCCCCTGCAGGGCTGCTGCAGAAAGGGGCCTCGGGGCCCCGCGGGACTTGTGAGCCTGAGGCTTTCTGTTGGTTTGCTCTAGTGTCGGTAAAGCATTTGTACATTCAGGAGACCAGAGGTTTCTTTTCAGAGAGCAGACAAGAGAAAGGGTAGCTCAGCAGCGGTGGGGAGGAGAGGCTAGTGATTGGCACAGGCTTCAAGGCTGCACAGAAAGCATGAAAATGCCAATCGGGTCCCTTGGGGAGAGGTCTGCTGTTTGCAAGCAGACCCTGGGGGCTGGGAGTGCAGGGCTGGAGAAGTCAGGACAGACATGCACATTCCTGTATATTGCCCTCCCCCCTCCCCCTGTCTCCCTTCCTTTTCCTCTCTTATCCAAAGTGCAAACCCAGAGGAAGCAGCCAGCCCCCCCTTCACACTGCATAGTTCAGCAGGTGGTCTACACAGGTAGCTGAGACTAAACCCGCCACCTGTGGGGCTGGATTGGGTTTCAATAGGGTTCCTTTCCTCTGCTAATCCAAGTGGCTCTGCCTGAGACCCCAGCCCCACCAGCAGCCAGAAAGTGTCCTCTGTTCCTTCTGCCCAGAGGCCAGAGGCCAGCTGGCTGGACAAGGGAGCTGGTGATGGGTGAATGTTTTCTGAGAGAACCAGAGAAATGTTATCTCCAGAAATGTTATTGCTAGCCCCTTCCCTCCCTCTCTTCCTCCCCCTTTTGCAGATACTAACACGCCCCCCCCCCACACACACACACCAGAGCATTTAGCCTTTGATCAGACAGAATGCCGATCAGGGAGATCAGCAGGGCTCAGCTCCAGGAACCTCGGAGAACAGCACAGCCTGGGTGTGCAGGGTGGGGCAAGTAAGCTGGGGAGGCGGCTCACCCCCACGGTGACACCCTGCTTTGCACCCCCAGCCCAGATGAGAATTTTTAGACCTGAGGCTTGGTTGTGGAGGTGTCCGCACCCATAACGGTCCAGTCTTCAGTGGGATATTACACAGTCGGGGAAACTGAGGCCCGGTGAGGACTCTGGGGAGTTTCTGCTCCCTCCCCCACCCAACCCTCTCCCTCCTACCAAACACTCTGCATTCTCTGTCCTTCCTCTGAGGGAGGACTCAGCTGCCCTGGTCCTGCCTGAGATGCAGCTCTTTCCAAAGGGACTACGTTAACTGGGGTGGCCTGGTTAGAGTCAGGAACTGAAATACCCTACAGACAGCAGGCAGAAAACTTCCCACCCGAGCCCTGGGTTAGGTATTCACAGACCAGTGTCCTAAGTTAACAGTTCACAGACCAGTGGCACTGCCTGGTCTCGTCTTCAGACCCCAGGTTAGCCCCACCGCCGAGGCCGTCCATCTCGGCTGGGCCTTCCTGGGCTGTGCTGGGCATTGCAAGGCCCATTTCAGAGATGAGTGCGTTGAGGCTTGAAGACCCGAGACAGCTTTGTCTGGGAACGGGGATGGAGCCCCCTGGGAACCCAGGCACCAAGTTGTCGGTTCAGTCAGCCAGAACATAAGAGTGAGCCTACAGGGAGGATTATAGGGAGGCCCAAAGGGAGCCCCGGGGCCATGCCCTCCTAGCGTTGGGTGGAGACGTAGCCCAGCCATCTTGGGGGCTTGCGAGGGTTGCTGCAAAACCCCGCAGGGACGCGCAGCTGCCACGACCCTGACTCCTTCCCCAAGCTCACGTTGCTCTTTGGAAAGAGACATTCCTTTTGCTCTGTGCGGAGGGGAGGGGGCCCGAGGGCGGAGGAGGGAAGGCTGTTGGAGGCACACCCAGGTACTTTTAGGCTCAAGAACACGGAGGTTTGGTCTCGTGTCCAATCAGCGAGAAGCCTCTTCAGTGTGAAGTGGCGTTGTGCTCTGCGGAGCCGCGGGAGGACGTGGCCGCGGAGGCGCACGCTCGGCTCCTGGCCTCGTGCTCGGGGCCTGGAGAGGCGCGTGACAGCGCAGGCCTGCTGAGTCCCCGAGCCCCGACGCAGGTTTCAATGTGACGCGGGGGAGAAAAAGCCCCCCCTCCGCCCGCCCTCAGCCACAAGTCCCGCAGAGGGAAAAATACAGGAGGAGGTGGGGAGAGCGAGAGCAAGAGGCGGGGGCGCCTTGGATTGGAACCATATTAAGTGTTGATTTCAGCGAGGTCGCACCTCTCCCCCAAACAGAACCAATTTCTCATCATCGATGATAGGATTCAAAAATAGATTTTTCTCGCTGCCTTCTTTGCCATCTGAATCGACGTGGATGTCAAGTTCACTAGTCTAATTGTCCACGTCATCAATCAAATGATCCCCTTAAAGGGTGCCACTGAGTCATGCTGTGCGCGTGGGGAGCTCTGGGGGTCTTGGGATGAATTAATGACGGCTTCCCACCCCCAGTTCCACACCTTGTAGGTACACTCCCACCCCCACCCCTACCCCAAGAGTGAGGAAATCCGAAGCAGAGGAAAAAGGAGTCTTTTCATCACTTAGCCTGTCGATGCAGGCTTTGGCAAAAAAAAAAAAAAAAAAAAAAGTACAGTAATTCTTAATTCATCAGAAATTCCCAGAAGTTAATTTTCCATAAAACGGCGGCTCAACTCTTTAAATGTATTCTTTGATCGGCTCAGCATTGGCTGAGCTCTTACAGTGTGCTGGGTGGGGGAGGGGTGACAGGCTATGCAATGATAGATCACAGGGTAGTCCCCTCCCCTCCATGGGTTCAAGGGGCGGGGAGGAGACCTAGTGCTTAGGGACCTGTGAGCCGCAGGGGTGTGGTGCCCGCAGGGACGGAGGGAGGCAGGCAGAGGGGGAGCTGAGTACACGTGGGACCGAGGAGATTGAGCATTTCTTGCTGGGTGTGCAGGGATGCATAGGAGTTCAGCGGGGTGTGCCATTCTGGGAAACCCTTAACCACAGAGGAAGCCCTGTGCCCCTGATAGCAGGACCTCCACCTTGGCCCCAGTGTAGGGAGTTTCCTGGATGATTGTGGCAGGCTCACAACCTCTCTCCACCTCCAGGAGTCCAGGTCTGTGGACAGGCGGCGGTGGGTGGTGGCTGGGTCTGCCACACCTGTCAGTTTAGGGATGTGAAAACACACACATCTTTCTCAACGAATTTAAGATGTTCTTGTTCTGTATTTGCTCTCTTATTTGTAAGAAACCATTAGCATCTTCATTCAATTATATATATACATATATATAAATAAACATATATATATATATTTATATATATTAGTATTTGGGGGGCTCTGCTACATTCCTCAATCCCTTGCAGAGGAAGGCACTAGGCACTGCCACTGCCCTGGCCAGGCTGAGGGAGGTCAGAGGGCCACAGATCTGCTCTTCTCTCCTGCCTCCTCCAAAGCTTTCTCCCAACCCTGCCTGCCAGGTCCTGCCAGCTCCCGCCCACCCAAGTGGGCCCTGGCCTGGGTCTGGGAGCCAACAAGCCCGTGGCCTCCTCCCAGCCACTCCGGGTGCTTCCGTGTCACTATCCACCCTGAGCACATCTTCCTGCCTGGTGTTAATGGATTTTGCACATATGCCTGACCTCAGCAGGCCCAGAAGTGCCCCTAGCAGGCAGCGTGCAGCGCTGCCCATGAGGTGTTTGTGGATTAGGTGAATTAATGAATAAACGAATGAGGCACAAAGTGTTCTCTGAGGGTTACTCTGGGCCCCTCGGAAAGATTCTGTGTCTTAGCAACTGGCGGCCTCGCGTGGCCCACCCCAGCCGGAGCCCTCTCAACACCTCTGATCTCAGGAGTTCTGGGGTTACTGGCCCGCAAACTGAATCTGGCTGAGTGTAGGGCCCCTAAGGTGACAGTGGCAACCCCGCCTTGGCCTTGTCCTCTCCCACCAGGGTCTCTCAGTTCTTGTAGTAGAAGTGTGGAATGAGGAGCAGCTGCACTGAGACCATAGTCAGCAGCCCCCTACCGTCATCTGCCACCCCCGGCCCCCGGTGCCTGGTTCCTCAGCACTGCTCTCCACAAGCCTGTTCCTATGGTGATGCTCTGTGCCTCCAGAGGCCCGACCTAGCTGTCTACGGCCACACTCCAGCTAGCAATGGAGCAGGGGACCCTAGCTTCCCCACCCAGCACACATGGGGTTGCTTGATACCCAAACTCACATTTGGTCCAATATGATGAGCCTTAATTTCATCCCTGCACAAAAATGTTGTTCCTCCTCCTTCTCCACTTGTGGAGTCTCCCTATCAGCCATAGAACTTGGCCCTGGGGCCCAGAGAGGCTGAACAATTCTCCCTAAGTCACACAGCAATACATTGGCAGAGCAGGAATAGAACGGTGAGGCCTGGGACCCCCACTAAGGTGATGTAAAAGGTGATCATACACAGTGCCTCAAGGAACCCCCAGGTTCCCTTGTTTAATGGGGGTCCATTTGAGGTCAGATCGGAAAGCGCACAGACTCAAAACGGAAACAAGCATGTCATAAGACAGGATTCTAGCTGGGACGGAAGGAGGTGGTCCTCTCTTGACTGTTTCGGTGTCAGGACGTTTGGGGGAGCAAGACGGTTTCCTGGGGCTGGCCACACTCTTTCCTCCTCACCTGGCCTCTGGCCTGCCCAGCACCTGTGTGATGGAACCCGCCTCTCTAAACCTTTGTTACTCCAGAACGGGGGCCGGGGTAGGAGCCTTCTGCCTCTGAACATTCACCCTGGAAGTGTCTCTGAACTGCTCATCTTTATCTGTCTCCACGCTGGCCTCCTGGGGGGGCCACCACCATCCTGCCGTTGCTGAAGCCGAGACGCGGACTCCTCCTTCCTCAGCCTTACCGCTGTTCATGTGCACATGTCCTGGGTCATCCTTCCCCACCGGCTCTCCCTTCCACTCCCACCCTCCCATCCTGGCCACTGCACCGGGGGTTGGCCATCAAACCCGGTCACCAAAGGGTGTATCGACCGGCCTCCGGACCTCCCAACTCCTTGGGTTCTGCAAGGCAGGACTCTGAGAGAGGTTTCCTAATGCATGTCTAGTCAGACCATGGTTTTGCCTAAGGTCTTCACAGAAGGGAAGTAGAGAGAAGAACTGGGGGGGAGGGTAAAGGAGGGAGAGAAGAAGGAAGAAAGGAAGGGAGGGAGGGAAGAAGGAAGAAGGGAGGAAGGGAAGGAGGGAGGGAGGGAGGGAGAGAGAAATGGAAGGAGGGAGTCCTCCCTTTTTCAAAACCCATGTCACCCCCCCAGGGTTGCACACGCAGAATCAGGCGCACAGTAGGCTCTCGTTAAGTATTTGCAGCGTTGAATCGCAGCACCTCATCCAGGAATCGATGAGGAGGCTCTTGGCAGGGATAGGGGCGGCTCAGGATCGGAAATGGTCTTTTAAAGCCCGGGGAGCCCGCTTCCCTGTGAAGCCTTGCCTCCAGCCCACAGACGAGTTTCCTTTCAGCGCCTTTCTGCTGCCTCTCTCCGATGGGCCAATTATTTCTGGCTGCATTTTACTTAATTCTGCCTCCCTTCCACGAGCAGCAGGCAGCAGCCTTCGCCATCCGTGGCCGGCCATGGGGCCCTAATTGATCCAGGCATGCTGAGAGGGGACCCTGCCAGCACCGTCTTGCCCTGCTCCCCTTTTTCTCCTGCTAACTAGAGAAGATGGGAGGAACAATCGTCCAGGTCTTGTTTTCTCGATATTTTCTGTGCACAAGGCACTGTGGTGGGAGTTGGGAAGGGCAGAGGTGGGTGGGGGTGGGAGGCTGGTGAGCTTGGAAAACTGGTCCAGGCTCCAGGCAGCTGTTCACTCCCCATGGGGGGCTGTAGGTCGTGCGGGGAGGTGAGACTCCAGTGGAAGCCCTCGGGAGGCGCTCAGGGTCCCGCCACACCTCTCCAATGAGGGTCCCACGTGACCTGTAGTGCTGTACAAACCACCGAGGAGCACCTAGGCCCCGAATGGCGAACCTATGACATGCGTGTCAGCACTGACACGTGTAGCCGTTTTTCATGACGTGAGGCCGCATACCAGAGAAGTACGGGGCCGCATGCCGAGAAGGATGTTTCATCCCCGGCTCCTGCACGGCCAGGTGCAGTAGCCGAGGATAAAACACTTGCTGTAGTGTAGACACTCTGTGCTGGAGGTCTGGAGGCCAAAACAACAGAACTCCGGCACAGAGCGTCTAGTTCTGGGACTTCCCGTTAGGCCGTTTTTCTCCAATTGACACACCACCCGAGTGATGCTCGGTTTTTTGGCGAATTTTGACACACCGAGTTCAAAAGATTGCCCATCACTGACCTAGGGTAAGTGACCATCCGGATTCCTTAACGGCTGCCCCGAGGCCGTGCCGCACCCCAATCTGGCCCCTCGGTCTCCTGCCCAGCCTCAGTCTCCTGCTCAACAGCTTGAGTTTACATTGAGACACAACTGTGGGTCTGCAGGATGCAGGCAGGGCCCAGCAGGGAGCAGATGGCACACAGGACACAGTTAATTCGAGGAGAGTTGGGGAAAGGGCTATGTACAGAGACACAGGTGGGTGTGAGGAAGCCAGAGGGGTGACAGCAGGCCCAGTCACCTGTGGGCCTTGGGCTCAGGGAGCACCATCACCTGGACCGGAAGCCAAGGGCACTGGCTGAGCCTCCCTTGTGTTGCAGAAGCTCTGGTCCACAGTGGCTCTGTCCTCCGGTGGGCTGGGGCCTCGTGCAGCTGGGAACAGAGGGCACAGGCCAGCTGCTGCAGGATTTTAGGTGCACCAAGCAGGGGCAGAAGGACAAGGGAAAAAGTGTCCACACAGCCAAGGGTGTCACCAAACCCAGCTGTCTCTTCAGTTGGGGAAACTGAGGTTGGGAAGCCTCTTCAGGGGACCGAGCTGGGATTTAAAAATGGGCCTCCTGGCCGAAGCCCAAGCTTCATGCCCCTGGCGCTGCCCTCACTACTTGGGGGTTTGTACCAGCTCCGAGCACTGAGTGGAAGGACCCCACTGGGCCATGAATGTGGGGGCACACACCTGAACCACCACAGGAGCTGAGCACACTCTTGGCTGGATGGGTGGTGAACCCTGTGCCCTCACTGCCCCAGGGGGTGGCAGAGAGGGGAGGGGTGACCGCAGAGAAGAGGAATTCAGAGATTCGGCAGGGAATGAAAGCTTACGACACAGCGGTATCTGAGCAAAGAAAAGGAGAAGAGTTCACAGAGGAAGCAGAAGAAGCTGCCAGAGGCAGGTGGGCACCAGACACAGCAGCTTCCTCCCATCTGGTCACCTCATTGCCCCCCACACCTCACCCCACCCCGCCCTGCTCTACGTTCCCTGCTTCTTCAGGCCAGAGGGCCCCTTCCCTGACACCCATAGGCACTCTCAAACTCATCGTTACAAAAGCAGAGAGGAATCACATGAGGAGAAAAGCGAGTGAGGAAGGAAGTGACCGATGGTCATCCAGGGCTGCAGGGACGAGAGGTGAGGTGGGTGATGTGAAGGCCTTTGGGGCAGGAGCAAAGGAGCTCAGCTTCAGAGGGGTCTGTGGGGTGAGTGAGAGGTGAGGTGTCCGAGGCAACAAAGCAGAGCTGTGAACGGGAAAAGAGGAAGAGAGAGAAAAGAGCCTTATTTCTCAAGCAGATTGCGTGTGTGTGTGTGTGTGTGTGTGTGTGTGTGCATTCAGAGATGGGAGAGACTGGAGGGTGTTTACAGGCAGAGAGGCTGCAATACCAGATGAGGCATAATTGATTAATTTAATAAAGAGAACAGTCTCTCCTCTGCAAGTTCCTGGTCTGGCGGGGAGACGAAGATTTGAACCGACACCTGTGCGAATGGGAGGTGTGCTGTAATTGAATTGCCGGGTCCAGCAGCAGCAGTCTGGGGCTTGGTAGGTGCCCTACGGTAACTCCCTGGACACCGGGGGCAGAGAGAAAGCCGCCTCGTGGTCAGGGCCCTAGGAGGCAGTCAACAACTGTCCTTAGAGGATGGGCACGTGTTCATTGTGTTTTGAACTTTCAAAGAGGTTTCACGTTTGTTTTATTTACTCCTCAGAACCCAGCACTTGTCCTGCTTCGGTGTAGATGCCAGTGAGTCACTCGATGTGCTGAGAGGTCAGGAGAAGTTTCTGTAGACCACAGTGCAATGTGCTGTTCTCCTCTGTACCCTGGGCGTGTAGTAAGGGCACAGGGAGTATTTGTTGAGTGAATACATGATGGATGGATGGATGGATCGATGGATGGATGGGTGGAGGGTGAGTGGATGGATGGATGGATGGATGGATGATGGGTGGATAGATGGATGGGTGGATGGATGATGGGTGGATGGATGGGTGGATGGATGGGTGGATGGATGGATGGATGGGTGGATGGATGGATGGATGGATGATGTGTGGATGGATGGATGGATGGGTGGATGGATGGATGGATGGATGATGGGTGGATGGATGGATAGATGAGTGGATGGATGGATGGATGGATGATGGGTGGATGGATGGGTGATGGGTGGATGGATGAATGGATGGATGGATGATGGGTGGATGGTGAGTGGATGGATGGATGGATGGATGGATGGATGATGGATGGATGATGGATGGATGGATGGATGAATGGATGGATGGATGGGTAGATGGATGAATGGATGGGTGGATGGTGAGTGGATGGATGGATGATGGATGATGGGTGGATGGTGAGTGGATGGATGGATGGATGGATGGATGATGGGTGGATGGTGAGTGGATGGATGGATGGATGGATGGATGATGGATGGATAATGGATGGATGGATGGATGGATGAATGGATGGATGGGTAGATGGATGAATGGATGGGTGGATGGTGAGTGGATGGATGGATGAATGGATGGATGGGTAGATGGATGAATGGATGGGTGGATGGTGAGTGGATGGATGGATGATGGATGATGGGTGGATGGTGAGTGGATGGATGGATGGATGGATGGATGGATGGTAAGTAGATAGATGGATGATGGGTGGATGGATGGGTGGATGGATGATGGGTGGATGGTGAGTGGATGGATGGATGATGGATGAATAGATAAATGATACCTTGGAGTGTTCAATAGAAAAGCTACCTCTCATCACCTGGGTAAACTGAGACTTGGAGACCAGCACAGTGCCAGTCTTGGAGACACGAATGCTTGTCTCCTGGAAACAATGACAATGCAACTTCTGGCAGGAGTCAGTCATCTAGTGCTCCTCCAACAATCACGAGCACCCTTCTCATCGCTCCCTCTGAGGAAGACACTGGGGCAGGTGGGTTAGGGCTCTGTGTGGCCCCCTCCAAGATTCTGAAGCCCTCCGGGAGAACTGGGAGAGGTAGAGCCCGTTCCTGGGGAGGGCACCGAGGGCTGCACACGCAGGGTGCCTCCTTGAACACGGTCACTGCCCCATGCCTGCAGCATAAAGGCCGACACCCTCCTCCTGGCCTCCAGGGCCCGTCCATGAACAGGACCTCGCAAGCTCCGGCACTTGCTTACCTCCACGGCCTGGCTTACCCTGGGCTTCACTTGAAACGTTCACCCTGGCCCACCCCTCAGGTCCGTCGTTGCTGAGGGACACCTCCTCCAGGAGCACTCCATGAACACCCGCCTGGCTCTTCTGCGTGAAGACACTCTGCAGCCAGTTGCGGTTACCATGGGGGAAGCCAGCGGGCTCTCTCTGTGTGCCTCTGGCCCTGTCTGCTCAGGGCTCTACTGTCTTTTCTCCTGAATGCGGGCCCTCTCAGGGGTCTCCTGGGGGGCCTGTCCATCCAGGGAGGAGGCCCCCTCCTCCTGCCCTCCCTCCTCTCCCCTAACAATCTGAAACCTGAGCCCAAATGCCCGGGCTTTATGCAGTCTTTCCTGGGTCTCCTCCTGGTCAGAGGGGCCCGGCCCTCTCGTCTCCTCAGCCCTCCTGGGAGATGCACACTGGGGAGAACAGATTGCTCCCGAGCTGCCGGGGATGCTCCCTGCAGAAGAGTCCTCCTCCTCTGTGGGAATCTTCAGAAGGGGCCCCTCAGCAAGCTGCAGAGTGTCTCACAGAACAAACAGTAGGAGCTCACTACATGCCAGAGAGACCCCCCCCCCCGAGAATGGGGAGGGGCAGGCCTCCTCAGGGTGTGTGGGTTTTATAGAGAACCAGAGGCAGCCATCACCTCCTACACTGTATGCGATCTCCAGGCCATCTCCCACCCCTAACCGTGCCTGCTCCTCACCAGACCAAGGCTCCCACCAAGCTTTACTTCCAAAGTTAGCCGTCCGAAAACCCAGCACCCCGACCCACCCACCGCCACCTGGCTGGCATCTTGAGCCCCATCCTATTTCAGGGTCCATATCGATAAGATAAGGCTGAGGCCCCCTGCTCTGAGTGTCCCCTCTCCACCCGAGCTCTGGCGAGGCCATGAGGCAGGGCTTGGAGGGAGAGCTGGGAGCAAAGTGCCAGCATTTGGTCATTACCACTCCTCCTAATTGTTGTTATTACATTAATTAGGAATGTGCCCGATGACCTTTGGGGTAACTGAGCCTCTCTCAGGGGCAGGGAATTCTCCCCAGCGGCTCTCCCTTTCACGAAGCCAGGCCACCTGCTTGGTGAGTGAGGGAGTTGGCCAGGCGATGACTGGCCAGTGGGCCAGCCTGCGGGCACCCCAGAGCCCCCGCTTGTCACGGAGCTTTCTGGTTCTGCACAGCACTTAGTCCTGCCCATGACGGGGACAGGGCCTCCAGCAAAGCACCGGGCTGCCTTCCCAGCTTCCACATCTGCCCGCCTCCTCCCAGCCCCCCTCGCTCGTCAAGACAGAAGCTGGCAGGCAGGGGTATGCAGACATGCATCGTGGCATTTATTCATATGTTCCCTGACCCCAGCTTTGTTCGAACATCTGCGGGCGACTCTTCCTCAAGAGAAGGGACGCTGCCTGCCGCTTTTTTTTCTTTTTGCCTCTGAGTTGCCGGGAAGGAGGCGAAACTGAGTGTTGGGAAGCGGACCATGTGATCAAGACGGGCACGTTTCTCGGGGTGGGTAGTCACCGACTAGTCAGCAAGTCTGAAGGCCCTGACTGCAGAACAAGTGACAAGAGGACCCAGTGATGTGGTTCCGGTGCTGCTCTGTTCCTTCGTATTATCCCCAAGGTCCAGGGCTCAGAGGCCACAGGCTGGATGGAAACAGACCACCGGAAGCCCGCAGGCTGATGAAGAACAGGCTTGTGCAGACATGTGGGTGTTCTGGGCCAGAGCAATGCTGGCCCCTCATTCCATACCTTCTCCCACAGCCCAAGCCTCAGTTTCCCCCTCTGTGCCTGGGATGGTTATGACAAAACCCAATGACCTCTGGATCCTGGAGCCTACTCCCCTTCTGCAACCCAGTTCTAGCACCTTGGTCACACCTGCCTCCTTCTCCCCTGCCCAAGACACAGCAGGGCCAGCCTTCCTGTCCTGCGGCCACAGCTGTGCTCATGGCCACCAGCTCCCAGCCACCTCCAGCCTTAGTCTTTGCTGTTCCCTCCACCTAAGTGGAGGGAACAGCCACTTCAACCTTATCACTTGTCAAGACACAAGCCCGCCCAGTAGCACAAGACACGGCACAAAGTCCAGGCTGTCGCTCTGTCCCCAGGGGCCCAAGGAAGGACAGAGCAGCATGTCATTAACAAAGCCACATGCAACGGGGGGGGGGGGGGGGGGGGGGCAGGGAACACACTGCCAGATATGGGCCTTTCCCAGGGACCCTGGAGTGCCAAACCAGGGCCCCAGTACAGGTGGCAGCTGGGTGAGTCTTTCTTCAGTGCCCCCCTGCCCCCAAGGAGAAAGCTGGGAGTAAAGAGAGGATGGCAGTGGCCAGTGGTGTGGCTCAAATAATTTAGCAATTGCTTCTCTGCCCTAATGACCGTTTTAAGTGTGTAAGAAACAGTTCTCCAAAAGGTAGTTTATTATTTCATGCATGTACTTCAATAAGAACAATAAAAGAGATGCACAAAATTAGATTAGGTTATAAGCCTTTTAAAATATTCATTAAAAATATTAAATAACACCTGACAAAAGCAATAAAACTGTTACTTAAGATATTTCCATATAGCTTCTTGATTGGTGTGCTCACTTGCCATGTTTTTCACCTCGGGATGGAATGAACATGACGACGGGCGCTTAGAATACACTGTTGCGCAGCGGAACATTAAAAAAACAGTAAGGAATGTCAATCAGTGATTTCCACGTGGGGCGGCTGCGCAGGCGCCCACCTTAGAAAGAACCCTCATCACAGGTTCCATTTTAACAGCCGGTTCACCGCACTCAACAAACACTTAGGTTTTGGTTCTGCGGAACCGGTGTGAACCGGCTGAGTCCCACCACTGGAGGGTGGGGTTGCAGAGAAGAGCCTGGACTGAGAGAATGATAAGACCGTGGGGCGCAGGCAAGCGGCCACACCTCTCTGAGCCTCGGAGTCCTGACCTACAAGATGGAAGTGGTATCGGAAGCAACCTCCTGGGCCCACTGTGCCCACAGGAAGTGCCCAGGGATAACTGGCAGCCAGCCACGCCCAGAGGGAGATGAACAAGAGGGTAGTGTGACCCAAAGCCCCCAGCGCAGCACCACCCTGAGCTGCCCAGGGAGACCTCTCCCACTGGAGGTGACGCAGGAGTGCTGAGGAAGCCCAGGCAGGGCCTGAAAGCCATTGGAAGGCTTCCCAGTGGAGGTGACCTTGGGGATGGGCCTTGAAGGGTACAAATGAGTTTGTTTGCCAAATGCAGGGGAGGGGGACGCCTTCCCAGCAGCAGGACAAGCTGGAGCCAGGAAGGCCAGGGCACAGACGTGCCCGGCTATTTTGGGAGCCTTGTCAGAGACCCGGTGGAGTGAGGGGAGCAGCTGTCCCTGAAACTGGAGGTCAGAGGGGCTGCCCAGCCGAGGTCCCGAATGCCAGGCGCTGGGCAGTATGGAGGGCAGCCTCAGACAGTCTTTAAGGAGAGAAAGGTCAAGGTCAGAGCTTCTGAAAGCTCCAGCGATCACCCTGCGGCCATAGGGAAAGACAGAAGCAGCCAGGCCAGGGCAAGGTCCAGCTAAGAGGCCAGGACTGTGGAAATGGGGCTGGGGGTTGCTGGAGGCAGACGCCCAGAATTGGACGTGGGAGGGCCCTTCTGCCTTTGGTCCCCCACTCGACCTCCGGGTGCAGGATGGAGCTCCTACACTAGGCTATAGCCCCCTGCCCTGCTTTCTAGTTAACAAAGGGGAAAAACACGGCGGGAGACGGTTTGGATTTGGCTAACGTTCAGGCACGGCTGGGGAGGAGGGAATGCAGGACTCCGTGGGGACCTGGAAGTTTCCAGAAGGCCTGACTCCCCTCCCTGCACGTCTAGCTGGCCACCGCTGCCAGCCTCTTGCGCCCCCCTCAAGGTGGGGACAACTGCCCTGCCCCTGCTCTCGGTGAGCCCGCTGCGCCCCCTGCCGGCGCCGGCGCGGAGGAGGAGGGAGCCGGGGCAGGGGGGACTGTTCCCGGCGACAGGGCACCCTGTTTTTTTTTTTCTCGCTGGTGCGTATATGTTTCCTAAAAAGAAAGGTATGCGTGGCAAAAAGATAAGAGGGGAGCCGTTATTAATGAAAACAGGTGAGGAGAACAGATTCATTATCGTTTTCAGCCTAATGAAGCCTGTTGAAGGCTCTCTCTGGGGTGATAAATCCTTCCGCCCAAGCCCTCCCCAGCCATGGAGCGACCAGACCAGCGTGTCATAACTCATGTCACAGGAATTACACCGCTCCCCCGCGCCCGAGTTTCCTCAATGCAGCCCAGTTTGGGAGGACAAGGAGCGAGGCTGATAACAAATTTTGGAAACACAGAATTTCACATCCCATTGCACAAGCATTAAGGTGACAATACATTAGGTTATTTCTTCCAGATTGCCACCCCCCCGCCCCCGCCCGTGATGGCTGCGATGGAGGCCAGGTCCAGGGGTTGGAGGCCAGGAAAAAGCCTGTAAGTCATGTGGTCACCCTGGTGGGATTGGAGGATGCAGTTTAGGACTTGTCAGGCCTGGCCAAAGGTGACCCCGGGGCCCGGGATGGGAGCTACGTGGGGACAGTGACAACAGATCTCAGTGTGACCCATCATGGAGTTTAGCAGTTGTGAGCAGGGCAAGGGGTCCTAGGGCCCCGCGGAGCTGTTCTCCCCCTGCAAGGGCCTCATGGCCTCCCGGCCTTCCAGTTACTGCTCCCGCTCTCCTCTCCGTTCCCAGCAGCACAGCCAGGTGGCTGGATGTTCTCACCCCTCCTGGGAGCGCCCACAGACAGCTGCGTTAGACGAAATCCAGACTGCGGGTCCTGGTCAATAACACTTCCCATCACGCCACCGCAGAGCCCGGCCAAACGGCTCCCCTGGCGTCAGGAGGGCCCAAGCTCTGGCCACCCTGGCTGGAGGGGCACGCAGGAGGGGCGCCCCAGAAGGGTCTCCAGCACACCCGATGCGTGGGAGGACCGAGAGGAGCAGAGGGAGCCACCCCAGAGTGTGGGACAAGGGGGGAGAGGAGGAGGAGGAGAGAAACCCACTGCCTGGTCCTCCCACACTGGCCTGGGGTCCACCCTGCCCTTTGTGTCCCATACCCCAGGTGACACGTGTCCCAGATTTTTTACTTCCTCTGCACAAAGGTGAGCATATTTCCAGCACATGTCTGTTCCCAACATATAAGAATTTAGGGTGCACAAGGGTCATTCTGTGTCCCCAGAAGCCACCTTGAATAGAATGAGGAGTGAGACATTCTCAGGCACTCCCAGCCCTGTGGCTCCCAGGCCCTCAGCTGCTGCCAGCAGGAGGGACAGAAACGTTCCAGGAAGGAGTCCGTTGGGAGGGGTAAGAAGCAGGGCCGGACTTCTCCCAGCCTAGGGCAGGTGGAGCCACCCAGAGGCCTTGGCCAGTAACTGACGCCCACTCTCACCTGGGGAGGCTCCAGACCAGGTGACCAGGTGAAGGCAGAGAAGGAGTGATGAGCCTGGACCCCCCCCCCCCCCAGGAGCCCTCTGCCACGTCCTGGAGTGTGCTCAGTGTGTCCAAGGCGCTCAGAGGTAACTCCGAGGGTGAGGGTCACCTCTGCTTCTGCTGCTTGCCCCTCTTGACCAAAGCTCCCCGGGAGCAGGAAGGACCAATCCTATTAATTCCTGACTTCCTGTTGTACCTGCAGCAATTCAAGCTGCTTTCAAGCAGAGACTGAGGGATCCTGCCAGGAAGCTCATCTTTTAATGGGTTTTTGAGCCTGAGTAGAATTTTTTTAAATGACAGCAACTTGGCATTGTTTTTTCTTCTTTCTGAAAGGAACGCATGCTGTCTACGAAAAATGTTAGAAAAGGCTGAACATTCAGAAAGAAATATCATTGTGGCTTCTCTGCAAAGGAAACACTGACAGGATGCATTTCCTTCCAGTCTTTCTTCTGTGCATTTTCTCCTGGTTTGCTTTGCGCTCCAGGGACCTGGCTCCATCCGTCATCTCGTTTCTCAGCAGTTCCCGTACAGAAATATTTCCCTCTGTTTACATACGTCCGACAGACAGACAGTATCCATGGCTACACACTCTACAGTTCACTACGTGCTTTGCTCGGCAGTTGGAGGGTAAATGTTATTCAGAACACTTAGGGCTGGGAACAGTACTGTTTTTCAGTTGAAGTCGTTCCGCAGGTGACATTGTTGGTCATAGTGTTCTCCTATTTCAGATGAATTGCTTTTCATCATGTTTTCAAAAGTAGAAATTCTGCATCTCAGATGATAAAACTCCTTTAAAGGTAAAAATAAGGCTTTTTCTTTTTTTGCTTGATACACGTAATATGCATTTATTTGAGAAACCTTGGAATAGAGACACATCTAAAAGAGAAAAACACAGGTCACCGATAACCTCGTGAATATGGATGCCTTTTCCAACTCAGACGGGGTGCGTGCGCACCCGCCAACACACGTGAGGAAGAGAGAGGGCTGTCTCACGCTTCCTCAGCCGCCACGTCGTATGTGATGTGTCCCATGGCTTTAGGGATGGCTGAGCACTCTGGGCACCCAGGTCCCCACATGGACCCTGTCCTCCCTCTCTTCAGGCCCCGAGGCCTACCTTTCCTCCCGCCTGATGGGGTCTCTTGGTTTGGGGATGGGGGCTGGAGGTACCAGCGCCAGCCAGGGGAGACTCTGTCACCCAGAAAGCTAAAGGTGAACTTGACCCAGCTCGGCCACCACCGTGTCTCCACTGCCTCCTCATCACCTTCAGGGGCCCACGGAGGGAGTGCCCACCACCGTGGTCTCATCACCCAGGGCCGGAGGCACCCTGGCCACTCTCCCCTCCTATCCCACATCCAAGCCATCAGCAGGTCCCGTCGATTTTATTTTCAAAATGTGTCCAGACCCCAATACCACGGTCCCTCTCTACGCCACCACCTAGCTTACCTAGCTTACCTCATGGTGACAAGCCCCCCACCCCACCCCACCCCGCCCCCGTGTCTCTTCCACCATCTTCCCTGCAGGCTGAGGCTGTGAGAGCCAGGTCACTTCATGCCTCACAACCAGGCCACTAACTAGGGCCCATAGGATCTGGCTCTTCCTCCGCCTGCCACATGGCAGCCCTGCTCCCTCCTCGCTCTCCCCTCCAGCCGAACTGGGCCCCTTGCCTTTGCTGACACCCACAGACCCCCTACCCCTGGGCCTGGGCACAGATTCCCGCCATAGCTCACGCCTCCAACTCCTCTGGTCTGTCAAATCCACCTGCCCCGTGGCTTGCTCTCTTCCCCTGCTTTGTCTTTTCCCCAGGCACGTCTGTGTGCGCGCCCATGTGCGTGTGTACATGCGTGTGTCTTATTGATTAATTTTAGCAAGAGAGGGAAGAGAGAGAGACAGGAACATTGAGCTGTTCCTGTAGGTGCCCTAACCGGGGATCGAACCGGCAACTTCTGTGCTTTGGGACGATGCTCTAACCCACTGAGCCACCCCGCCAGGGCTCCCGAGGCACTTCTAGTTGATCAAATGAGTGACTCATTTCTTTAGCACTTTACTGCCAACCCACTTATTAGCTCATCAGATGCCCACAACCATCCCATCAGCAGGCAGGGCAGGGGTTTGCTCCCACTGCCCAGGAAGGACAGAGGGGCCGAATCGGGCAGGGCGCCCCCAGGTGCAAGTCCACAGAGCTCTTGGCGGCCGTTTGGCCGCAGAGGAAAGAGATTCCCATTCTGTCTTCCTCTGTCTGCCATCCCAGAACCCCCCCGGGCATTCTGGAAGGCCAGGGCAGCCACACCCCAACCAGCTCTGCAAACAGGATCTCCAAGCTTCCTCCTCCTCTCTCCCTGGGGCAAGTGACAAGCACAATGTGGGCCCTTGAGTGCCAGGGACTGAGAGAAAGCTGGCAGGCTCCTTGGGCACCTTGGGGCCCCGTCTCGGCCCCTTTAAGCAGGCTTGAGCCCGTGTAGGTTCGCACTACGGTGCAGGAAGCCCTGCCGCAGGCCTTGGCGCAGGCCCCTGAAACCCATCCAGACCGGCCACTTCCGTCTCAGTCTGCTCCGGGTTTTCTGGCTCTTCAGCCGGGGCCAGTGCCCGAGTGGGTCAGACCTGCTCGTTTGGCTCCAGACTGACTCTGGCTGACGTGGGCACCACCTGCCCTCCAGCTCATACACACCTGGGCTACGGGACATGTACTTGGCATGTCCCCTGCCCCCTTTGTCCCTTGGAACTGTGTCGGCTGCATCAGAAGAGGGCCATCCACGGCAGGGGACTCCCAGTGGAACAAATGCTACCACGTTGCTGTCAGCTGTCCGTGGGAATTTGTGTTCACCCCCTGACCCTCCACCCCTCTCCTTGGTGGAGTCTGGCTTTGGAAAATTGTAGGGTCCTTCTCGCCTTAGAGACCCTATGCAGACCCCTTCCCCACTGGCAACTCAGCACCAAGCTCATGCCCTTGACATTGGCGGCTTTCCAAGGCCACGTCCAAGGATCACTCGCTGTGCTCTCACCTTGGACAAGGCAGTGTGCTGGGGTCTTCACCTTACAGCTGCGCTACCTACAGCAGGTCCCCTGTGTTTGATGATGAAAGGCTCAGAGAGGTTAAGGGTCTTGCCCCAGGGCACACATCTAGTCTTTGGGGGAACCAGGGCTGGAACCCACAGCTAAGAAGAGAGTTCATCTGTCCTCAGCCCCTCTCTTTAAAGTCACCCTGTCCCCCAGGGGCCAGCTCTCCTGACATTTTCAGGGGCAGCCGCTTGCTTCTCCCCAGTCTCACGGCCTGCCCCTTCACCCTGGTCTCCCCTGGGCTCTGTGCACAGCAGTGACACCAGTAGAAATGAACCCAGCAATACGCAAACAGGATGGTAAACCTGGGCTCAGTGCTAGTAAGGGAAGGGAGAGCCGGGTCTACGTTTGAGATCTCTGCCAGCTGGGCCTTGCCCCTCTGAGCCCACATCCCTTCTCTGTAAGGGGCACACCCCACCTTCCTCACCGAGGGTTCTGAGAAAGCTATGCGGAGTGCGGGGCCCACCCTTGTGGTGACTCATGGTTATCAGAGACCAGATCCCCTATGCCGGGGCCCCTTAAGTCCCACTGCGGGCCTCAAGGACAGAAAGACGGCCTTCATCAACCAGTTCAGACAGACGGTCCTCCTCCAACCACCACCAGGATGTGTGGCTGCAGATGGACGGGCCTGAGACCGCAGGCCTGGTTCCAGGGAGACGGCTGCCTGGCCAGCCCGCACAGCGATGCCCGTTGTTCGGGGACTTGGTGGGCCTCGGGGCCGTGTTGATCTTGGAGGGCTGGCTGGCCCTCACAGGGTTCCAAGCGAGGTGTTCCTCGGCTGCTTTATGGAAATTATTTTATGGTCCGTGTAGGTGTTGGGCAACTCCCATCCTGCAAATATTTCCAGGCTAAAAATACTATGGTCACACTCCGTGGAGGACTTTGGGGCCCAGTGTAACAGTACAGATCTCAGGCAGGTAAGAGGCAGAGCTCTGTTTTCTACAGCTCAGCTCTGTGGAGGACCCGGCCTGTGGGTGGCAAAGCCAGCCCTTGGCTCAGTGTTCCCTCCCCATACCTGCTTCCCGGGGTTGGGAACCTTGCAGGCAGACAGGGCCAGCCACTATGGGGGAGGGGGGATATCTCAAAGACCCACAGCAGCCCATCTGCCCCCAACTCTCCTACCACTTCTGCAAATGATCCTCAAAAATACCATTTTGAAAAATTCAAAGCCAAGAATTTACTTCTGATTTGTTAAAAATTATTCCTTTTAGAGAGAGAAACAGAAAGGAAAAGAGAGGGGGGGAGGAGCAGGAAGCATCAACTCCCACGTGAGCCTTTGACCAGGCAATCCAGGGTTTTGAACCGGCGACCTCGGCGTTCCAGAAGAATGAGTAACTTCTAAACGGTCCATTGTTTCCTCAAAGCATTAAACCTAGGATTACCAGATGACCTAGCCATTTCACTTCTGCATGTGGGCGCAGAAGAACGGAAAGCAGGCACCTGGATGATTATTTGGACCCTCGTGTTTATAGCAGCATAACTCACAAAAGCCAAAAGGTTTCCACCCATGTGTCCATCGACGGATGATGGGATGGGCAAACACATCTATTCACGTGATGGGGTATTATTACTCAGCCTTAAAAAGGAAGGCAGCCCTCACACCGGCTTCAACACAGAGAAGCCTACGACATTATTATGCTGAGTGAGGCAAGCCAGTGACAAAAGGACAAATATGTGACTCCCCTTACGTGGGGTACCTGCAGCTGCCAAACTGGAGCTGTCGTTCATGGGTACAGAGCTTCTGTTTGGGGAGATGACAGAATTCTGGAGGTGGGTAACAGTGGGGGGCGGCACAACAGGGTGAATGTACCCAATACCCTGAATCGTGCACGTGAAAATGGCTCAGATGGTAAATTTTATGTCATGTGTAATTTAGAAAAAATATAGAAAAAAAAGAAAATAATCAGCCCTGGCCAGTTTGCTCAGTGAATAGAGTTCCAGCCTGATGTATGGAGGTCCCAGGTTCGATTCCTGGTCAGGGCACACGGGCGAAGCGACCATCTGCTTCTCTCTCCTCCCTTTCCCCCTTCTCTCTCTCTTCCCTTCCTGCAGCCATGGCTCGTTTGGTTGAAGCATAGCCCCAGGCAGTAAGGATGGCTCGGTTGATTTGAGCATCAGCCCCAGAAAGGGGTTGCTGGGTAGGTCCTGGTCGGGGCACACGTGGCAGTCTGTCTCTCTTTCTCCCCTCCTCTAAAAAAAAAAAAAAAATCACTATAAAAAGTTAACTTCACCTGACCAGGTGGTAGCGCAGTGGATAAAGCATCAGACTGGGACACAGAGGACCCAGGTTCAAAACCCCAAGGTCGCTGGCTTGAGCGCAGGCTCACCAGCTTGAGCATGGGGAGGCTGGCTTGAATGTGGAATCATAGACGTGAACCCCACCCCCACCCCGTCGCTGGCTAGAGCCCAAAGGTTGCTGGCTTGAAGCCCAAGGTCTCTGGTTTAAGCCCAAGGTCAATGGCTTGAGCAAGGGGCTAGTCGCTCTGCTGGAGCCCCTGGTCAAGGCACATATGAGAAAGCAATCAAGAAACAACTAAGATGCCACAACAAAGAATTGATGCTTCTCATCTTTCTCTGACACACACACACACACACACACACACACACACACACACACACACACATTAACTTCCTTCTTCCCTCTTTTCTGCTGCATCATCTAGTGTCTGAGCAGTGCGAGCAGAAGCCCGGGGACAGTGGTGCTCAAGCCTGGTGAATTTGTCCCCTTCGGGAGACACTGGGCAATGCCTGGAGAGGTTTTTTAGTTGTCAGAACTGGGGCTGGGGGAGGATGCTACCAGCATGCAGTGGGTTGAGGCCAGGGGTGCTGCTCAGCACCCCTCCTGTGCGCAGGACAGCCCCCATGGCAAAAAATGGTCCGGCCCCAAATGTCAACAGAGCCAAGGCTGCGAAACCTTGTTCTGGGGGAAGCACCAAGCAGGGCTAAAAACAAAACATTAGTGTTTCAAAAACATCTAGGTTATCTCCTCCTTTGTGTCCTGCAGAAGAAACAAGTTATTTTCTAAGGAAAAAAGTTGTATTTTTATTCCCGCTCTAGCTAACCAGCCTGGCCCGACGTGGGGACAGGGCCATGCTGTGTTCTTGCTGGGCCTCTGGTCACCCTTGCCCAGTGGTCTGAGAGCTCCATGGCTCAGTACCTGTCTGTCTTGGTCCGTATTACTGCCCCTCCCCAAAACGCACGTGGGTCATGCCTGGCCCAGGTGAGCACTTGAAAGTGCTGATGGGCTGAATGAGACCACCAGTGACAGCCCTGTCACCCATGGACTGAGACCAAAGAGGGACACAAGTTCAGGCTCAGGGAGCACAGCTGGGCCCCACTGCAACCCAAAGTCCAGGAATTAGCAGCCACCTGCTGAGTACCTTCCCCAATCCCATTCTTCTCATACTCTGTGCTTGTGTGGCACTGAACAGTTCCTTACAACCACGGTTTGTGTGACGCGGTTTGTGAGAACTTGGTGGACCCGTTCAACTGAGTGGTCTGGGGGAAATCATGCCAGGGCGACAGGCATGGCTACATCCAGGAGAGGGAGAGATGTTGCTGAACTCTGACCACCTTTCCTTTCTGTTCTGCCCTGCTCCCCCTCTGGGCCCTCACTGGCCTCACTCCTTCCTGAAGCACACAGCAGCAGCCTCTGGGGTGTTCTGAAACACAGACAGGGAAGCCCCCTCCCTCTTACAGTGTCACCAGAGCTCATGAACCCCCAGTGCATCACAGCTCATCTGTCCTGGGGCACAGAGCAATCCGAGCCTGGACTCTGATGGGCCCCTCAGGTCACATCCTCACCCCTGAAGGCAAAGTGGGGACCCACTAGCGGCCGCAGGAGCTTACCAAATAAAACCAGAGCATCCCTCCCCACTCGGGGGGCCAGGCCTGGCCAGCCTAGCAGAGAGGGGGGTGGGGAATCCAACATGAGTTTTTGTTTTGTCTCAGAAAGCTCCTTGGCCGTGGTCTGGCTCCAGGCTTGTGTGTCCCGCCTCCCCGGCTGTCTCCCTACAGGCCAGCTCCTTTCTCGGGTAACCTGCTGGGTGGGTGTCTCTTCCTAAGCCCCTTGAAGGCCATTCTGAAGCAAAGCGAGGGAAAGAATAAAACAAAGCCATCAGCAGTGACACTGATGCAACGGCTGGATTTCCCCTCAATCTTTCCGGTATTAGAGCGAAGGGCAGCCTGAGCGGCCCAGGACTTTGCAGCTGACAGTATGACAGGGGCTCTTGCAGGCCTCAGGCCTCGAGGCGTTAATCCAGAAACCTCTCACAGGGTCAAGGATGAGCCTGAGAGACAAGCTTAGCTCAAGGCAATGCTCAGACCCATGACCCATAAACCATGACGGCCATTTTGGGATCTGAGCGAATGAATGAATGAATGAGGTCCCAGTTTCCCCTTCAGATCAGTGCAGAATCTGAGCAGTGGTCAGAGCCCCCACGCGGGGCTTAGCCTGGCTCAGATCCCAGTGCCTCTACTCACCAACCCTGTGACCTTAAGCAACTGTTACCATTTCCCCTTATGGCTGTTATAACAAAATACCACGGACTTGGTGGCTGAAACAACAGAAATGTATTCTCCCATGATCTGGAGACCAGCAGGCCAAAGTCAAGGTGTCAGCAGGTTCCCTTCCAAGTCTCTAGGGAAGGGTTCTTCCTTGGCCTCTTGCAGCTTCTGGTGGCCCCAAGCATCCTTGGCTTGTGGCCCCGTCGCTTCAATCTCTGTCCCCCTCTTCACATGACCTTTTCTTCTGGGGGTCATGATAAGGACACTCGTAAGAGACCAAGTGTACAAAGGGACGATGGCCAGAGCGGACATGAGAACGAAACTCAGACCCCCCGCCTGAGCACCTGCCTAGGAGACCGGCCCCTTCCCCACAATAACCAGCCCTGGAAGCTGCTGCTGGGAGTCAGACTCTCAGGAGGCCAGAGGGCTGTCCCAGTGACAACACAGAAGGGTAGCAATCAGCACCAGATGACCAGAACCTGACCAATGGCTTACATTGGCACCAAGCAGAGACCACAGACTTACAGGGACACCAAGCAGAGATAGCGCCACACGTTGCCTAGGGAACCAGGCAGGGTGTCCACTTCCCGTGAGCCGCCTCCCCATCCTGAGGCCCAGGCTCCATCCACCCCCACCCCCAGTCTCCCCTTTGTTCCCTGAAGCCCTCCATCTGCCCACCCATGAGGACCCGTGGGCCACCACCAGTGGAGGTGGTTGGGCTAGCTCCGAATCCATAGCCGTGGCTTTCCTCACCCGCCTTGGTCTTCACCTGTTCCCACACTTGTCATTGGATTCGGGGCCCAGGCAGGTCACCCAGGACGATCTCATCTTCAGACCCTTTTCCCACATACGATCACACTCCCAGGGGGTTAAGACGGGAGCACATCATTTTTTTGGGGGGGGGGTGGGCACCATTCAACCCAGACGGTAGGTAACTCAGCCAGGCGCCCCTCCGCTTCCTTGTGGGAGACGACAGCGGGACCCACTCCACCCCCTTGGCCTCAGGAGTTACGCCAAGGTCTCCACGGACAGCCTGCAGATTGGCCCTGGTGGGGACGCAGCACTCCGCACGTGCGGTCCTTATCCACAGAGAGGGAGACGCGCCTCCAGCACCCAAGGCACAAAAAACAAATTAGGAGGCACGAGGTTTCTGTTCCGTGATGGAAACGCTCTACAATTAGATTGCGGGGACGGTTGGTACAACTTTGCAAATTTACTAAACGCTATTGAATTATACTGTTAAAATGGAGCGATCGTTATGATATATAAATTCTGTCTCAATAAAGCTGTTAAGCACCAAAGTAGGCCGCCGGAGACTGAGCAGGCTTTCCGCACGCCCGATGATCTGATCCGAGGATCTCTGAGCGTTCCCGGGCCTGGGGGCAGAGGCACTGTAGGAGGCCGCTGCGGACGGGGGAGGCTGGAAATTTTCGCCTTGCTACGGGGCTGACTCACCAACACTGCAAAACCGGCGCCATCTGGCTTGTCCCTGTGAGCCCAGCGTGCGCGTGTGCAGGTGAAGGCCAGAGGTCCGGGTCACTGAGAGCTTCTGTGAGCCAGGCCGCCAGGCGCGTGGTGTCAGAGGGTGCCTACCATGCTGTGGCACACTCCGGGAGCCAGTGTCCTCGTCACACCCCGAGGCCTGCCCAGCTCATGTTGTTACTGAAAAACAAGTTTGTCGTTCAGGGATCCAGTGTCTTTTGGTCTCAGGGTTCTCACCCTCCCCCAAACCTCTGGCTCCCGCAAAGCCCCTCAAACCCTGCCTAGCTCTGTCACTGAGTGTCTGTGTGACTTCCGGCAAGCTGCATCACCTGTGCCTCATTTTCCCCAAGTAGGAAAGGCGGTCATCGTTAACAAACATCTGTCTAGAGCCTGAGGGGCTGCTTTTTCCATTCCATGCCCATCCCTTGCCACCTGCTCAGAGGAGGGCTCTGCACCTCCCCCCACCCCCCCAGGAGCACTAGGCCCACCAGGAAGGAGCCAGAAGTACCTCTGTCTCCATCACAGACTGTGTCAGTCTCCTGGACTCACACCCATGCCCATCTGAGGGCCAGGCCCTCACCTCTGACAATGACACTCTTACATGACATAGAAGCACCCACAGGGTGGGGTTTGGGGGCCCTGCAAACATCCCCGGTTCACCTTTGAACATCCTCTCCATCTCCCATGCTGTTTCAAGTGGGAAAGGGATCATGGAAGAAAAACACAAGGAATGAACGTTTGAAAGCAAGAAAATTACCGTGCATATGACTAGGACACTCAAGACTGTCACAGCCCCCACCCCGCCTCTGCAGCGAGGCCTACCTCTCCAGACCCCACACAGGTAGGGCAAGCCACTGAACCTCTTGGGAACTTGTTTTTCTCATCTGTGAAATGGGGATTATAAGAAATAGCCCCCAAGTGACACATGTCCACATAGGCAGGGGGCCCGTTCAGTCCCTGCTACCCTCCCCCCACCCTACGAGATCATGTATTACTTCACAACAGCCAAAAGGTCGGAACAACCTAACTGTCCATCGACAGAGGAATGGGTAAACAAAGCGGTCTGTCTGGGCAGTGGCGTATTAGTCAGCCATGAAAAGGAACAAAGTTCAGATTCGCGTGCTGAGTGAAGGCAGCCAGGCCCAGGAGACCACGTAGTGTATGATCCCGTTTACGTGAAATGTCCAGCCCAGGCGAATCCACAGAGACAGAAAGTAGATGAGTGGGTTGTCAGGGGGGAGGTGCTACCGGGAGGACTTGCCTAATGGCTGTTGGTTTTCCTCCCCGGGAGATAAAAATGTTTAGAAACCCGCCGAGGTGGTGTTGCCCAACATTGCGAAGGTGCTCAATGCCACCGAATAATTCACTGTATAACGGTTCCTTTTCTATTATGCACATTTCGCCTCAATTTAAAAAACTGTGGCCCCTGGTTGACGGGATGCTGGTGAGAAAGAGACAAGTTCCATTCTTGCATGGGCACCTGGAACCAAGCGCAACCGACCAGGTCCTCGGGGCAGCCGACTGCAGGTCGCGTGCTCCTGGGTGCTGGTGAAAAGTGTGGATTTCATCCTCGTGACGTTAACCCAGTACTCGGTAAAGAAAGTGGTTTCTCCAACAAGAACCTGCAAAAACCCAGCCCCTGGCAGCAACGTTTACACGCCGGTCACGCACGTTTGCAAGAAACGTCCCCGGAGGGTTTTGCTCCAAGATGCAGTGAGCGCCTGGTTCCGATCAGCCCAGTGGAGAGCACAGTCCCAGAACAACCACGCAGATCAAAACGGCCGCCTCCACGGTCATTCCCACCATTCCCCGGGGGAAGACGGCGCAACACGAGAATTTTCCGGGAAGCCCTGAGCGGCAGACACGGCTGGGAAAACCCTCCCTTCACTCCACCTACTTCTCACCAGACCGGTCCAAGTGGGACGTTGTTCAGGTTCTCTGGGCCTTTCTCTTTGGTCATTGGATGCTAGGTTTCTAGAGGTATTTATAGAGCCAGGCTGATTTGAGAGACGTTTGATAGTACTTTGAATAGCGTGAGTTTTTGAAGAGCACACATGCGTGCGTGCGTGCGTGGTAAACAGGGACCCTCCCCCTGGCCTTGCTCCCCCTGAGCCCGTTAATGACCACATTGCAGCCCCTGTTGGGAAGGTGACCAGTTCTCTCGACGGTCAGTTTAGAACCCTCATTATATATATATATATATATACATACACACACACACACACACACACACACACACACACACACACACACACACACACACTGTATATAAATCCAGAAAGAAATGGGAAGTAGGGTTGAAAGTCATGCTGCCTCCCAAATCTAAGGAGGGAATGATCTAAGGTAGCAAGGGCGGGAAGGGCCCCTGCCTGTCTAACTCAGGGTCAGGTGGCTGTTTTTATTCACAGAGAGTGAGGGAAAATGCTTTAGGCTGAAGGACAAAATATGGTTAAGATGACCGAAGTCGCTTTTCATCTCAATGAGAAAGACTGACTCACAAAGCCGGTTGACGTGGGGACCAGTTTTTCAAGGTTGAAAACTCTTGTTCAACAGTCGCAGAAGAACCTCTTCATCCACCACGCAGTTGTTTTTGGGGGGTTGTTTTTCTCTCTCTTTTGGCATTTGGTTTGGAGAACTTGGGAGGGGGGCGTATGGAAGAGGGGAATTGTCCGTGAGGACACAATTTCATCCTCCTGGCCATAAAAAAAAAAAAAAAAAAAAAATCAAGTCTCAGAAATTTTCAATCAAGTCAAAGTTCTCGCAGTGTTCCTGGGAGCCCCGCCCTCTATGCGGAGGCGTCTAGGACTAGTTGCGGGTCCGCGGTCCCTCCACGCTGAGACGGGTGGCATTATGTTGCTCATCCCGTTCCATTCTGCAGAGGCTTTACGCGGGTTTAGGAAGTGACAGCCAGAGCCGCCAGATAAATCAGGAGTGGGCGAGAGAGATGAGACGAGGGAAAACAAATTCAGAGGCGGGTGAGCCTGAGCCTGGGCCCTGCAGTGCCTGCGCCCCTAGCCCACCAGGCGGGTGAGCTCGGAGCCTCCAAGACAGAATGAAAAAGACACGTATGTGCCTTTCTCCTGCCCACAGTTCAGCCTGTCCCCATCCTCCTAGCCAACGGGGCCACAGGTCCACTCTCAGCAAGCCATCTGTTGCTTGTGTAGATGCCTTCTTGCTGATTGGGCAAGGGTTGGTGTGTCGGTGTCTAAGATCTCTCCGAGTCCCCAGGGCTGGGGTGTTCAGTTAGCATTTGACAAATGAATGAATGAGCAGATGAACAAATAAATGGACACGGATGACTGAGAGAGCTCACTTCTCCCCATCACCAGGCCAAAGGGCAAGCTGGGAAGGAAAGAGCCCACTGCCCCCACCCCAGCCCCACTAGCCCAGAGCTCAGTTCTGGTCACCCACCCCCTTGTCAGAAGCATGTAGGGACAATCTCAGCCTGTTTGTTCACTTATCAGAGTCACACACCTCTGTAGGTCATCTTCTCCCAGGGTCTGAACCCCTGATCTGCCATTCACCAGCTGTGTGACCTTGGACAGGTAACTGAATTTCTCTGTACCTTCATTTTCCCACCAGAAAAATAGGGAAAACAGTAGTGCCTTCCTCAGAGAGGATTCAAGAGATTATGGTCAAGCAAACATGCACATAGAAAGCACGAGGTGAGGTTGGGGTTGGTTGATTACTGTTAATGTTATTATGACTTTGAGCTAGGCCCATGGGGGAGGCAAAGAGAAATAGACTTTATTTTACCCCAAAGCAGAAGAATATACATTCTTTTCAAGTGCACATGGAACATTTTCTAGGACAGACCACATGTTAGGACACAAAACAAGTCTCAATAAATTTAGGAAGATTGAAATCATCTCAAGCATCTTCTCTGACCATAATGGTATGAAACTAGAAATCAATCACAAGAAAAGAAAACAGCAAAAAACACAATGACATGGAGAATAAATAACACGTTACTAAATGATGAATGGGTTGACAATGAGATCAAGGAACAAATCAAATGATACTTTGAAACAACTGACGCCTATTTATATATCTCAAACTATTTCAAAATATTCAAGAGGAGGGAAGACTTTGAAGCTCACTTTACAAGGCATGCATAATACTAATTCCAAAACCAGGTAAAGGCACTACAAAGAAAGAAAATTATAAGCCAATATCCTTGATGAACATAGATGCTAAAATTCTCAACAAAATATTAGCAAAGTGGATCCAGCAATACATTGAAAAGATCACATACCATGATCAAGTACAATTTATTACAGGTATGCAAGGCTAGTACAATATTCACAAATCAATAAACATGATATATAAACACAATGAAAGCTAAAAATCACACAATTATATCAATAGATGCAGAAAAAGCATTTGATAAAATCCAGCACCCATTTGTGATAAAAACTCTCAGCAAAGTAGGAATAGAGGTAACATACCTCAACATAATAGAGGCCATATATGACAAACCTACAGCCAACATCATACTCAATGGGCAAAAACTAAAAGCAATCCGTTTAAGATCAGGAACAAGACAGGAGTGCCCTCTTTCACTACTCGTATTCAACACAGCACTGAAAGTCCTGGCCACAACAGTCAGACAAGAAGAAATAAAAGACATCCAAATTAGAAGGGAAGAAGTAAAGTTGTTATTATTTGCTGACAACATGATATCATACATAGGAAGCCCTAAAGTCCCTACCAAAAAACTAATAGAACTAATAAATAAATTTGGCAAAGTAGCAAGATGCAAAATTAGTGGCATTTTTGTACACCAATAATGAACTATCAGAAAGATAAATAAAAGAAATAACCCCATTTAATATTGCAACAGCAAAAAAGTAAAGCAACTAGGAATAAATTTAACCAAGGAGGTAATAGACTTGTACTTAGAAAATTAGAGGACATCGAAAAAAGAAATCGAGGAAGATACCAACAAGTGGAAGCACATACCATGTTCATGGACAGGAAAAATTAACATCATTAAAATGTCCATACTACCCAAAGCAATCTATAGATTCAATGAAATTCTTACTAAAATGCTAATGGAATACTTTGAAGATCTAGGACAAATACTCCAAAAATCTACATGGAACCAAAAAAAAAAACCCCAAATACTTTCAGCAATTTTGAAAATTAAAAACAAAGTGGGAGATATCACACTACTTAATATCAAGCTATATTACAAGGCCATTGTAATCAAAACAGCCTGGTACTGGCAGAAGAACAGGCATACAAATCAATGCACCAGAACAGAGAACCCAGAAATAAACCCATGTCTGTATGGTCAATTAATATTTGACAAAGGATACAAGACAATACAATGGAGTCAAGAGAGTCTCTTTAGAAAATTGTGTTGGGGAAAGGTGTTCAGCCCTGCCCCCAGTGCTGAGGCTTGTGGCCCCGGTGTGGCATGCAGCCCCACCCATGGGGTAGGGGCGAAGGCTGAGGCTGGCCAAGGCTTGTAGACCTGGGTACGTGAACACAGCCCTGCCTGAGAAGGAGAGGCAGAAACCACAGTGACAGCCGCAGCAGGCCGGCACCGGCAATGTCCATACCTGAAAACCTGAGGCAGCAGCAGAGGGGGTGGCCGCCTTGCAGACAGACCCCACCTAGGGAAAACGGAGGTGACACCCAATGGTCTCCAGTGGCCACACCCTTCTTATACACAGACAAAATGGGAAGGCAGAAAAATACAACCCAAATGAATCAAGAGAAATTCTCAGAAAAGGACTTGAATGAATCAGATATAACCAAATTACCAGATGCAGAGTTTAAAATAATGATTGTTAGGATGCTTAAAGATCTTAGAACAACAATAGATGGTCATAACAAACACCTAAATAAAGAGATAGAAAGTATAAAAAAGGACATTGAAATAATAAAAAAGAATCAGTCAGAAATGACAAACACAATATCAGAAATGAAGACCACAATGGAAGGAATTAAAAGCAAGATGGATGAAGCTGAGGATCAAATCAGTAAGTTAGAGGACAAGATAAATGAAGTCACGGAAGCAGAGCAGCAAAAAGAAAAGAGACTCAAAAAGTCTGAGGAAACTCTAAGGGAGCTCTGTGACAACATGAAGAGGAATAACATCCACATCATAGGGGTTCCTGAAGAAGAAGAAAAAGAACAAGGGATAGAGACTTTGTTCAACCAAATCATAGCTGAAAACTTCCCTAAACTGATACAGGAAAAAGTCACACAAGTTCAAGAAGGACAGAGAACTCCATTAAAGAGAAACCCAAAATAATCTACACCAAGACACATCATAATTAAAATACCAAAGCTAAGAGATAAAGCGAAAATATTAAAAGCTGCTAGAGAAAAAAATGGTTATCAACTACAAAGGAGTCCCCATAAGGATGACATCCGACTTCTCAACAGAAACACTTGAGGCCAGAAGGGAATGGCAAGACATATTCAAAGTAATGCAGAACAAGAGCCTACAACCAAGACTTTTTTATCCAGCAAGATTATCGTTTAAATTGAAGGAGAAATAAAAAACTTCCCAGACAAAAACAAAAAACCAAAAAACACCAAACAAACAACTCAAGGAATTCATTACAACCAAACCAATGCTGCAAGAAATGTTAAGGGGCCTGTTGTAAACAGATCAAAAAGGGAAAAGAATATAGCAAAACAAAAATACAGCTTTAAAGAATAAAATGGTAATAAACAACTACATATCAATAATAACCTTAAATGTAAAGGATTAAATGGTCCAATCAAAAGACATAGGGGCCTGACCAGATGGTTGCGCACTGAATAGAACGTTGGACAGGGACGCGGAGGACCCAGGTTCAAGACCCTGAGGTCGCCAGCTTGAGCACAGGCCCATCTAGCTTGAGCAAAAGCTCACCAGCCTGGACCCAAGGTTGCTGACTCGAGCAAGGGGTTGCTCGGTCTGCTGAAGGCCTGTGGTCAAGGCACATATGAGAAAGCAATCAATGAACAAATAAGGTATCACAATGAAAAACTGATGATTGATGCTTCTCATCTCTCTTTGCTCCTGTCTGTCTGTCCCTGTCTATCCCTCTCTCTCTGTCCCTGTAAAAAAAAAAAAAAAAAAAAAAAAGACATAGGGTAGCTGCGTGGATAAGAAAACAGGACCAATACATATACTATCTATAAGACACACCTCAAAACAAAGGATGCACATAGACTGAAGGTAAAAGGATGGAAAAAAATATTTAATGCAAATGGAAATGAATAAAAAATCTGGGGTAGAAATATTTATATCAGACAAAATGGACTTTAAAACAAAGGCTATAGTGAGAGATAAAGAAGGTCACTACATAATGATAAAGGGAGCAATCCAACAGGAAGATATTACCATTATAAATATCTACACTCCTAATATAGGAGCACCTAAATATATAAAGCAGACTTTGATGGACATAAAGGGCGAGATCAACAGCAATACTACTTTCAAGAAAGAAAATTAACAAAGAAACAGCAGACTTAAAGGATACACTCAATCAACTGGATTTAATAGATATCTTTAGAACCTTTCACCCTAAAGCAGCAGAATACACATTATTTTCAAGTGCTCATGGTACATTCTCCAGGATAGACCACATGTTAGGACACAAAAGTGGTCTCAACAAATTTAAGAAGATTGAAATCATATCAAGCATTTTCTCTGATCACAATGGCATGAAACTAGAAATCAACCACAAAAGAAAAACTGAAAAATACTCAAACACTTGAAAACTAAATAGCATGTTATTAAATAATGGATTAACAATGAGATCAAAGAAGAAATAAAATAATTCCTGGAAATGAATGTTAATGAGCATACAACAACTCAGAATTTATGGGACACAGCAAAAGCAGTACTGAGAGGGAAGTTCATAGCATTACAGGCATACCTTAAGAAGCTAGAAAAAGCTCAAATAAACAACTGAACCCTGCATCTAAAAAGAACTAGAAAAAGAAGAGCAAGTAAAGTCCAGAGGTAGTAGAAGGAAGAAAATAGTAAAGATCAGAGAGGAAATAAATGACACAGAGGCTAAAGAAACAATACAGAGGAAATGAAATCAGGAGCTGGTTCTTCGAAAAGGTAAACAAGATCCATGAACCTTTAACCAGACTCACCAAGAAAAAAAGAGGACTCAAATAAATAAAATTAAAAATGAGAGTGGAGAAGTAACAACTGACACAACAGAAATACAAAGGATTGTAAGAAAATACTATGAAGAACTGTATGCCAAAAAATTAGACAACCTAGATAAAATGAATAAATTCCTTGAATCATATAATCTTTTAAAAATCAATCTGGAAGAATCAGAAAACCTAAACAGACCGATTACAACAAATGAGATCGAAACCGTTATCAAAAATTCCCAACAGCCTGACCAGGCAGTGGTGCAGTGGATAGAGTATCGAACTGGGTTGTGGAAGACCCAGGTTCGAGACCCCGAGGTTGCCAGCTTGAGCACGGGCCCATCTGGCTTGAGTGAAGAGCTCGCCAGCTTGAACCCCAGGTCGCTGACTCGAGCAGGGGTTTACTCGGTCTGCTGAGGCACGTGGTCAAAGCACATATGAGAGAGCAATCAATGAACAACTAAGGTGTCACAATGAAAACTGATGATTGATGCTTCTCACCTCTCTCCATTCCTGTCTGTTGCTATCTATCCCTCTCTCTGACTCTCTCTCTGTTCCTGTAAAACAAAAAACAAACAAACAAAAGAAACCTCCCGACAAACAAAAACCCTGGGACAGATGGCTTCACAAGTGAATTCTACCAAATATTCAAAGAAGAACTCAATCCTATCCTTCTCCAGCTATTTCAAAAAACTCAAGAGGAAGGAAGACTTCCAAGTTCCTTTGATGAGGCGAGCATAATTCTCATTCCAAAACCGAGAAAATAAAAAAACAAAAAAACACAGAGATAGAAAATTATAGGCCAATATCCCTGATGAATTTAGATGCTAAAATCCTCAACAAAATATTAGCCAACCGGATCCAGCAATATATGAAGAAATCATACACCATGATCAAGTGGGATTTATTCTGGGGAGGCAAGGCTGGTACAATATTCGCAAATCAATCAATGTGATTCATCACATAAACAAAAGGAAGGACAAAAATCACATGATAATTTCAATAGATGCAGAAAAAGCATCTGATAAAATCCAGCACCCATTCTTGATCAAAACTCTCAGTAAAGTGGGAATACAGGAAACATTCCTTAACATGATAAAGGCCATCTATGACTAACCCACAGCAAACATCATACTAAATGGGCAAAAATTAAAAGCAATCCCCTTAAGATCAGAAACAAGGCAGGGATGCCCCCTTTCACGATTCTTATTCAATATAGTTCTAAAAGTCCTAGCCACAGCAATCAGACAAGAAGAAGAAATAAAAGGTATCCAAATTGGAAAAGAAGAAGTAAAACTATCATTATTTGCAGATGATATGATATTCTATATAGAAAACCCTAAAGTCTCAGTCAAAAAACTACTGGACCTGATAAATGAATTCAGCAAGGTGGCAGGATATAAAATTAATACTCAGAAATCAGAGGCATTTTTATACACTAACAATAAAATGTCAGAAAGAGAAATTAAGGAAACAATTCCTTTCTCTATTGCAACCAAGAAAAATAAAGTACCTAGGAGTAAATTTAACCAAGGAGATAAAATACTTGTACTCGGGAATTTATAAAACATTGATAAAAGAAATCAAGGAAGATACAAATAAGTGGAAGTATATACCATGCTCATGGTTAGGAAGAATAAACATCATTAAAATTTCTATATTACCCAAAACAATTTATAAATTCAATGCAATACCAATTAAAATACCAATGACATACTTCAAAGATATAGAACACATATTCCAAAAATTTATACAGAACCAAAAGATAACACGAATAGCCTTAGCAATCTTGAAAAGGAAGAATAAAGTGGGAGGTATCACTCTTCCAGATATCAAGGTATACTACAAGGCCATTATACTCAAGACAGCCTGGTACTGGCATAAGAACAGGCACATAGATCAATGGAACAGAACAGAGAACCCAGAAATAAACCCGCACCTTTATGGACAACTGATATTTGACAAAGGAGGTAAGAACATACAATGGAGTAAAGACAGCCTCTTTAACAAATGGTGTTGGGAAAATTGAACAGCTACCTGCAAAAAAATGAAACTAGACCATCAACTTACACCATGCACAAAAATAAACTCAAAATGGATAAAAGACTTAAATGTAAGCCATGAAACCATAAGCATCCTAGAGGAAAACAGGCACTAAGCTCTCCGACATCTGTAGCAGCAATATATTTGCTGATTTATCTCTACGTGCAAGTGAAATAAAAGGCAGGATAAACAAATGGAACTATATCAAACTAAAAAGCTTTTGCTCAGCTAAAGACAATAAGAACAGAATAAAAAGACAAACCACACAATGGGAAAACATATTCGACAGCACGTCTGATAAGGGGTTAATAACCAAAATTTATAAAGAACTTGTAAAACTCAACACCAGGAAGATAAACAGTCCAATCAAAAAATGGGCAAAAGAAATTAATAGAAATTTCTCCAAAGAGGACATATAGATGGCCAATAGGCATATGAAAAAATGCTCAACATCACTAATCATTAGAGAAATGCAAATTAAAACCACAGTGAGATATCACCTCACACCAGTCAGAATGGCACTCATCAGCAAAACAACACAGAACAAGTGCTTGTGAGGATGTGGAGAAAAGGGAACCCTTCTGCACTGCTGGTGGGAATGCAGACTGGTGCAGCCACTGTGGGAAACAGGAGGGAGATTCCTCAAAAAATTAAAAATCAAACTGCTTTTGACCCAGCCATCCCACTTTTAGGAATATATCCCAAGAACACCATAGCACTGTTTCAAAAGGAGAAATGCACCCCCATGTTTATGGCAGCATTGTTCACAATAGCCAAGATCTGGAAACAGCCCAAGTGTCCGTCAGTGGATGAGTGGATTAAAAAGCAATGGTACATATACACAGTGGAATACTATGGGGCTGTGAAAAAGAAGAAAATCTTACCTTCTGCGACAACATGGATGGACATGGAAACTATTATGTTAAGTGAAATAAGCCAGGCAGAAAAAGAAAAATCTCATATGAACTCGGTCATTTGAGGAATCCAATGAACAATGTGAACTGAAGAATGGAATTGAGACAGAGAAGGGGTCAAAGGACCAGAGGAAAAGAGGACAGGGGGAAAGGGGATGATAGGATGGGATAAACCTGAAGGGAAGGGGGGAGGGCGCTATGAGGAGGGGGAAAAAGGAGAAGTTGAGGGGAATATGGGGGAGGGGGGATGCATTCGGGGCAACACTAGAATCTGTGTAAACACAGTAAGTTAAAATCAAAATAATGGTGTTGGGGAAAATGGACAAGTACATGGAAATAAATAAAACTAGACCACCAACTTACACCATGAACAAAGATTAACTCAAAATGGATAAACGATTTAAATGTAAGTTGTGAAACCATAAAAATCCTAGAAGAAAACTTAGGCAGTAGATCACAGGTCCCCAAACTATGGCCTGTGGGCCACATGCGGCCCCCTGAGGCCATTTATCCGGCCCCCACCGCACTTCCGGAAGGGGCACCTCTTTCATTGGTGGTCAGTGAGAGGAGCACAGGATGCATCCGCACCCATAGTTCCCATTGAAATACTGGTCAGTTTGTTGATTTAAATTTACTTGTTCTTTATTTTAAATATTGTATTTGTTCCCGTTTTGTTTTTTTACTTTAAAATAAGATATGTGCAGTGTGCATAGGGATTTGTTCATAGTTTTATTTATAGTCCGGCCCCCCAATGGTCTGAGGGACAGTGAACTGGCCCCCTGTGTAAAAAGTTTGGGGAGCCCTGCAGTAGACTGTCAGATATCTCTCTTAGCAATATTTTTGCAGCTATATCTCCCCAGACATGTGAAATAAAGGAAAAAATAAACAAATGGGACTCTATCAAACTGAAAAGCTTTTGCACAGCAAAAGAAACCATCAACATAATGAAAAGACAAACCCACCATAAGGGAGAACATATTCAATGATACAGCTGATAGGGGATTAATAGCCAAAATCTACAAAGAACTTCTAAAACTCAAAACCGGGAAGACAAACAATTCAATTAAAAAATGGGCAAAGGACCTAAACAGACACTTGTCTAAAGAGGACCTACAGATTACAGATGGCCAATGGGCATAAGAAAAAATGCTCAGTGTCTCTACTCATCAGAGAAATGCCAATTGAAACCACAATGAGATATCACCTCACACCAGTCAGAATGGCACTCATCAGCAAAACAACACAGAATAAGTGCTGGCGAGGATGTGGAGAAAAGGGAACCCTCCTGCACTGCTGGTGGGAAAGCAGACTGGTGCAGCCACTGTGGAGAACAATATGGCATTTTCTCAAAAAAATTAAAAATGGAATGGCCTTATGACCCAGTTAACCCACTTCTAAGAATATAGCCTAAGAATCCCAAAATACTAATTCAAAAGAAGATATGCATCCCCATGCTCAATATAGCATTATTTACAATAGCCAAGATCTGAAAATAGCCCAAGTGTCCATCAGTGGATGAGTGGATATTAATGTTGTGGTCCGTTTACACGATGGAATACTACATGGCTGTAAAGAAGGAGATATTACCTTTTGCAACAGCATGGATGGACCTGGAGATTATTATTATTATTTTATAAAGACTGAAGTTTGGCCTGACCAGGCAGTGACACAGTGGATAGAGCGTCGGACTGGGATGCAGAAGACCCAGGTTTGGGACCACGAGCTTGCCAGCTTGAGTGCGGGCCCATCTGGCTTGAGCAAAAAGCTTGCCAGCTTGGACCCAAGGTCGCTGGCTCCAGCAAGGGGTTGCTCAGTCTGCTGAAGGCCCGCAGTCAAGGCACATGTGAGAAAGCAATCAATGAACAACTATGGTGTCGCAACGGCAATGAAAAACTAATGATTGATGCTTCTCACCTCTCTCCGTTCCTGTCTGTCTGTCCCTATCTATTGCTCTCTCTGACTCTCTCTCTGTCCCTGTAAAAAAAAAAAAGAAAAGACTGAAGTTTATCTATTTATAAATTATTTGTTTTAGAATTTATTTTATTTATTTTTAGAGAAAGGAGAGAGAGAAAAATGGGGTAGGAGCAGGAAGTATCAACTCCCATATGTGCCTTGACCAGGCAAGGCCAGGGTTTCAAATTGGTGACGTCAGCATTCCAAGTTGATGCTTTATCCACTGCGCCACCACAAGTCAGGCATTGGACCTGGAGATTATTATGCTAAGTGAAATAAGCCAGGCAGAGAAAGACAAATACCATATGATCTTACTTATATTTGAAATCTAATGAACACAAGAAACTGAGGATCAAAATAGAAACAGAGGCACAGACACAGGGAACAGAAGGACAGCTGTCAGAGGAAAGGGAAAAAGGGGATGGGATCAAAGAGGGTGAAGAGATTAGTCAAAAAACATATACACATAACACATAGATATAAACAACAGAGTAGTGATAGCTAGAGGAAAAGGGGGTGGGTAGAAGTAATGGTAAGAGGGCAAAGAGGAGTGAAATGGGAGAGGAAAGAGACTGCTTGGGGTGGGTGGGAAGCATGATACAGGGAGGTAGGTGGTGTTATATTGAGTCGTACATTTGAAAATGTACAGTTCGGCAAAACATGTCAACCAAATAAATTAAATTAAGATAAAAAAGGACACCTTGAAACAAATGCAAATGAGAACACGACAACCTAAAATTTATGGGATACAGCAAAAGCAGTCCTAAGAGGAAAATTCATAGCATCACAGTCCTTCAAGAAACAAGAAAAATCTCAAATGAACAATCTAACTTTATATTTAAAGGAACTTGGCAAAAGTCAACAACACATGAAGCCTAAAGTGAGTAGAAGAAAGAAAATAGTAAAGATCAGAGTAGAAATAAATGACATAGAGCTAAAAAAACACACACACACACACACACACAAAAAAACAATACTATAAAGATCGCTGAAACCAAGAGCTGGTTCTTTGAAAAGGTAAACAAGATTGACAAACCTTTAATCAGACCCATCAAGAAAAACAGAGAGAAGATGCAAAGAAATAAAACCAGAAATGAAAGAGGAGAAGAAACAACTGACACCAAAGAAATACAAAGGACTGTCAGAAAATATTACAAAAGAACAATGTGCGAACAACTCGGACAATTTGGACAAAATGGATAAATTCCTAGAAACAGATAATCTTCCCAAACGGAATCAGGAAGAATCAGAGTATCTCAATAGACAGATCACGACTAGGGAAATTGAAGCAGCAATCAGAAAATTCCCCACAAACAAAGGCATGAAGATGGGGTAGTTGACTGAGCCAGTGTGCACACACCCTCCATTGGGAGGGACAGATGCAGCAGGAAGTGGGGCCAGATGGGGCCAGAGTTCACTTTGTCAACTGGGAGAGGATGTCGCCCCTGATGGAAGAGCCACAACCAAAAGTCTCCAAATGTAGCTGAGACCTGGACCCGGTGATAAGCGCTAGAAGGAGTGGGGCAGAGGCAGCTCCCTGAAGGGAAGGACAAGTTCCATTCATTTACTCACTCACTCACTCTTTCACTCATTCACCGTATACTTCCTGAGCGCACACCATGTTTCAGGCGGAGTCTAGGACCGTAGCCACAACCACACAGTATTTTGTGGAAAAGCCACACTCAAGGGGCCAAAGAGTCACTCGCGAGCCGCAGTTTGCCGACCAGGGATCTAAGGAAACAGCATTTAGGCAGGAGGGCAGGTGCAAATGCCCTGGGGCAGCAGATTGTCCTGAGTGTGTGTGGGGTGCTGCAAGGGAATGAGGGAGATAGTCATAGCGGGCCCAGCCAAGGAGACACAGAGACTTTGGAGGGCTTCATGGGAACTCAGGTGGCTCAGGAGCCTTTGCTGGGCTTTGGGCAAAGGAAAGGCTTGTGTGGTTTATGTATGTCTAGGGTTCCTCAAGTTACTGGGTTGAGATTGGGGGAGAGACAGAGCAGAAGCAGGAGACCAGATAGGAGCTTGCACAGTCACCCAGGGACTCTGGGTTGCAACTTAGGCCAGCCCGGTGTAGCAGCCACTGAGGCCCAGAGACATGACCGTAACCTGGATGGCCTCAGGGGGGCAGGCCTGCAGGGCCTCCTGGAGGGCCGGATGTGGGTTGTGAGAGGAAGAGAGGTGTCCCACAGGGCCCCCAGACCTCTGACCCGAGCTCCCGGAAAACCTGAGACGGGTCTGGCTGCACTTGGACGTGGCGGGTTTACGGTGCCCGTCAGACATCCCAGTGGAGATGTTGAGTGGGTATTTGGAAAGCAGGGCCTGGAGTTCAGGGGGCAAATCTTGGCTGCAGATGTAAATTCAGGGAGTGAGTGAGTGGGATTTACGGCCACACACAAGATGAGATCACCGAGAGCGAGCCCAGACGCTTGTCCCCGAATATCCTTTTGGCTCAGCTGGGGCCCCTGCAAGCAAGACCATTCTTTGTACCCTTGGCCCCAGCTGGGCGTCAGGCAGGGCTGAGCAGGCCCCCAACCCTAGCTGGTGTCACGAACGACTGAACTTGAGAAACAAATGCATCAGGAACAACTGGGTCCAAGCTGGCTGCCGAACACCAAGACTCGACTCCATCGGCTCCTCTCCTAGTGCCCTCTCCCGTCACCTCCTCCGGGGGACCCAGACAGCCTGCGTTACCTTCCTCGGCGCGCGGAAGAAGAGACCCCCTGAGAGAAGCGTGATTAAAGAGTTCGGGAAATTGATTGCTTCTACGGGGTTAGTTATCTAAGTTAATGAATTTTAAGCAGATCAGTTGTTGAAAGGATGCATTTGAGTCCATCCACGTGGTGACCGTATTTCCCAAACCTGGGGCCAGAGACACTGCCTGACACACGGAGCTGACAGATGGCCGAGGACGCGGCTCTGTGGCTCTGTGCTTGCGGCCGGGACTGTCTCACCGCTGCCCCTCATTTATTCTTGCCGCACGCCCGGCAGGATATTAAGAACTCACAGGCTTATTATCTCCAAGCGTGTCCTTACTTGTAATGGGTTGACTTCAGTACACCTATCTGGGAGGCTGTTATCTCTGGCCTGGTACTTCGGTGGAGCGGTGGTGGTGGTCGGGGTGCACGGGGGAGGAGGTTGTCTAGAAAAGGAATACTGAAGTTAGACTAAATTTTTCAATTTTCTGCCCATCCTTCCGTGGCAGAGAGAGAAAGCTTTGCAGGATGGCTAGGCGGCTGCAGAGGAGGCTGGCAGAGCAAGGCAGTGAGCCCACCCTGGCTGCATGCCCGTCTCCCGGCCCTGCCACTCCACAATCGTCGCAGGGAGCCCTAATGGAGCCCTTAAAGGTGCCAGGCCTCATGCCAGGCGTCTTCTCTGAGCCACCTTGTCAAGACCTCTCGAGTTCCCTGGGCAACAGGGACCATGGTTACCGCGCTTTGCAGATGCCGCTGCCTCATCTCAGAGAGGCAGAGTGCTTGCCTGAAGACACTCAGCTCGTAGTAAAACCCTGACCGAGAGCTCCCTCTGTGCCTGCCCCCGGTGCTGGGCACACCCATCCAATTTCTCAGCCTTGGAAGAAGCGGGTGACCACGATCCCCGAAAGGACTAACGGGCGCTAACCACCAGATAATAATCAGCTCTGGCTGCCATCCCCAGATGCAAGGAAACTGAGGCACAGAATGCATACCCGGCGTTCCCAAAGTCCTGCGAACAAAAGCCATCACACGAGGCAGCCAGGGAGCTCAGGGTGCAGGGAGTGCACACGCTGTCCTTGACCTGCTCTGTGACTTCCCTTCTGGAGGTTGTTGGGTGAGCAAAGGCCCGGGAAGAGGTGGGACAGGGTCACTCTCTCCTCGGGTGCTAGTCTCCCAGAGCAGCTGCCCGAGAGGAGGCTCAATGCTTTGCCCCAGGCAAGTGGGCTGCATTTGACCCGCCCCAGGGCTGCCCCGGTCTGCGCTACAGATGGACAGCACACCTAGATAGTGTGTCTGATGGGAAAGGAAGCGGGGAGGGGCGGTGGGTGTGGACAGTTTAAAGTGGGGGGTCAGGGGGAGAGGATGGGGCCCCGAAGGGGATGAGTTATTCAGTCCAGACTGTCCACTTTCTGACTTGCCTCCTCCCTTCCTGATTCGTGCCAGAGTTCCACTGGGTCAGCTTTGGAGTCCTAGCCACCACCCCGCCCGACCACCTTCTTGCTCTCATTCTCCCCTCCTCCGTGGCCTCCCAGCTTTCTGTAGAGACTGTGATCAGACCTGATCCCTCACTCTGCATCTCCCACCGTGCAAACATAAAAGTTTCCCCCTCAGCTTAAAAGGCCCGGCCCTCATCCACCCCTCTAACTCACGGTGGTGACATCAGTTGGGAAGACCCACTGCAGCAACGGCCCGGGTTGTGACCCCATCTTGTGCAGATAGCTGCTGTGTGACCTCAGGCGAATTACTTAACCTCTCAGTGCCTTTTGATTACCTGTCTGTAAAATGGGGAGGTAGCCCTCAAGCAATAGCCCCAAGATGTGGGGGAAAGGTACCTCGTCTTTACAGCCTTCCACTCCAAGAGAAGTGGGGTTGGGCAGGTGACACACCGGCACCCCGCTTGGTTCTTCAGACTCACAGGAGGGGCCTGGGCTCACGGCCGACCCCATGTGCGTTCTGTGCAGTGGGTACATCCTTTGGGGAGCTATACTCTTAGGTGCTGTTCTTTTTTTTTTAACCTTTTTTTTATTTTATTCATTTTAGAGAGTAGACACAGAGTGAGTGAGAAAGAGAAAGAGAGAGAGAGAGAGAAAGAGAGAAAGGGGGGAGAGCTGGAAGCATCAACTCCCATATGTGCCTTGACCAGACCAGTGCAGGGTTTTGAACTGGCGACCTCAGTGTTCCCAGGTCGACGCTTTATCCACTGCGCCACCACAGGTCAGGCATTAGCTGCTATTCTTGCTGTCCCAAGGAGGTTAGGGACTTGCTGAGGTCACACGCAGGTGAGAACTAAGCCCCAACTCTCCACACCGGGTGGCCGCAGGTGAGCCGACAAAAGACAATTTTATTATCCTAAGCAGTCTGTAACAGAGCCGCCTTGCTGGCAGAAGGAAAGGTCTAGAACAGGGAATAAGATCTCCATCGCTTAGTTTTTAAGATTCACTGAACCTTCCCACTTGCAGCAAAAACAGCTTCCTTTCAAATTAGTCAACCAGTGTGTGAGTCATTTCTTTGCAAGCTCCCGTGCAGGGCATACTAATGTGGGCCGCCCTGCAGGTGGGTCCCAGCCCAGGCTCTCACGGGGACCCTGCTTCAGCAGGGCAGGGGGCACCCCCCTGGATGCAGCCCCCACCTTCACACGGCCTTAGGGCCTTGGGGGAGCAAATGACTGCTTCCATCATGCTCCCGGCTGGTGCTCACCGGCCTCGGCCTCCCTCCAGACTGAGGGTAATGAGCCCAGGAGGCAGGGGCACAGGCGGCGCCCACACAAGTCATGCCCACGCTGACGGGGTTGGGGGAGAGGGCCGGAGATGACCTTTCCGCACGCTTACTCCGGAGACTGCGGTTCTGTTCCTGCCAGGAAGGAGGTGGAGGCCCAAATGACTCAGATGGAGGCGTGTGTTAGCATGAGGGGCAGTGCAGCCCAGTGGGGCAGTGGGCTGCACCCTGTCCCACTTCAAGGCCCGTACATCCACACACTCATTCATTCATTCACTCATCAGTCCTTTGTTTCTGTTGCTCTGAACTGAATCCATGTAGACCAGAGTGGGATGGGGGCCACGAGCAGAAAGTTATCCCCAACACGGATAAGAAGTTCTATGAGGAGGTGGGCAGAGAAGGCTTCCTGGAGGAGAGGACAGACAGCTGAGCCTCAGGAGGGACAGAGCTAGCCTGGCAGTGGAGGCTTGGAGAGGGAGGTAAAGGCCTGAAGGCAAACCACGAGGAGCTGTCAGTGCAGCTGGAGGGGCAGGGCCAGATCCAGAGGCTGAAGGCGGAGGCCTGGGGGCTGTACCCCGAGGCTGCTGGGGACCGGGAATTGTGTGTACGGCAAAAGCATGGTCAGAGGGGAGGTCTAGACAAGCTCAGAGTGCACACAAGATGAGAACCAGGCCTTGGTGGCTACTTGGGCAGTGGTATAGCTCGGCTGGACAAGGATGTGGCCCCAACTGGCGCCGTGGCTGCAGGGATGGAGAGAAGGTTGAGGACTCGCTGGAGGCGGATTGACGAGGTTGCTCAACTCAGAGGCAGGGGGCAGGAGGATCGCGGGTGCTATCCCAGCTCCAGGCCTCAAGAGGGGACAATGGTGCGAAGGCTAAGGTTCTTGGGGGGTTCCTGGAGCTTGTCACAGACACATCCATGGGCACAGGCCACACCGAGGTCACAGGAAAACCTCTCCCCATGACTGGCACCTGCCCAAGAGAGAAACCCTTACTTTCTCGCATTGACATTGTACTTAGAAGAGCCTGACCTGTGGTGGCACAGTGGATAAAGCATCGACCTGGGATGCTGAGGTCGCTGGTTCAAAACCCCTGGGCTCACCCGGTCAAGGCACATATGGGAATTGATGCTTCCTGCTCTTCCCTTCCCTATCTCTCTCTCTCTCCAAATGAATAAATAAAATCTTAAAAATAAAAAAAACTTTAGCCTGACCAGGCAGTGGTGCAGTGGATAGAGTGATGGACTGGGACTCAGAGGACCCAGGTTCGAGACCCCGAGGTCGCCAGCTTGAGCGCAGGTCCATCTGGTTTGAGCAAAAGCTCGCCAGCTTGGACTCGAGGTCACTGGCTCGAGCAAGGGGTTGCTTGGTCTGCTGAAGGCCCACGGTCAAGGCACATGTGAGAAAGCAATCAATGAACAACTAAGGTGTCACAACGAAAAACTAATGATTGATGCTTCTCATCTCTCTCCGTTCTTGTCTGTCTGTCCGTCTATCACTCTCTCTGACTCTCTCTGTCCCTGTAAAAAAAAAAAAAAAAAAAAAAAAAAAAAACTTAATAAAAAGAAGAGTCTGCAACGGACAGGTCCTGGCTGATGCTAACCCGAGCCTCCACCTCCCCTCGCTGTTCTGTGGTCCTCCGGTGCACAGCCATGGCCGTCACCTTCCAGGCTGGGTCCTCCCCGCAGGGGCGACATGAGTCCCCTGAGACCATGCTTGCAACAAGTCAAGAGTGGGGTTTCCCCGCTGGGCCTCCAGAAACACAAGACACGGGAGAGCTGAGAGCAGCCGCGAGAGCCTCGCGCCTCACGCCTGGCACTGCCCCGTCCCTGGCAGCCTCCCCAGGGGCAGCCCCAGAGGAGCCATTGCTCCCTTGTAGCTAATCCATCTCTCTTAGGTTGAAAAAGGTCCCAGACGTCAGATCCAGGAGGGAGGCCCCAAGAGAGAGCACCTGCTGAGCCTCCCTTGTGCTCTAGGGGCCCAAGACAAGGACGGGTCCAAGGTGTCCAGAGAGAAGGGGGAGGCCTGGGACCCCAGGATCAAGAGGAAGGGGCTGCCCGCTGGAAGCTCCTGCAGGCCCAGAGAGGGGCACCCGGCACCTCCTCCTGGCAAGGAACCTGCTGGTGTGGAGAAGAGGGCAACTGTGGGGGAGACAGTGGGTGTAGTCAGTTAGGGGTGCACCCTGTGCCCCAGAGAAGCCCCGGACCCCTCCAGCTGGCCAGCTCTCCCCTGCACTAAGGTTTCCTGCCCCCTGCCACCACCTACCCTCCCCCACATGCCTGACATGGTCACAGTGACCAGAGGGGACCGAAAGGAGGGTGCCACAGGGTTTGGGTCCTTCGGGGCTCTGGGAGGGCCCAGGAGGGATCAGAGGATGCCCGCAGGGACACCAAGTACGAGCCAACCCCACAAGTCTGAGCACGGACAGCAGACAGCTTTCTAGCTTATTTTATTTTATTTACTTAAAAAATAAATGTGATAAGAGCATTCAGCACGAAAGACGATTTTGACAAGAAAGAGAAGCGGCGCTTGATCCTGCACCCCCCTCCCAGCCACCTCCCTCTTTCTGCACCCACCCGTTTTTGTCGCCTCGGTGCCCACCGCAGTCACAGGCACAGCCACGTCTGTCCTCCGCTTTCTCATCTTGTCATGTTTCATTAGCCATCTCCGTTTCCTAGTTAAAAAGAAAAAAAGAAAGAAACGTACGCGCGCAGGTCTAATCCCTGACGTTGCCACTTTGGAGCGGGGCCGCTGACATATCTCAAGGATAGCATGACTAACCCAATAACGGTCTCCGGAGAGAACTTGCTGCCGCAGTCCGCGCGGGTGGCATCTTCCACCCGCCGGGGGGCTTGGGTGCCGCCCTGCTATGATTTTTCTGTTCTCTGTGGGACACCGGGCACAGCCGCTCGCTTGGCTCCCCGTGGCTCCTGCGCCCCCGGCGTGAGAGGCGGAGATTGAATTCCGGCCCCCAGCGTCTCCCTCGCATTGGCGGTGAATGGCTGCGCACGCAAACACCTGTATTCTCTTGGGTGGTTGCCTTAGGAGCCCATTTCCCGAAGTAGGACGGCTGGGCTAAAGGGCAGCAACACTGTAACACTCTCCTTGTGAATTAACTTTGTTTCCAAGGGGCCGTCACTGTTGTTGCTGAGCCCCCACCCCCACCCCACTGCCCTGGCGGGTAATTTCATCTCGGCTTCGTGGGCGTTGGGGGCATCATGAACGGTGTCTATTCAGCTTATGCACTAGGTACAAAATGATCTGATGCGAATCTCTGTGATACTGCTTCCCCAGAAAATAGATTGCGGAACTATTTTTTTTCCCCCTTCTTCTTCTTTTTCCCCCGGTACAGTATTTTCAGTTATTTTGATTAGATGCAACCATATGAAATTGCCTTGATTCTATCATGTCTGCCTTCCAGAGGCGACGACGACTTCAGATGGCCCAACCCAGAGTGAAAGGGTTGAAACGGCAGGCTGCCAACAGGCTATCAAGAGAGCCGACACCATGCGCCCGTGTCTTCTCCTCTCCCTGGCAAGAGGTCTTCAGGTAGCTTTTTGACATGACATTCAATTTTAGGAAATTAATTCCATCCCTGACCTGCTTGTTCCCCACAGGCTGGCTGTGAGCCGCGCAGGAAGACGGCGGAGGTGTCCAAAGCGTCTGCCATCGCAAAGGGGCCAAGAAGGCTGAGTGACACTGGGGCATCCCCTAATTGTCTGCGCTTCTCCCGCCCAGAGGTGGACGCTGTCAGAGCTCCGTGTGGCTCCGCAGCTAGACAGGCGTCACTGAAACCCTCACCTCCCACAGTCTCTTCCACGGCCAGGCCTGGCCAGTTGAGGGAGGGGAAGTGACAAGCAGACTGCTGACCAGTGCTGCCCCACTATCAGACACCACTGGGTTTTGTTTCTTTGTTTTTTTTCATTTTTTGTTTGTTTGTTTTTGAACCACACTGATTTAATGAACTCCTGATGACATACCCATCTTGATTTCCCCCCCCTAAACTGTCATAAAATGTATATACGTCACAACATGTACCACCTCAAGCATTTTCAAGTGCACAGCTCAGCAGCGGTCTGTGTCCACATTGCTGTGCCGCCACCAACATCTTATCTTCCCCCAACTGCAACTCTGTCCCCAGGACACACGAGCTCCCCAGCCCCTGGCCGCGGCCATCCTCTTTCCTGTCTCTGGGAGTGTCATGGCTCTCGGGGCCTCGTGTCAGGGGACTCCTACAACGCACGTGACTTTGTGTGACTGGCTTATTTACCCGGTGCCGTGTCTTCAAGGTGCGTCCCTGTTGGAGCATGCGTCAGAATGTCCTTCCTTTTAAGGCTGAAACTGTTCCCTGATGTGGGTGGGCTTCCTCTCGCCTGTCTACCCATCCCTCCGCGGGCACAGGGTGGCTTCCACCTCTTGGTGCCGTGAGCCATTGCTGTGGGCACGGTGTGCAAATATGAAACACATTTTAAAAACCGCTAGGAAGCTGGGGGCGGAGCTCAGCCTCTCTCACACGGACTCCCGATTTCAACCCTGGACAGAGGTTTCCAGAGGAGGAACTGAGTCACCCTGGGCAGGGGTAGGAGGTGAACTCTGGCTCTCCCAGCTCCCCTCCTAGGGCCATCTGTGCCAAAACTGGGGGGCCTACCTCTGAGGCCAGCTGAAGGAAGGTCTTTGCAAAGCACAGGAGTCGCAGGAAACTCTGGCAGCTGGCTACACGCTGAGAGCTGCACAGGCCCCTCCCTCCACAGCCCAGCACTGCGACCTGGGACCAAGATGGGGGGGGACACAGGCCTCCAGGCCTCCTCTCGCATTACTGGGGCCTCCATTTACAGATGGGGCCGTTGGGGTCACTGGGCCCTCCCGGAAGGTGGGTCAGTGCTCCACTGGCCAGTCAGGGTTACAGAGGGAGGACGTGGCTCCCAGCCTCTTGGTGTACTAAGCACAGGGACAGCTGCCAAGAGACTCAGGTAATTGATGGTCCCTCTGACCTCTGGCACTTTTAATTTGATTGACCACGCACTGGGAGAAGGGCCATATCCGTGCACGCCAAGGGGCGAGCTATAAATCAGATCCCTGCGGAGGCCTCCCTGGCCAGGAATGCTAAATCTCCAACTGCAGCTACGAGGAGGCCTCCGAGGCCCCGCAGGTACAGAAAACCCTGGGAGGGGGCATCTCCCATTGTGCGGGGGCTGGTGGCACCCCCTCCCCTCCCTGGGCCAAGAGCTGATGGAAGCCCTGCTGGGACTCACGACTCAGAGCCCCTCACAGATCATACCCTGCCCCCCAACACATCCTCACCCTCTTCACACCCATCACCACTGCCCTGCTCAGGGCTTCTGACCCAACCTGCACACAGACGCCAAGGACCCCCGGTCACTAAATCTGATGGGGCCCCTCCTCACTCTCCCTGGGCAGCTAGCTGATCAGCCCCTCCTGTGAAAACTCTCCCTTCGCTTGGCTTGGGGACCTGCCGGCTGTCTTCTGGCCTCTTTGGGACCTCCCCCCCCCCGACTTCCTTGCCAGGCCTGGCTCTGGCCCTTGAACTTGCCTCCCGAGGAAGGGTCAGCCTGGATACCCAGCTTTTTTTGCCATGCCCCCATGGCCACCCTCCACCAGCACCAAAACGAAACGCCATCTGTGTGCCTGTAGCTCTCATACCCCATCTGCTGCCCTGGCCGAGCACACAGCCAGGGGTCCACTTGCCTTGTGGACCCTCCTACCAGCCAGCACCCCCCAGTCACACACCCAGCACCCGCACAGTCACACATCCGGCACCCGCACAGTCACACACCCGGCACCCCATGATCCACACCCGGTACCCCCCAGTCACACACCCGGCACCCCCACAGTCAGACACCCGGCACCCCCACAGTCAGACACCCAGCACCCCCACAGTCACACACCCGGTACCCCCACAGTCACACACCCGGCACCCCCAGTGTCACACACCCGGCACCCGCACAGTCACACACCCGGCACCCCCAGTGTCACACACCCGGCACCCCCACAGTCACACACCCGGCACCCCCAGTGTCACACACCCGGCACCCGCACAGTCACACACCCGGCACCCCCACAGTCACACACCCGGCACCCCCAGTGTCACACACCCGGCACCCGCACAGTCACACACCCGGCACCCGCACAGTCACACACCCGGCACCCCCAGTGTCACACACCCGGCACCCCATGATCCACACCCGGTACCCCCACAGTCACACACCCGGCACCCACACAGTCACACACCCGGCACCCCCCAGTCACACACCCGGCACCTCCACAGTCAGACACCCGGCATCCGCACTCTGCAGCCCCACCCCTGGGGGCCAGGGCCACACCAGGAAGTGGTCACCAGCCCCACGGACTGCCTCCTTCACCCCGTGGCCAGGCAATCCCTAATCTGGAAAAGCCTGCCTCAAAGATGCCTCCTCCAACCCACCCACTCCTGCACCCTGCTGGCACTCTCCGTACCCCCTAACCCCTTCCTCAGGGGCTCCCTGCGGCTCTCGGGACCAAACCCAACCCCTCCACACAGCCTCAGGGCGCCTCAGGGCCCCTCAGGCTCTGCTCCCCACCCCCACACCCTGTTCCCTAGTTCGGAGGTCATCAAGGCAGACATGGATCACACGTTGCTTCCTCCAGGATCCTCAGCCTGCCTCTTTCTCTGTACCCCTGACTGAGGACTGGGAAGGGTGTTCTGGGCAGAAGGAACAGCACTCGCACAGGCCTGCGTGCAGCAGGAGAGAACAAGGCGGGGGCGGGGCCGTGGCCAGCATCTGAAGCCTGAGGAACGATGCGGAGTAGAGGCAGGAAGTGGCCTCTGGCCGGGATCATCTGTGCCCGGCCTCAGTGCCTTCCGCTTTCCCACAAGGCTCTTGGCCAAGGGTGTTCGGCCACTGTGCACTTTTTTACGAGCCTGGAGGTTTGTAAAAATTATTAGTTGGTGGAAACTTGCGGGCTGCTGGCCAGCCCTCTGCGGTGGCGGTGGCAGCCCGCCCACAGGACACCCGCACAGCCTCTGGCGGCAGCCGCGATGCAAAGGGGGAAGGGAGCCTCGGGGTTCTGGGGTGGGGGCTGGGGCCAGGGCCCCTGAGAGCCCCCAGGCCAGGGAGCAGGCTGGTGGCAGCGCAGGAAGGGGGGGCACTTCCCAGACAGCGTGGCTCTGACTGTGGACAGCCAGCCTGGCTTGTGGACACGGGTTCAAACCCCAGGCCCGCTGATCCCCCGCCACGTGGCTGGAGGCGGGAACAGAGACCCTGAGCTCTGAGCTGGGCCCTTCCACGAACTTAGTCGCTTGTCAGCAGTTCTGGAAAGGAGGCGCTATGATCACCTCCACATCAGCTCACTCTCCCCAAGGCCAGAGGCAGGGGCGGCGCCCACTTCCCCGCGTGGCACACGGGGCTGCCCTCCGCAGCTGGCGCGCACGTTCGCTGCATGAGGAACTCGAGCTGTCTTTTCTTTCCCACCGCAACCTCCCCGAGCCGCGGGCGGCCCCGCTCCAGCTTGCTGGGAGTTCCCTCAGCAGAAAGGAATGTGCAGCCGTGGCGATCTCTGGAAACACCCAGGGATTGTAGAACGTGCTGGACGGGGTCAGCTGTGCAGGACCTTGGCCCCCAAGGCCCTGGACGCAGCTGATTGGCTGGCACAGCTCGCGAGCCATGGCGCCGGGGTCCCCTCCCTCTGTGCTTACCCCACCACTAGTAATCATGACCATGTGAGGACCCGTGGGCCTCCCGTTCTCTGGCTGAGCTGAGAGGTTCTCAGGAAGTGGGGGAGTGGGGGGAGGGTAGATGGAGGCCCGTCTTTCTGTTGAGATGGAGGAACTATGTGCTTAGTGAGCAGGCGGAAGTCGGGAGGCCTGGCTCCCCGCCCAGCCTCGCTGTGGACACATGGTAACTCTGAGCGAGGCCGTGTCCCCTCTGGGCCTCAGTTTCCCCAAGCCTGTGTGCTGCCTTGCTGCCTCTGTTCACTGTCACTACCGGAAGGACCAGCCTCACTCCGTGCGGGACTCATCATCCGTGTGTGACGGCCTAAAGGAGTCAATGAATGGGAGCATGGTGTTCTCAGCCGGGGAGGTGAGAGTCTGCTGCGGACGGAGCAAGGGCACTAACACTTAGCTCTGGGACAAGCTGACAACGGACCCCTCTTCACAGGAGGCCACTGCAGTTCATCTTGCGAGGAGCAGATAAAAGAAGCCGAGACTTAAAAGATGACAGGAGGCACTGGGACCCAAGAGCTGTTCTAGAAAGCTCTTTTCTGATCATGAGAACCCCCTTCCATAAAGGAATAGGCTCCCACTGAGGTAGTGGGCTCTCTAGTCCTCGAGGCAAACAAGACTCCTGGCGGATTCTGGGATTCTGTGTGTGCCCCCAAGACTGGGCTGTGCTCAGAGGGGCTGGAGGAAGTGATTTGGCCCTTTGGCCCTGTGGTTCATGAGGGTAACCTGTGCTCTTCTTGGCAAAGGGGACATTCGTGTTCATGGCCATAGAAGTGTCTGGAATACCTCACAGATGCTTTCATGGGCCATATAGAAGGCTCCCAAATCTTACATTCGTAGTCTTCAGGGTGAGAATGCAGGGCCACCCTAGGTAGGGTCTGTTAGAGCGAGCCCTCCCCCTAGCTCCTCTTTCCTGGCACAAGGGTGTGGGTTTGCCTAGCTGTGGCGACCACCTCTAGGACCCCATGGACCTGTAGGAGAGCCCCGTCACCCTGTACAAATAGGACACAGCACTTTAGCAGGGGCCACGTGGCAAGGCCTGGGTTGGGAGGACCAGAGCCCCACCAGTCTGGGCCCCCAGCCCAGGGGCCCTGCTCCCCAGACCCCACCCCCGCCCAGCTGCCAGGGTGTAATCCAGGCCTGTGGGAAGTGGGCTGGGGCTGGCTGGCGTGGAGGCAGTGGGGACTGGAGGCCCCCCGTGCTTCTGGGATGCTTGGACGCTGCAGATGCGGCTCTGGGCTCCGGGCTCTGGGCGGATTTGATGAACTTGCTAAATTGCAAGTCTCCGTGGCTTAGGGAGCTGGGACCCAGCCAGAGCCTGCATTAAATTCAGCAGCTGCGGCCTGCGAGAGCCAAGAGGTGGAGGCCCGGGCAGGGGGCTCAGGGGCCGCTGGACTGCCAGAGCCTCCACCCTGAGGCCCAGCAACTGGGGAGCGGGGGAGGTGCTGTTCTTTGGAGATGCTGACCAGAGCCATACAGGGAAGGAGGGCCCCATAGACCCAGCCAAGGAAGGACTTGCATCCAGAAAATAAACTTTCCCAGGATTCTGCAAACCAGAGTGGGGTGAGAGAGCCGTGTGCTCACCCTGTGTGGGGAGCAAATTCTCATCCAGAGTCACGTGTGGTGCTGGGGTTTGAACCAGCTTCCCCAGGCCGGGTCTGTGCCCACGGAATTCTGGGCCAGGTTGCCTGCAGGCATGTTCCTCTGAGTGGGACACAGGCACCTCCTTGATGTCACCGTGTGGGTCCAGTTCTAGGGTGAGGGGGACCCCCTCAAGTGACAGGCCAAAAAAAGGCCCGGGCATGAGATTCTGGCTCCAAGAAAGCAGGACTGGGCCATGTTCTCCTGGGGCCCTCCGCACGGGGCTCTCTCTGTACCGGCCAGGAGCCACCACCGGCTTCACAACTTCAGAGACACCCAATCCCTGATTCCAGACTGTGGGGCCACAGCCCCGGCAACCTGGGTCGCCCCTGGCATGAGGTAGGCAGACCCTGTGGATGTCAGCTGGTGACTTCTGGAGAATTCAGCCCCCTAAACACAACACGGGGGCCAGTGAGAGAGTCTAGGAATACACTGGGCACACAGTAGGCCTGCGGCAGGCGGGGGTGTCCGTGCCGGGGTCTTCCCTCCGGGGGAGCGGCCGATGGCTCCAGCGTGGGGACCCGAGCAGAAGTCTGTGCTCCAGACAATACATTTCCACACATGTACAGAGAGAGAGCAGCATCGTAGCTTCCAGCTGCCTTGGATCCTGGAATAGCTGCCTTTTAATTACATGGAAAGGTCACCAGGAAAAAACAACAACAACAACAAAAAAAAAAAAACAAGAAAGAAAGAAAATGAAAAGCCAGTGTCACTAGAAACTTCTCCATGCCTAAAACTTTGCAATGAAGTAGCCAAGAGCTAAGAGGAGGGTACAGGCAGGTGCTTCACCGGGCAAGGGGCACAGGTGGCCAGGCCTCCTAGTTTCCACTCCTAAACTGGGTCCATCACTGAATGCCGCTGCACACAGGCAGTGGGCTGGGCCCTGGGGACAGTGAGCAAAACAGCCCCAATCCCATGGACTTATAGTCCAGTGAGGGACGGGGGGTGACACATGTGAGCCAATAAATCATACAAATTTGGCACCTCAGTAAGTGCTGAATGCTGCAGGCCTGGAAAAGGGAAGCTGTCTCAGTCAGAGAAACCAGGGAAGGCTTCCTGTAGGAAGCATCATGGGAGTTTCAAGGTTGAGTGGTCAGGAACAATGGAGAAGAAGAAGTCTTATCTTCTAAAGTATGATTGGGGTGCAACGAGGAACACCTCGAAGAGCAAACTGGGTTCCTTACCATCTCAATTGGCTGCTTGCCTCCTCCTCATCTGCAGTCCTGCCTCTCCACCTTTGCATATGCTGTTCCCCCAACCCAGAATGCCTTTCAAGGACAGAACCTTCACAGATAAACCTGGAAAAGTTTATTTGCTGGACCTTCTGGAATCTTCTTTCCTTTCCTTTCGAAACTACCGAGAATCACAGCTTGATAGGAGCTTCCTCCTTCAGGGGCTCTACCTGTCCCCTCAGAAGCCATAGGGACCCTCAACGTTTCCTAGAGTCCCTGGTGGCATCTCTTCCTCTTAGGACTGTGTGAGCTGGGGTAAAGTGAGGTAGGTCCTCCCAGTCCTCTTCATGCCTCCAGCATCAACCCCTTGGGCCCAAGGACTTCTTAAAGTGTGAGTGGAGTATATGGTCACATGGTCAATGCCGCCAGGCTCGGGGAGACGGGTCTACAATAACTTTCAGTGAGTAGAACATTCTCCTCTCTCCCCTGTAAACCGGATTTGCTGATCAAATTGACAAAACATATGATCAGTTCAGCCCCATACCTGAGACCAGTTCAAACATCCATACTAAAAACACAACGAATCGCCCTCCTTATGTAGAAACAAGAACACAGGGCGAAGACACAGGCACAGGGCCAGGGGAGAAGACCCAAAGCAAAATCCACTCTGCTAGCTGCCTGCAGGCGGGGACTTACAGGGTTTTTATTTTCTTCTTTGTACGTGCTCACTTATTTCTGCCAATTCCACAATGAACTGATTTCTCTTATGATCAGGGGGTTGAAAAAGAAAAAGAGAGAACATTTTTAAAAAGAGGATGATGCATCAATATTAGTAATTGCGGTTTCAAATTTAAAAAACCCCCATTTCTTCTCCTGTCCTGTTCTGCAAGGGGCAGTTTCCCCGGCCACCCTGGTTCCAGGCAGACATGTCCGCTCACAGCCATACACGCAGGGCAGGGCATCTGGTCTCCTGCTCTGTTCACTTAACATGAACGATAAGCATCTCTTTCCACCAAGACTTCATAATTATGGTAGTTAAGGGCTGCAGCATCTTCCTGCAGGTGGCCTGGATTCTCGCTTTAAATTCGGCAGAGGGGGGCGGCAGCCCGCTGGGCTATTAGGGGGCTGTGATTAATGGTTCGCTCAGCGTGGCCAGCGGGCAGCATGCCCCCAGAGAGCATGTCGGCCTTCTTAATCCGGTGTACCTGTCTGGCCTGGGAAAAGACTGTATTCCTGTGCCCAAGCAAACAGCCCCGAGCTCACCTTCCTGCTGCCCCTGCCGTCCCCACACCCAGGCTGTTTGGCTTGCAGGCCCATTTTCTTGTCTGGCATTCCAAGCCCTCTCGGCTGGATCTGTCCCATGTCTCAGGCTGGGTCTGTGGTTCTCCCTGCTGGCCGTAGGGGACACTCTCATGTCAGGACCCTCCCCCCCACACACACACACAGAGGTATGGCCAGCACCTGTCTGATCAGCCTCCTACTCACTTTTCCAACACTCCCTCAATAAAGGCAGGCTGCGCCTGGCGCCAGGGCCCCGGGAGGAGGAGGAGCCAGGCAATTGTCTCTTCTTTCTCCGGACCTCTCTCCTCTCATCTTTTCCCATTTTGGGGTAGGGTGCCAGCAGTCATGGGGGACCAAGCTGGGTGACCCTCCTGTCCCCCCACTGCCTGATGCCCTGATGCCCTGAAGCCGCCGGCTCCCTGACTGACAACTCCCCTCCTCTCTGCACTGGGGGGGGGGGATCACATTAAAATGCCAATGTCATCGTGCCCCACTTAAAAATAAGTAGCTTACATTACCCTTGGGACAAAGTCCAAGCCCCTCTCCAGCTCTGCACTGCCCACCCGCTGGCCCCCTCTCCTCCGGGTCTCCGTTACTGAAGTCCAGCCGCCCCAGTTCCTCCTGCCCAGGGCCCTCCCTCCCCGCCACACTCTGCTGGGCAAAGCACCCTTCTTTGGTAAGTCTTCATGGAGACATCCCTTCTTCCTCAGGAAGCCTGTTCCGACTGCCTCCCACAAGGCTAGGTGAGGGGTCCCTCCTCTGGCCCTTGCGCTTCCCTCATCAGAGTACAAGCATTCGTGTGTCATTTTCCTGTGTCGTTTTCTAGGGACAGGATCGTCAGCTCCTTAAGAGTCAGTCACTCTACCAGGATCTCAGCACGCAGGCAGGACCTAAAAGGCATTAGTGGTTCCGTAGGAAACATTTGAGGACAGAATTAGGACAGAAAAAGGAAGGGAGGGAAGGATGGAGGAAGGGAGTGAGGAAGGGAGGGAGAGAGGAAGGAAGGAAGGAGGGAAGGAAAGAAGGAAGGGAGGGAGGGAGGGAGGGAAGGAAGGAAGGAAGGAAGGAAGGAAGGAAGGAAGGAAGGAAGGAAGGAAGGAAGGAGGGAGGGAAGGAGAGAGGGAGGGAAGGTAGGAAGGAAGGAAGGAAGGAAGGAAGGAAGGAAGGAAGGAAGGAAGGAAGGAAGGAGGGAGGGAGGGAAGGAGGGAGGGAGGGAGGGAGGGAAGGAAGGAAGGAAGGAAGGAAGGGAAAGAAGGAAGGAGGGAGGGAGGGAAGGAAGGAAGGAAGGAAAATTAGAGATGTGCTGTAGATGACTTGCACTGGCTCACAGAATCAAGTATTAACTTTTCAAGAGATGTTGTGAGTTGGCCGTTAAACATCAGGCAGTTTGAAACTGGAGATCATCAGAGTATTTACACCAGGGAAATTGGCAGATGCTACAAATCAGTGCTTTTATTCCTCAGAGAACAGGTCTACTAGCTCACCACCAACTGAATTCCCAGTTCTGCCCATACTATCCCCAATTTCAACGAAGAACTGAGGACTCACAATATTAGAAAAGATATCAAGGTCCATCCTATCAGTCTCCCAGCCCACACATTCATGCACTTTATTCAGTCATTCGACAAACTGCATATGATCACTTACCAAGCCAGGCTCTTCGCTTGGCTCAAGGGCTTGCAGTTAGTTGGAGGAGGATCGCCAAAGTCCGGGATGGAGGTTGGTGGAGGGAGTGGTCACTTCTAGGTCACTTCCCAAGGACACCAAGGAGGAGACCATACAATGTTGTTAACACAACTCAAGTGACTTGACTTACAGAATGTGTTCTGATTTCCTTGTGGGCCAGTCCACGGGCTTATAAATCAGAGATGAACATGGAGGCACAACATGGCCTTCAACAAACAAGGCTTTTTTTTTCTCTCTCTCTCTCACTTATCAAGAATTCTGGAGGTAGGTTGTGCTGGTATCAGTTTCAAAGTTTGGTGAGGCCCGGGCACTTCCTCTCCCCTCCCCACCACTCTCCCTTACCACCCCCTGAGCCTGCAAGAGGGAGGGACAGGGCTTGCCTGTCTTTCACCTGTGATGAGGGGTCCTGGCTGGAGCTGAGCTGCTTCTGGGGCCCCAGCTCAGCCCCGGGCCAGGCACAAAGCATTCGTGCGTATGAGCCCAGCACCGGGCAGAGATATGTGTGGAGCCCGGAGGGCCAGTGGGGTGGGAGCTGGGGGGTTGGGGGGCACCGCTCTGGTCCTGAGGAACAAGATAATGCCGCATCTTCATCTCTCTGCTATTTAATGAGCTACACCCTCGGCTGCCAGAGCGGCCACCTGGCAGTTGGCCGGGAACCTGCAGAAGCTCTGTTAACCTTTTCAGTTCTTTCAAAGAGCACATTTGCCGAAGGACGAGGACTCTCCGCTCCGTGTGGGCCAGCCCCGGCCACTTCTTGCATTTCTCAGGCTCTGTTTGGGTCACATTTCCTCTGAGAGGCCATCACCGTGATCAAGCTCCCTTTTTACCTCTCTCTCGGGTCACTGCCCACCATGCTGCCCTGTTCTGCGTTCTCCAGTGCATCCTGCCCCCATTCCCTGGAATGACCTGTTTGTTGGCACACCTGTTCTGTGTCCTCCTTCCAGAACAGAAACTCAGGGAGGGTCAGCGTCCCGCCCCCGTGGTTCATCGCTGCCAACCGGCGTCTCACCGGCCCTGAGCGCTCAGTAGGGCCTCAAGAAAGATTTGTTGAATGAATTGTTGACGGACCTGTCTCTTGGGCTGTTGTGGCTTTCTCGCAATGGGGCGCATCAAGGGCCTAGCACGGTGCCTGGTGCACAGTAGGGGCTCCGATGAGTGCGATCAAGGTATCATTTTCTTGTCTAGCCCATCTTCTTCTGGGTAAGGCCTCTGCAGTGGAGAGAGGGGCAGGAGCTCGTGGCGGGTCACACAAGCCGCCCCCCGGGCAAGAGAACCTGGGCGCCCCCTCCCCAACTCCGCCCAGCCCCCTCTGTTCCTGTTTTGCCGGCTGTGGTTCCAGCCCCAGGAGAATCAGTCCAGCGGTTTTAAAATAATAGAGGGAAAAGGGTACAGCTCTCCTATGCCTCAAGGAAAATTAATTCCACTGCCAGGCATTTGTCCCCCAGAGCTCCAGGGTCTGGGGACCAGATCACAGCTCTGTCCTCTGTCTCTGCAGTTGCCACACTTCAGTGTTTCAAGGGCCGCGGCGGGGGTTCCCAGGTAATGTACTGCCAACCCCCCGTGGCCCGGTGCATCACGCAGTAGCGCCCGAGCCATCTCGCTGCTCGACACAGTGCAAATGGGATGCGATGTCATCTGTCCGGCTTTTAAATGAGAAAGTTAGAAAAACAAAGTGCAGAGCAAAGAAGGGGTCCTGATTGCAGGGAGCCCCGAATAATTACCTTGCCTGGGAAAGCCAGGCCGCTGGCTGTTGTCGGGGACCCCTGGGCGGCGGCGGCGGGGGTGGGGGGTGGGGGGGACACATGGAGAGGGGGCCTGCCTCCCCACCCTCATCCATCATCCCATCACGTGGACTCTGAATATTAAGTCAAGTGTTATTTATGGTTCTTCTTGCAGGCTTATGACTCTCCAGCGAGGCGGGGATAATAACAAACCCTCTCGCACAAAAGTTGGGCTATAAAAAAATAATTAAGGAAAATTTCCCCTGCAGTCCAGGCGGCTGGGAAGCGGAGCCCTTCTGCAAACACTCTGCACGTGGCCTTCCTAATGAAAGCAAATTGCTCCTGGGCGAGAAGGGGCAGCGTGATGGGCCATACAGAGCCAATCTGCTCCTGCCTTCTTGCCCCCCACACCAAGGTGGCCCCCCAGGCTGGGGGCAGAGCCAGCACCCCAGGGGAGGCACGATGTTCCTGCCTGCCTCCATCCCCTCCCTTCCATGAGCAAGCTGAGGGGATGAATATCTTCTGTGCAGAAAGTACGAAGGCACGCTTGTAACAGCCGGCAGAAGACCCACAGACGGCCGGCTGGCAGGCATTGGCTTGTTCCATCAGCCCCAACCAGCCAGGGAAGGGAGCTGAGTCTGGGGAAGATTGGTTCCAAGAGACCCAAGAGGGAGATCAGGATGCCAGGTACTGCGGGAACCCACCCGGGGGCAGCTTTTGGCTCAGGACCGAAGGCCAGACTGCCGAGGTGGCATGTCCGGGATTTGCCACTGTCTCCAGGAAGAAAAAAAGTGTGCTCCTGGTTCCGGGTGGGTCTCCTCCCACCGCAGTGACCACCACCACTTCCGGGGACCTGCCCTGCACCGCGTAGCAGGCAAAGGGAGTGATTTTCCTGAATCGTCAGGAGCTATCCTCAAAGCAATTCTCCAGGGTCGTCCCCACGCTGCAGACTAGGACACTGAGGCTGCGGGGTCGCTCAGTTGGTGTGGAGAAGCAGAGACCCCTGGGCTCTGCGCAGGGGCGGTACTTACATCAGGAGCCAGTCTCTGAATTTCTCAGCTCCTCTCGGAAACAGGGTGCTCAGCAGACGTAGTGCCTGTCCCCACCAGGGTCCACATTCCTTGCTGGGTGTCAGTCAGTCTTCTGACCTCAGCCAGGATCTCTGTGTGGGCATCATAGTCCGACACATCTCTAAAGCTTCACTTAATCAATGGTATTAAGCACCTACTTCCAGGTCTTAGATGCATGAATTTAGGCCATAAATGTTTACCCGTGGACAGCCCTCTGCTCAGCAAGGGGGACATGACAGGAGCAAGACCGATCTAGTGCACAATAAAAAATGGCAGTGGGAGTGGGATGTGGAACAGTGTTTTAGACAGAGGGGACAGCATATGCAAAGATCCTGAGTCTGGAAGGCATATTGCCCCTAATTGTTCCTCTTTCACTGTATATCAACCAGCATTCAACATTCTGTTTTTGTAAGAGTATGTAGAGAGAGTGTGTGTGTGTGTGTGTGTGTGTGTGTGTGTGTGTGTGTGTGTGTTAGAGAGAGAGAGAGAGAGAGAGAGAGAGAGAGAGAGAGAGATGCAGCAGTAAATACACAGGAAGTTCTCCCAGCCAGCCTTCCTGAATCTTTGCTCTTATCCGGCTTAAAAGCCCTCAACGGGCCTCCCAGATAGAGGCTACATTCCCCGAGTTCCAGGGCTGTGGGTCTGGCTTCCTCGCCACCCTCACATGCAGTTTCCTCTGTGTGGAATGTTGTTTTCTACTTTATCTGACCCTCAAACTCCCCATCACCCATCAGAAAACAACTCCTCGGTCACCTCCCCCGAGGAAGCCTCCCTTCTGCCACCTGGCCCAAGCACTTGCCCCGCACCTGGCCACTCTATCTAGGTAAGATGTGTGTGTGGCTTCCTCCTCCAGCACTGGAGGGTGGACCTGAGTTGGGCAGCTGGAAACTCAGCCCCGGCCCATGTGGCTCATGACGTGTGGCCAGTTGATGAAACGGACTGCAATTCCAGGAACCAGGCATGGGTGGGAGGCCTGCATGGAATGCCAGGCAGGCTGGGGCCAGTGGTCCTATGTCTGATAACCTGGTCATCTCTCCCTTCTCACCTCAAGCTCGGTCAAACGGTCCAACCCCCGGCAAAGCCCCCTTCTCACCTGGCCACTGTGTCCCTGTGACTCATGAGCGGAAGGGGACTGGCCCCTTGGAGCCCCTGCATGGTCCCTGAAGTGCCCCGTCCTTGCCTGCCAAGGGTGTCTCCCAACGGGACAAACTCAGGGGCAGGAGGAACAATTCATTTATGAGCGTGTCCCCGGCACTCAGTCAGCCCCTGGAGAAGCTCTCCTCTGCCTGTGCCGGGGGACACACACTCAGAATCCCCAGGGAAGGGCCCTTGGGGCACTGAGCCACCCCCAGACCCTCTCCTAGGGTTCTGCCCAGGGGAACCTGGGTTCCCACGGGTAGAGCTGGGAATGGAGCCAGCTTCCCACGGATGCACCTGAAAATGGAGCTGAAGGCCACCGCACAGTCAGACCCCGGGGGGCGGGGTTCTCCGAAGATCTAAGGAAAGATCTGACCCCACAGCCAGCGGTCACAGGGGAAGGATCCAGGGCAGCACTCTGAAGCCCCTGACAATCCATCACCCACCCCTCCCTGACCCGGTCCCTACTGTGGGAAGGGCACCTCTCGGGTCAAACAAGGCAGTGTGGGGGCTTCTCTGGGGGATTCTGCTTGTGGCTTAGATCACGTCTCCTGCCGGCAGTCACTCTGAGGGGCAGAAAACCCAAGCCCGGGATGTGCCCTTCCACCCACGACCCGTATTATGACCCATGGGTGGGGACATGGTGCCAGATCTCTGGGGTCTGGAGACCGGATGCAGATCCACCACACTGACTGTGGGAGCTGGCCCCACATTTCCAGCTGGGCGGCATCTCAGCCTGTGCTGTGGGAGCCCCACTGAGCAGGGAGCAGGGCGTGGAGAAGGGGCTTCCCTGAGCTCCAGCCAGGTCAAGGTCTCCGGCGACAGGCTGGCTTCCTCGCCTCTGCTTGTCTCCACTGCAATGTCCCATGCCACCTGGCTCTGGATGCAGTCGGGATGAGGCAGGAGGGTGTATGATGTGTGTGCGTGTGAGCATCTGGGGGTGCTCCTGGAGATCTGCCAGTCACCTGGGAGGTCTCCCTGTATGAAGCTTGATTCTAGCAGTTCCTTTCACGCCCGCTGTTGCCCCTGCGCCCCGCTCTGTCTCGGTCTGTCTCCCTCTGCCCTTCCAATCGACACCCTGTGCTGAGCAGTGCTCCCCTCACACGCCACCCTGGAGCCTCCATCTGGGAGGCCAGGCACCACTGCCCCGCCACCCCAGACCCTGGGTGAGTCGCCTGGCCTCGGCCCGCTGTGGATGAGGCCCAGGTGTGAACACAGCTGGCCAGGCGGTCAGGGCAGCCCAGATGGACCATGGGAAGATCCAGCCATGGTGCTACAGACCCTGTGGGCTACGGGTGAGAGCCAGCTGCCTGGCACGGCCATGGGAAAGTTTTTGCGAGATGAGACCAGGCGTTACGGCTTGGGGGACAAGAGAGCGCTAATCCCCATGTCCACCCAGCCAGGGAACATTTGATCTCTTGGCGAGCAGTGTGGGTACACTTCCTGCCTCCCAGGCACAGCATGGCTCTCCACCTGTGCCCATGGCTAATGGGCGCTCCTTGGGGAAGGCCTGGAGAATCCGGTCCCTGGGCTGGGTTCCCTCCTGGAACGTGAATGGGAGACAGGGTCCAGACATTTCAGGCGAGGTGCCCAGTTACCCCTTCTTAACAACCACGTGGATATCCATGTCCAGCCCAGGCCAGAGTGGGCGAACCCCACCCTCTCCACTGCCCAGTTGGGCCAAGCTAACCCCTTCTGAAACCTACGGGGAAAGACTGAGTCTGAGGACTTCAAACTGTTCGCTTTAGAGTATAATGATTCAAACTTGCTCTCACACACATACTCAAAATACAAAACAAGTTCAAACAGCCCTGGTGGACTGGGGCTACTCAGTTGATGGGGCAATGTGGAGCCCTGGTGATGGGGAAGGTGGTGGAAGCCCTGGGCTCCCGCTGTTCTCCTCGGGTGACTCACTGCACTTCTCTGAGCTTCAGTTTCTTTGTCTGAGAAATTGGAATGACATTTTTCTCCTAGTAGAGGTGACCTCCTGTGTCCCTGGACTCTCCAACTCAATTTCCTCACCTGTGAAATGGAGAGGCACCCCTCCCCTCACCTCACACACACACACTCCGGCGCTGCGCTGTTCAGATGTGATGCAGGGCACTGTCCATGTAGGCCGCTGGAGAGGGGACCATGCATGGGAGAGAGGAGGGATGAGGCAGGGGGTGAAGGGGTGGGCTTAGGAGGTGTGAGAGCATCCTCGTCACCAGGCTGGGGCTGTCCATTAGCGCTCGGCCATCTCTAATTACTCCCCCCCCCCCAAATTCTTCCCTTATTTTTCATAAGGAGAGGCTCAACCACGTAAGAGTTCAGCTTCGTATATCCCAGGCCTAGGCGTGGACGGGGGCCATTCCGACCTTGAGCTCTTTCTCCATCAGTCACACAAGGAGGACGCCAGCCTGTCTGACCCCAGCACCCCTCACTCTGCAATGCCCGCCGGGGTGGCCTCTGTCCTTCACCCCGAAAGCCAGCACTGTTGAGATAACAAGACCAACATAGAGAGGAAGACACAGGCATCTCCCCGGCAGGATGTGGGAGGCGGCTCCTCGGGCCCCGCACCGGCCTCTGCGGCCTGGGGCCCTGCCTGTGCAATGGCTGACCCTGAGGCCCTCCCGGGAGAAGGGCAGGGGAGGGCTGAAGAGTGAGCCCCCCCCCCCCCGCTGATTTTATCCTGCTCTTCCTCCCTCTGTCAGCTTTGCCCATCTTGGTGCGACTGAGTGCCTGTGTCATGAAAGCACAAATATTTACAGTAATTTGTAAGATGGATGGTCCACACCCGTTGCTCCCAGTGTTCCCAAGCATGAGAATCGCCCAGGCAGTTTGTCCCAGACACGAAGGCAGGGTCCTTCCTGCCTCCTCTGAACCAGAATTCCCAGGGCTGGGGCTGGGCCCGGACTTTTTTTTTTTTTTTTTTTTTAATTCTTTTGAGAGAGAGAGAAAGAGAGAGACAGGAAGGGAGAGAGATGAGAAGTATCAACTCGTAGTTGCAGCACTTTGGTTGTTCATTGATTGCTTTCTCATATGTGCCTTGAATGGGGGGACTCCAGCCGAGCCAGTAACCCCTGGCTCAAGCCAGCGACCTTGGACTCAAGCCAGCAACCCTCTGCTTCAAGCCAGCGACCTTTGGGCTCAAACCAGCGACTGTGGGATCACATTGATGATCCCACGCTCAAGCTGGCGACCCCACACTCAAGTCAGTAACCTCGAGGTTTTGAACCTGGAACCTCAGCGTCGCAGGTCAGGAGTCTATCCACTACACCACCACCGGTCAGGCAGAGGTGGACTTTTAAAAAGTTTCCTAGGTGATTGATTCTTCTATAGCCGGTGGAAAGACCTATATTAGGACCCACGAGTCTACACTCTACCAGAAACACCTAGGGAAATGTAATGGTGAAACACCAGGCATTAGATTCAGTGTCCTAGACAAGCCCTGGCTGCCCTGTGAACTTCCTCTCTAAGACGCATTGGGAAGCTGCCTCTCTAGGCTTGGTCCTTCCACCTTCAAGAGTCAGCCCAGTAGCACCTGTGATGGAACCATACTGCGTCCCCTCCTCCCCTCCCTATGGTCCCCCACAGTACTTTGTCCTCACACCTTGCTCAAGTCTCTCAGCACCTTGAGTGTTGCCTCTCATGGTATGTGAGCCCTGCCTGCCACCAACTCGCACCTCATCTGCACCGGATCTGCCTAACAACCTCCTTTAATCTTCACCGCAGCCTGCGCGGACGCCCCCGTCACGATGCCCACTTTCTTAGCAAGGTAAACTGAGCCTCACGGAGTTGAAACTCGGCTCCCCAGCCTCTGACACTGGACAGGTCTAAAGCATGGTGGCACCCCCTGAAGGAAGGAAGGACCCTGTCTCTCACTGCCCGTCCCCCCCTTCCCTTCCACCCACGAGCAGTTGTTCAAGGCCCTCCATGTGTCAGGCATTGCCCTCAGTGCCAGGGGTATGGAGACAAATCGGACACGGCCCGCCAGGGGAGACAGATGCTGAAACACATGGTCACAGGACCGGGTGGCCAGGGTCGGAACAGAAGTGAATTCAGGATGTGACTCAGAAGATGGGGCTGCCCAGAGAGAAGGGGGGACGAGAGATGGCACCAAAAAGGCACAAGGGCTCGCCTCCTGCAGCCCCCAACATGCCGCTGAGCTGCTCGAAGCCCAGAGGGCAGGACAAGACCTGCGACCCTATCCCTTGCTCATGTCAATTTGCTGACACCCCATAACCTCATGACTCCACCAGGCCGCATCTGTTTATGCGCTCATTGGAATCTGTGCTGACAATATATTTGTTTAACTTCCAGCAAGAGGGGGAATATTTGTCAGGGTCAGAGATACGTCTTGCATAAAACATTTTGATTAAACTCTGTTGGCCAGAGATTGACTTTCCCCTCCACACTTAGAGAAGCTTGTTTCCTCATTGGAGTCACTGCCTTGTCCGCGCATTTCCCGTTTACCGTTTACTCTCTGCCAGGTGTTGCTGGATGGAGACTCCTCCCCAGAAGGGATCCCGGGGTGTTTGGGGAAAGGTGTGAAGTCGTGTGAGCCATGAGAGACTGCTGCACGCTGGGCTGGAGGCCAGCCAGCGTCCTGCAGGGAGGCCGGGAAGAGGCTGCCCTGCTACAGCGTCCTGGAGGGAGTAATTAAAAACAGGGGGCTGGCAGAGTGTCTCAGCTCCACGGGCCCCTGAGAGGTGTGGAGCCACTTGGAGCCGGCAGCAATGGGCCTGCCAGCAAAGCCCGAGAAGCTGAGGCTATTGTGCTGGCCTGCTGAGAGCTGAGGCCTTGAAGGAGGGGCCGTCAGAGAGGCACCGCCAGGAGCGAGCAGGAGGCCTCTCTCGGCCCCGTGCAGGGCAGGGAAATCACTGGGCAGGCGTGGCGAGGCACTGTGGGCTCCCGAGAGGGTTTCGGGTTTGGAACAGACTTTGCCCGTTGTCCTGAGTAAAATGGAGGAGTAGGGGGACCCTAAATTGAAAGAAGGAAGGCCAGGGAGCCGCCTCTTACTCCACACCTACTGTCTGTCAGGGCTTTATACACTTTGCCTTCTCTATTCCTCGCCACAGTCCTGCTAAAGATGGGTTGTTATGCTCATTTTTCAGATGTGGAAACTGAGGCTCAGAGGAGTAAAGTGGCTTCCTCGGAGTCACACAGCCAGAAAGTGGAGGTGCAAGGGTCTGGACCCAGAACCCAGGCTGTGTACACAGACCCTGGCCCCATGCAGACAGGCAGCACAACTGGGAAGCAGAGAAGGGGGCTCACCCACGACCTCAGTGCGTGCTCCTGGGCCCCCACGGAGCTGCAGAGGCAGGCCCGGCTCCCTGTCGGTCAGCAGACAAGAGACTCAGGTCCTTTCACAGCTCCTATCCCTGTTCACAGCAGGCATTGCTAATCAGTCACCTCGTCCTGTGCTGCATCGGGACACTGCTATCCCAGGATAGTTCTCAGATCTTAAGTTGTGAGGCCCCAGCGGGGCGACCTGTGGCTGCCAAGTATTTAAAATGCGGAGAACACCAAATGAGACACCGGATTTCAAAGACGCCCCCCCTCTCCAAAATGTGAACTATCTCACTTATCATGTTCATGTTAATTACATGTCAGAAAGACAATATTTGGGGTCTGTTGAGTTTAAAGAAAATATATCAGTAAAATTAATTTCACCTTTCTTTTCTACATTTCTTTTTCTATCTCCTTTTTTAAAATGTATCTATTTAGAAATTAAATTTAATGAGGTGACTTCAGTCCCTAGGAACACATAGGTTGCAGGTAAACATCTTCTCTGCTTTTCTAAAGGGTGGTTTTCTGGTTGTTTCTGCTAAACCCGAGCGAGGCCTGCCCACGGTTCAGGCAGCTGTGAAGGGCGCCCCCAGTGGCTGGGACTCGTAACTTCACTCCACCAAGGACCTGGGTTACTTGCCCGTGACCCCAGGGCAAGTTACTTAGGAGCTCTACAACTCACTTCCCTCCTCTGCGAGATGGGAATAGTAACAGTTACTGTCTCACAGGGCTGTGCAGGAGGCATAGATGAACTAAGACACGTTAACTGCATGGAACAGCGCCTGGCACTGTAGCTAAGTGCTATGCAAGGGCTGATCATATTTTCAACATTATTTTGCCTGGGAGGTGGAGTCCGGGCCCCTTTTTCAATCCTGGGCCTCCCGAACTTGGCCCCAGTCCAGAGCAGCCTCCAAGCTCTGCAGGCATGATGGGAAGGTGGACCGCCCAGCTGGCCCCCAGCAGGAAAGACAGCAGCTTCCTGTTGTGTACCCTCCAAAAGGCTCCTCCCACTGGGCCAAAGCCATCGCCAGAGCCACTTCCTGTGTCTCACCAACAAACCTCCCTGAGACCCTCCCGTTTGGGTTCCTGCCTGCCAGGGCCCTGAGCTCTCACTTCTAATCTGTGGTGGTCTCAAAGCACCCTCCCTCCATTCTCATTCCCTGACCCTGTTCTCATTACACAGTTGGGGACCCTATCACTTCCAGGGGAGCTGCTTAGCTCAGTTCAACTTCCCAGAACCCTGGGATTCGTGAAAAACAGTATAGCTGTGCCTTTTCTGATATAAAGCAAGAGTGGCTAGTTTTGAAGCATAACGTAGAAAACACAGAAATAAATAAATAAATAAATACACACACACACACACACACACACACACACATACACACACACACACACACACACACACACATATGGGGAAAAGTCTCCTGTAATTCCACCAGCAAGATACAGCCATTGTTGATAACTTTCTAGGCTCCTGTCTAGAGCAGCAATCTCCAACAGAAATATGAGTTAAGCCACAAATGCGAGCCACACTGGTCATTTTAAATCTAGTGGACACATTTAAAAAACTAAAAAGAGCAGGAGAAGTTAATTTTAATATCTTTTATTTATCCCAATGTATCCAAAATATCATCTCAACATGTGATCAATATAAAATGAGATAGTTTTTTTAGTGGAGAGGAAGGGAGATAGACAGACTCCTACAAACCAGGATCTACCTGGCAACCCCTGATGTTTGAATTAGCTGAGCTATCTTTAGCACCTGGGAATTGAGCCACTGGCTGAAAGAGGGGAATAGGGAGAGAAGAGAGGAAGAGGGACAGAAGGGGGAAAGGAGTGGTGAAGAGAAGCAAATGGTCTCTTCTTCTGTGCGTCCTGACTGGGAATCCAATCTGGGACGTCCACACGCTGGGCTGATGCTCTATCCACTGTGCAACCAGCCAGGGCTTAATGGGATCGTTTGCATGCTTTCCTTTGCTCTGAGTCTTCGACATCCAGGGCAGTCTCCACGTGGACCAACCACATTTCAAATGCTCCATCGCCCCACGAGGTTTGCGGCTGCTGTCTTGGACGGTGGGGCTCGGGGTGCTTTTTTTTAAAAGCAGATGAGCATGGATGAGTTAGTTGGACAGCATTGGACTGGCATGGCTTGCAGAGTTTGGGACCCTGCAGACCCTCAGTTGACCCTGAGCGGCCTTGCAATCACAAAATCCCCCTTGTAACTCAGGGCAGGCTGCTTCCAGGTGCCCTACACAGAACCCACATATCCTTTCCACACATTCGTCTAGGTATTTGGAATGCCAGGACTAACTAACGCCAACGGAGGAAAAAGCAAAATGTCTTCTTGTGCTCTGGGCCCACCGGGGTGCCCCAGGTTCTGTCCCCAGCGATCTCTGACGTCCTGGCCAGCACTGCTCCCGCCCCTGTCCGCCCCGCCCACACTTCCTCAGGTTCGCTGGGTTTTGCACTGGAGGCAGAAGCTCCGAGGCGCTGCTACGGCGGAGTGCTTCGGCCTTGACATCGTGCCAACCTGGGCTCCACGCAATGGGCTCCCCGTACTTTCCGAACCGCGAGTCTCCCAACATAAAAGAGTGTCAAAGAAGATAAAAATAGTCCCAAGGAAAGGGACTGCTTCAGCTGGCCCAGTTTGCAGAGTCTCTGTTTCCTCTCTGGTGTGAATAATTCATCCCTTCTAAAGCATTGCTGTTAAGTTAGAAACATCATTATTGCATTTTCTTTGATGAGGCCCTAAAAAAAAAAATCATAAACACCCAGCACATTAGGGGGAGAGCCCGAAGCACATCGTTTAAAGTCATTTGCTCAGGCAGAAGTGACGCCCGTGAACCACTGTGACCCGCTTGGCCCTAAGTCGACATATCAAAGCTGCTTCTGGTTCCCCTGCCCGGCTCACACAGGGCTACGACCTTGTTTCTTTTTGAGGGTTTGTTGAGGTGACTCTGGGAAGAGAAACAGCCCCGTCTCAGCAGCTGGTGACCAGATCACTGGCTCTGCCTCCACCGCCAGCGCTCGAGGCCGAGCACCGTCCCTCCCCCAGCTTCTCGTTGGTTCTCCATTTCCTCATGAAGAAGAAGCCTAAGTGAGTTACTGTGGAGTGATCCCAATTCAGCGTGTGTGTACTCGCAGAAGTCGAAGGATGTCCCGTGGGGATCTGGGGATATTAATAACGATATGAATAGCCCGCAGCTACCACCACTACCATTAATTAAGCGCTTGCTACATGCCTGGCCACCACAATAAGAAGTTTAGATGCTTTTGGCCTGTGGCGGCGCAGTGGATAGAGCACCAGCCTGGAACACTGAGGTCGCTGGTTCAAAACCCTGGGCTTGCCTTGACATACCACAAGCAACCAGTAAACAATTAGAGTGAAACAGCCAGTTCTCCTTCCCAGCCCCCGACCTGTGAAATCAATAAATAAAATCAGGAAGGAAGGAAGGAAGGAGGGAGGGAGGGAGGGAGGGAGGGAGGGAGGGAGAAAAGTGGGAGGGAGGGAGGGAGGGAGGGAGGGAGGGAGAAAAGTGGGAGGGAGGGAGGAAGGAAGGAAGGAAGGGAAGGAAAAAAGAAAGAAGTTCAGATGCATTATCTCACTTGACCCTTACAATGCTGTAAGGAGCTTCTCTCCGAGCACCCACTTCACAGATGAGGAGCCTGAGGCCGGGGAGAGAGTCTCCCGCAGGTTACCTGCCCTGTCCTGTCCTCCTCCATGTCTCAGGAGGTGCTCTTGACAGAGGGGGCCAGTCCACTCTGATCTCTAGCCATCCCCAACATCCCAGCTGGAGCCCGGAGCTCAGAGGTCTGCAAGGAGGTCACTGATCTAGGTGACAGCAGGCTAAGTGACATCCTGAAACCCACCATTTCCTACAGAGTCAGGCAGCGCCACCCCATGTGGGCTGCTGGGCTCCGGCTCAACTAGCAGACTTGGCGGGGGGGGGGGGGAGGCTGGCGGGTGGCCACAGTGTGTGGGCACCTGGCCCAGAATTCCAGCGATTTCTTATTCAGAAGCCCAAGACGTAGAACAGATTTCAAGGGGGCTGCCTGGTGACATGAAGGGCCTAGAGACCCCTAGAGCAGACCCCAGGCACCCTGGAACCCCCTGTTCTGGGCAACTCCGTCCACACAGTCTCTGAACATGTGGAGGACGTGCCCCAGGAGACAGAGGCTCTCCCGTGTCATTTTGTCTCCAGGCCCCCGTGGTCCCTGGGCTTCCCCAGCTCTCCGCACCCGGATTTCAGGGAGCGGAGCGCTGATCAGGACGTGAACTGGGTCGCATTCCCAGGCCCACACCTCAGCTGCTTTTTCCTTCTTGGACTCCTCGGCCGAGGGGCCCTTGCCCCTCCGTCCCCACTGACAGCTAGCTGACGGGTTCCAGATTTTCTGTTTTACTTTCGCAGGAAAATGGAGCCCAGAACTTTGGTTTGGCTCCCCAAATGGAAAATACACCCTCCCTTTTGGCCAGGTTGGTGCAGGCTGACCTCGAGAGCCTCGTTTTCCAGGGCAGTTGAGACAGGGAGGAGGGAGCCCCCTCCCCTGCCCCCAGAACAGGGCTTGGTGGGGCCCCTGGTGAAGTGGTCAGCATGGCGGCTGCCCCCAGCTGTGACCCAAGCCGGCCCGGTGGTGGCGGTGGGCCTGGGCCTAGCTCAGGCCCAGTGGGAAGGGGACTGGAGATGATTTTTCTGGTTTCGCCTAAACACACAGTCCCAGATGAGCTCACCTCTGTCCCCTGCTGGGAAGGGAGCTGAGGAGCAGCCTGTCTCCCTACATGGAGCCTGGGGCCTGCTGCTGGGGCCCAAGGTTGTAGAGCCCCTGTCTGGGTCACACTCCCTCCACCTCTTCCTCCGAGTCCTCTGTTTTCCTCTGACGGGGGATCAGTTCCCACTCCACTAAGCGTGAGGCCAGAGTCCTGGTGTACAGGTCACCCCTCTGTCCTCGTGCACCCACAGCCAGCAGCCCTGAGCCTTCCAGGGGTCCATGGTGACTCTGGAAGACTTCCCCTACCTGGGCCTCCCTGTGGTGGGCAGAGCAGGTCTCCAGCCTCATCTGCCAGGGGGGAGGACTGAAGGGTGACCCGCTGGGGCTGGGCTGAGCTCCTGGACGGGGCTCAGAGGGGCCCTGCCCTGTGGCCTTGTACCCCATCGTGGGTAGCTCCCCAGCCCCCGCAAGCCTGGGACAGGGCTCACAGGCTGGCTGGCATGTAGGGGCTCCAGGGGAAGTCACCTGGGTGGGAGGGGAGGGAAGGTGAGGTAGCCCTCCTGTTCCTAGGCCACGGTCCAGGGACAACAACCTTTTGCTGCAGTGGCTAAGGGCAGGGGGCGGGGGCGGGGCAGAGAGAAAGAGGAGAAGGGGAGGGGAAGGCAGAGGGGGGAGAAGAGAATGGGGAGAAGAAGAAATGATTGGGGAGGAGGGGTGGGTGGGAGAAGGGAGAGAGGAGAACAGAGAGGAGAGGAAGGAGGGGAGGAGGGAGGAAACAACCAGAAGCCTCACTGGGGTTAGAGCAGAGGGTGGCGAGTTCAGAATCGGCTCAGTGCCTCTAAACTCCATGACCCAGGGGTCGCTTCTTCAGCCTTGGGATACAGCCTCTGCTCCCCTTCCCCTTTCCTTGAGCTGCCTGTCAAATGGAACCTGTCACCCCCACGAGAGCCTCTGGTAACTTGCTACTGTCCTCAGTCCCAAGCCCTCCCATCAGGAGAAGGGCCAGCACGACGTGACACTCCTGTATCGCTCCTTTCTGACATTCCTCCCAGCCACAAAGGGGGTCCCGGCCACCCCGCTGGAACCCAGCAGAACCCAGGGCTCCCCACTGGCTTTCAAACCTATGCCAGGCTGTGTCCTCATGCTGAAAGGGTCCTCCTGCTGCCTGGTCCCAAGGTCTAGCTCAGGGGCCCACTCAGGTGCCTCTCCATCCCCCCTTCGGTCTGCAGCACCACCCACCTCTGCCTTGTCCAGGCTCCACCCTGACCTGGACTTTAGTTTGTCACAGTTCAGCCTGTGCCCCAGCCAGGGGGCTTCTTGGAGCCATAACAGCCCCCAATTACTTTACTTGAGCTTCTCTGGGACAGAGGTGAGCTCATCTGGGGCTGTGGATTTAGCACTTAACGTAGCTAAGTGCATGTTTGTTGAATGAATAAATGACCTAGAATGGGGGCACTTCACCTTTCCACACCCAGAGCAAAACCATTTACTCCTTTCAAGGGACATTTTGCCTCCAGTAACACCACGGCTATCCCCTCACACCCCCTCACCTTCCAGGGCCCCCAAGTGTCCATCCTAAAGGCAACCTCATCCCAAACAACGGAAACCCCAAAGCCAACCAGGGGCTCATCGGCTCCTTGGCTTCCAACCCTCCACCGCCCCCACGGCTCCTCCTGGGGCCAGGATGCCCTACCTGCCTGCCCTTCACTAGCCCGGGGTCCACCTGAGCAGGACCAAAGGGCAGGGCATTCATGCCCTGACCCCTCATCTCCCTCGAGGCTGGAGAGCCCCCCTCCTCCCCTCCAATGACCCTCAAAGGTGAGCTGCTTTTCCTCACCTCCTGGGGAGGAGCCCCGGGTTCCCCGTCTCCTGCTTGCACCTACTTCTCAGGACCGCTCCCCGAACATTTCAGAGTGGTTTCTGTTTTTCCATGGAAATAAAACACGATTCCCTCTCTCCCAGTTCTTCCTCCTTGCCTTGGTGCCAGTGAGCGCCGCCTTTGCCAAAAAAAATAATTTAGGACACTTTCATCGTTCCGCTCGCCTTTCTCCTTGATGTGGCCCGGTCAAGGCTGTTCTCTCCAAGTGACTTTCATCGCAGGACTCCATTAAGCTTTCATCCGCCCCGGGGAGCTGAGCCTTCAGGGACCGGGAAAGGAGGCCACTTCTTGACAGTGAACAGACAGAATATGTAAATGGGCACAGAACTCGGAGGCTGTCTTGTCCCCCCAATTCCGCCCACCTGTCTCCACAGAGGAAAAGTCCCTGCCTGGATCCCGCTCCCTGCTCTGGGAAAGGGTACTGCTAGCCAGGCAGGGTGAAACCATTTCGAAAGCTTCATGCGAACCTTTGGTTCATTCCAGTGGCAAAGAAACCCATTCTCAGGAAGTGGGGGCCTTCGAAGGGGCTGCTTTGTCAGCAGGAGCACTGGAGGAAGATTAGGACCGGGGCTGGCGTCAAAGCTGGGTCCTGGCCGGGCTGGCACCCACTGTACATGTCCGACTTCTGACCGGAGCATGCGTTCCTGTGTCTCTTCTTCTGAATATTCACCCCTGACCTGCTTCAGAAGCCACCCCTGCCAACTTGCATGAACTGAGATGCCACCGCACGGGACCCACCAGGTCTGAGCTGAAATGTCTCCTGCTGTGTGGCCTTGGGCCGGCCACTTCTGTCTGTGTGCCTCAGTTTCTCACCTTGCCTCCTTAGGAGTGTAGTGAGGACTGAGTTACGGTGGAAGAATCACGCCCTGTGTTCCAGCGGGGGCGTTACCGTTTCCAGATGTGTTTCTCCTGTTATTGATGTGAATTCCTGCAAAAAGCCTCTGAGGTTGGCGGTCTCCCTGCCTCACCAACAGACCCGTCAGGGGTGCCAGTGCCCAATGGGGACGTGTGCTCGGGAACTGCTTTCCTCAGCCATCTGCAGCTGGCGAAGGAGCCCCCCCACCCCGGTGCTAAGGACAGCCAGCCCCCACTCCCATTACCACGGGTCAGCCCCTCTCCTCCCAACCCCAGTGAGGGAAGGCATATAACCCCATCTCCTGTCACTGTCTCCAAGCTGGGGACACATATCCCCGAGCTGGCTGCTCATACACACACACACACACACACACACACACACACACACACACACACACACTCTTCTATAACCCTCCCCGCAACCCACCACCCTCACAAAGCCTCATTCCACAGATGATGAAACTGAGGCTCAGAGAGGTAAAGTAACTTTCCCAACATCACACAGCAGATAAGGTCTTGTCCATCTAGCTGTGAGCTCTTTCTCAATGACATGACACATACCTTTTCTGTGTGGCCCATGGTCACACACACACACCACACCCCTTCATTTTGCCTTTTTCATATCTGGTGCAGGACACAGAGAACTGAATTAGAAGACCTCGGTTCTGGTTCCGTCCTTCCTTACCCTGCCCCATGCTGCCAGGTAACTTCAGCCAGGGCAGGAGCTTCCAGTAGACAGGGGTTCTGCATCAGTGCGGCAGGAAACAGCACCTTGGCAGGTCAGAGGTCACCCTCTGAACTCCCAGAGGGTGTGACCCACCCCTGTAAAGGTCCGCCACCTCTCTCTGTCTCACTTACACTCTCGGTGGTGGTTCCTGCCCCAGACCACCAGCAGTGGGCCATGTGTACCACACCGAGGTCGGCTGAAGCTTCTCCCCCCACAGTGCCACCTCTCTAAAAGGAAACCCATGCCCAGGAGCCTGGCACCGAGGTGAGCAGCAGGGCAATCCCGGAGGAGGAGGGGCCCCAGACGTGCTGGGGGAAGGCAGACACTCCTCCCCTCAGGTCACCGTCCACTGACATTGATATTTTCTTTAATCAAGGAGGCATCACATGTGTATTTCTTAGAAATAAAATGGGGAGATCTGGAGGGCTCGTCCCCTGCACTGGAGCCGCAGACAGCTCATGGCTCATAGCTCCCGGCTCCCCGGCTGTGATGAACCCCGAGGGGCGTTTCTGCCAGCTCAGCTCCAGCCTCGGCACAATATTTCACCCCACAGGTAAATAAAGAGGATAAATCAAGACGTCCCGGACTGCTGTGAGGATGGCACCATGCTCTACACACCCCAGGGCCCCTCCGTGGGGTGCTCATGGGATGCCAGACCCTTTCAGGACCTCTGTGCGCACATCTGTAATATGGGGAGGCACACAAGGACCCCTTTAGTCTTCACATCCTGACCCCTGAGGCAGGCCTGGAATCTGCCCTCCCCAAGGTGTCCCGGGGAACCCATCCACGGGACTATTTGTAGGGGGCTGTCTGCCCGGAGACCTAGGCAGGAGGGTCGGTTTCAGGATACTCCTGGGGTCTCTCTCCCTGTCTGACCTGATCCCCACCCAGGCCCTGAAGTCAGACCCCTGGAGGGAAAGCAACCCCTGGCGGAGCCCTGGACAGCCGTGCTGAGGTGCCCGTGGGCCACCAGGGGGCAGAGGCGCCCAGGCGCTGCACCCGTCTTCCTGTCCAGCAAGCTGGCCAGACACCACTGGATGTGTCAGCAGAGGGGACCAGGTGGTTGGCAGGGCTGGCCGGACCCTTCCCCTGCAGCCTGGATGACTCTCAGGCCTTTACCCGGCACTCTTCTGGAAAGTGTGTTGAAACAGGCAGCCCCCGGGCCTCCGAAACCCAGATGAGGACCTGGGGACAGGGAAGTTCACACCAGCGCCCACACCTCCCCGCCCCACTTCTGATGTGCGTGAAGTTCAGCTGCCACTGGCTCTCATCCAGCCTTCCTGTGCCCCACTTCATGAGTGGGGAAACCAAGGCACAAAGAAGGCCAGGGACTTAAATCAAGATGCTTCCTTGAGCCCCGGTCCCAGAGCCGGACGACTTGGCCTTTTGTTGTGGAAAACGCTTCTGAGAATTTCTTAATTCCTTTCTGCAAAAAGACAGGTTGTGCTTTGTGCAGAACTTGTTACTCAAAAATTACAGACCCCAGTTGTTTCTATGGGAACATTTTTCACCTTATGCAAATGAAGGCAGAGGCAGGAAAACAACGCCTCCCTCTCTGCACCCCTTATTTCTTTCCTGGAGCCTCAAGAAGCAGCTGCGGAAAGTTTCATCCTGGGCAGGGCAGGCTGTCTTGACCACGCGGCCACGCGGCCACCCTGAGTGGATCTGTGGCTCAGAGCCCCCTAGCCATTACTCAGAGGACCTGCCCCATGGACTCCCACTCCGATCTCTCCCGGGTGTCCCTCCCACACTTTGAAGGGGATACCCCACTTCTCACCCAGACCCAAAACGCAGCTGAGAGGGAGGGCACCCTGTTTCTTGTCATCTCCTGCCCCCCGCTTCCTGTGAGCACCTGTCTTTTCCTCAGCCCGACTGGCATTCCTTGGAGGGGCTTTCCTTCAGCAGAGATGGGAGTGGCTGGGGGTCCCCCCCCCCCGAGAGCCTCTGGTGTTGATTCAAACCCCAGCGCGGGTACCTCCCAACTGTGTGGCCTTGGGCTGTGTGGCCTCAGGTGAGGGTCTTTTTCTCTCTGAGCCTTGCTTCACCCCGCTACCTCACCCCTACCCCACCTAGAAAGGGGGTGATAGCACCCACTTTGCAAGTTCAAGGAGGGGCAGAATGAAAGGGCTGACACGGTGGAGACTCCCTCCACAGGAGCCCTCCAGTTACTCCTCGGGAAAGGGAAGCCAGACTGGTGAGGGGTGCTGCCTCAGGGGAGCTTGCTTGCCCTCTCTGGGAAAATCCCCTCGGCCGCTTCAGGCTGAGGAGGCCACCGGGAGGCCGTGTCTCACAGAGGAAGGGCGCTGAACTTTGAGCCCCGGGACCTGGGTTCAAGTTCTGACTCAGAAGGGTCCTCACCATGTGACCTGGCGACCATTTCTCCTCCCTGGACCTCCATGAGGTTCTCTCAGAATAGGACCTTAATCCCCACCCATCGGGACCCCACCACCTTCCTGTGAACCCCACAGGGCTGTGTGGAGCCAGATGACTGAAAGCCAGGGGAGGTAGGCCGGTGAGGGTCACTGATACGGAGGATCCAGAGGCCAGACATGACTGCCCATCCTGGGTACAAGCTACAACAACATAGCCATGACCCAATTGTGCAAGTTCCAGCTCTGGGGTCCCCAGGACATCCTGCTCCCTTCTTTGGCTGGCTTCTCCCTCACCCCTTCTCCTGACCAGGAGAGAAGAGATCCTCTATTACATGTGGTAAATGCTGTGCTGCATGGTCCCAGCATGTCACTCATTTAAGTAAGTAAGTAATTAGGCCCATTGTGTGAGTACTGCTATTCTCCCAGAAACGGAGGCACAGAGAGGCTGAGCAACTTGCTCTAGGTCACACAGCTGGTGAGTGAGAGATGGGAATTAAAGTCAGCCCATTCAAATCCAGATGCCACACACTGAACTACCATGCTCTACTGATCCAGTTTGCATCTGGGAGTTGTATCAGTTTTCCTGGGGCTGTCTTAGGGAGGTCTCACTAACTAAGTGGCTTAAATAGGAAAAATGTGTTGTCTCACAGTTCAGGGCGGCTGGAAGTCCAAGATCAAGGTGGTCGCCGGAGTTGGTTCCTTCTAAGGATGAGGAGAGTCTGTTCTGGGTTCTCTCCTCAGCCTGTGGATGGCTGTCTTCATGTTCATGTGGTGATCTCCCTCTATGTGTCTCTGTGTCCAAACTTCCGCTTCTATAAGGACACTAGGCATATTGATAGAGCCCACCCTAATGACTTCATTTTAACTGATGACCTCTGTAAAAACTGTCTCCAGGCCCTGGCTGGTTGGCTCAGTGAATAGAGCGTTGGCCCGGTGTATGGATGTCCCAGGTTCGATTCCTGCTCAGAGCACACAGTAGAAGCAACCATCTGCTTTTTTCCCTCTCCCTCTCCCCCTTTTCTTCACCTTCCCCTCCCACAGCCAGTGGCTCAACTGGTTCAAGTGTTGGCCCTGGTGCACTAAGGATGGCTTAGTGGGTCTAAGTGCATTGGCCCCAGGCACTAAAAATAGCTTGATTGATTCAAGCATTGGCCCCAGATGGGGGTTGCTGGGTGGATCCCAGTTGAGGTGCATGCATTAGTCTGTCTTACTATCTCCCCTCCTCTCACATAAAAAATAAATAAAAAACTGTCTCGAAATAAGACAGACAGTAACTTGATGTTAGCGCACCACGGGTGAATTTTTTGGGGGTGGGGACGGCACACAGCTCAATCCAGACAGGACATAAGAGACTGTCTAAGGTACAAAGCACAGAATTTTAAGAGTGGACAAGGATGGTGAAGGATACTTTTCTCTTCTCTCAGAATAAGACCCTAGTTCTCAACGTTGAAGCAATCACCCTGAGGAAGCTCCATTTCCTAAAGAAGCACCTAGAACCTTACAGGACTTACCATGGAGGACAGGGCCGCTTTCCTCAGCCGTTGACAGAGCCGGCGCAAGTCCACAAGGAGCGAAAGGCTCTGGACCCCACTGAGTTCAGCTTGAGATGTCAGCGTGGAGGTAAGACATCAGATTCTAAAGTAATAAAAGAAAACCTACAGGAAGTATAAAAAAAACAATCATTCTATAGAGAACAAAACTGGGGACTGGTGGCAGATATAACTGAGCCAACGTGTTGGTGTTCTGAGAGGACTCAGGAGACTGAGTCAGTGCCAGGCCCACATGCTCTACTTCTCAGCTCAAAATTCACCCTTTACTGTCTGCCTCTCGTGAACAAAGATGAGCCCCAGGAAAATTAGCCGGGTCCAGCAGGGGCCCTGAAGAGACAGTGCGGGAGGAAGGGGCTTCCTTCCCAGTTATGCGGGTGGCCCTGGGCAGCCCCCACCCCATCTCACGGCACTCTGGCCTCCTGGGCACCAGCCCCGGTGCACGGTGCCCACAGTCCTGCTGAGCAGCCAGAAGCTTCCTCCTGAGCTCCACTTAGTCGGTTTTTTTAGTGGATTGTCTGAAGAGACACTTCTTCCTGGACAGATCTCCCCAGCGCCCCACGGGGCAGATTTCTGGCGAGTTAGTTTCCTGTGGCCTCTTTCCCATTTAGTGAAGTGCAGCCCACCTCCCCAACAATATCAAATCTCCCTCTAGTTCTGGGTGAGGACGTCTTGGTTGGGGGTTCTGTATCAGCCCGAAGGGCCGTGGCTGCTCCTGGCACCAAGGCTCCTGTGTTTTTCGGGTTCTCCTCACTTACAAGCCAGTCCCTCCCAACCCAACCCCGTCTATTCTGTATGATTGATTTCCCCTGTTCGAATGACTGTGTCGTGTCTGTCTCCTGATCGGACCCTGACTGATACAAAATCAATGCCAGGAGTTGTCCCGGGTGGTAAACAAGACTTGGGGGTTGGCTTGGCCACACCTCTTGGCTCCCTGTGGACGGAAAGCAGGGCATTAGTAGTAATCCACAGATTGTAGCAATAGCGTTACGACAACTCAGACAATCGCCTGTTGTTAATTGCCAGGCAGTGGACGCTGAACTTGACTGTGAGGCAGTCATGGCGATGACAAGAATTTGGAAGACCTCCAGTTCTTTCTCTCGAGCGCACTTGAGCACCTACAAAGAGACAATGACAGGCACACGTCCTTCCGCCCTGAGCTCACCGGCGTGCTACCGGAGCGCTTCCATGACGGCTCGGAGAGGAGCTCTCATTTCTTTGAGCTGCAAGATTGATATGGCTGGAAATCAAATACGGAAGTTCATTATGCAGGTTGCTGAAATACAACAATGGAGTTCATGGTCTCAGTGAGGTTCTCATGAGGAAGTGAAGGCATTGATTGGTAAAGGCTAGGATTCCGAAGCTTGGAACGGGGCCGTCGGGTCAGGTTCACACGAGCCCGTCAGTCTGGAGCCCCCACACCACGCTGAGCCTCCCTGCATGGGCGAGGTCACATTCCTTCTTGTGTCTGAAGAGACTTGCCTGCCTCTGCCTGGAACCCTGTGAAAACTCACCTGGAGCCCCCAAAGGGGTGCCTGGTGTCCTCAAGACCCAGCCACAGCCATTTCCTGCTGCCACTGGGTCCCTTCTCAGCATACTCGAGGTGAACAGAGGCCCACTCCGACCTTGCAATCTTAACCACCAAAAGTTTCGCCAGGCTTTGCTAATATGAATGGGCAGAAACCTGGGCACCGTGAGTGGGAGGATGCCAAAGGTATGTGACCAGCAGGGAGAAATGGAACCTTAGATTCTGCCAAATCTGATTGGCATGGCTGCGCCCACTCGAGATGCTGGATTTAACGCTTTGGCTTGTGTGAGCATGTGTTCATTATGTAGCCAGTTACCACACATTCAGAGACACAAACTAACATCCTTCGATTATTTCAGTTTCAGTGGGTCGCAGGCATCTAGACGTGGGTCAAGTAAGTCCTCTGCTCTTCAAGTCTCCTCAGAGACGACAATCAGGGTGTCAGTGAGTCCCGGGGTCACACCAGAAGCTGGACTGGGAAAGAACCTGGTTCCGATCCCACATGGTTGTTGAGAGAAGTCAGTTCCTTGCAGGCCGTTGGCCTGAGGGCCTCAAGGACGCACTGGCTGTGGGCCGGAGGCTGTCCTCATGGACCTCTTTAACACACGTCACTTTCTAGATCGAAGCCTGCGCACTGAGGAGGCGATAGAGACTCTGGTTGTGAGACAGTGGTCCGCGTCTTATGTAACCGAATCGCAAAAGGGGAGTCCCATTGGGCTTGCCATATTCTTCTGGTTAGAAGCATGTCGCGCTGGTCCCACCTGTGCTCAGGGGTGGGCAGACGGATTGCGTGAAGGTGTGAGCACCCACGTGCCGGGTCACTGTGACCAGCCCTACAGTCTGCTCCCTGCCGGCCGACTGTGGCTCTAGCAGCTCAACCACAGTCAATCAGGTTGAGAGGCCAGTGCATCCCTGGCCTAATGTGGAGGCAGGAGTGCAGAGGCTTACATGGATGGGATCGTTGGGTTTGGTCTAAAGAGTGAAACCGCACACCCAGCCCTCATTGTGTTCTTCAGGGAGGTCCCAAGGACCTCCCCTCACCAGGGAACTGAGACAGGCTTCAGTGTGCAGCGCACTGGCATCCCGGACACCTCTGTGGACGCTCTGGTCTTTAGAACAGGTGTGAGTGTACAGGATGCTGCCACTGAGATGGTTCCCTGATCGTAGCGGTGGACAGGTGACAGATGGACTCTTCACTCAGGTCTGATTCACAGAGGAACCCCCTGGTCCACGGACCCAAGCGGTGACGATTTCCTAATTCTTAAACATCAAATTGAAATAGAGGTATGTAGCCGGATCCCGTGGTGGCTTCCTGACCCACAAAGTGAGGGTCAGTATGGTGGGAGGCACTTGGGGGAAAACCCTGGAATTTCCCCTCCCCGCCACATAAGGGAGCAGGGGCAGTAAGACCTTACCACACCCCTATGTAACCCACTCGTTGTCCCGTGCCGATGGGACATGGGACGTTCCCACCATCAGACATCACAATGGCTTCCTTGGAAGGGAAGATGACCACCTGGCCACGTTGAAGCCCTCGAGCCCACACAAACAGTAATTACTCTGTTGTCGGGGGTGATTGCTCCTGAAGGCTAGGGAGAATGGGGCGTCTGCTGTACACTGGGACATCCAGAGGGTTCTCTGGGGCACCCCTTGGTACGCTCATGCCCAATAGCAACGGTCAATGGAAAACTATACCAACCAAAACACATGAAGGTGACTGAGAACTCAGAGCCTGTGGGAAGGAAAGTCTGGGTCACTCGACCAGGTAAAGACCAGCCGAGGCCCTGCCGTGGGCAGGGGGAGAAGGAAGCCACAGCTACGGCTCGGGCCCATGACTGCATGACTAAAAGTTATCCCGTAGCTGCTCAGCCTGTTTTGCACTTGCTTGTTATGCTTATGTGCTGGGTTGTCGGCTGTCTCCTTCTCTCTCCTTCCTCCCGGCTTTATTTTATATGCAAGCAGGCGGAAGCTAGCTTTACAGTGTAGTCTGTGGGTGAGGAGTAATTCATACAGTCAGCGATGGCCCCAGTGACTGTTGGCACCCCAGGTGGCCTTCTTTCCAGAGAGGAGGGTAAGAACTTTGTTACTTGTAAGATATATGGCTGGATCTTACTGGGTGGAAATATAAAGTCGTGTTACTGTTATGTGGCAGTCGAAGTGTACAGATGGCAGTTGAGTAGCCAACGGGGTGGAGTGTGCCCACTGTCAATGGATTGTAACCTCAGCTCCAACTTTGCCCTTTCTTGCCCGACACATGAAAATGGAGCAGGGCCCTTTAAACATTTTTGCCTTTGCCTCCTGGCGCCATACCAAGCTTTGCCAGCGGAGGCGTTGGAGAGACAGCAGTGTAGGAGGAAGGGGCTTTCTTCCTGGTTCTGGCCCACGGGCTGGGCAGCCCCCTGCAGCATGCCAGCCTCACCAGCACCGGGCTCCTTGCAGTGGGAATGGCTTCTCCAGTATCCAGTATCTACAACGCTGCAGGTCAGCTGCACGCACCGGCCAGCAACTTCCCTGGGGCTCTCTAGGTGGTTTTGCAGCTGGTGACCTCCAGCGAGATAACTCCCCATCAAAGTCTCCTTTGACACCCTACAGGGAAGATTCCCAGCAAGTTCCACAGTTGTGGCACTGTAGCCACGTCCACTGAACCGCGGCCATGCCCTTTCTGAGGACGTCAGGGCCTCCGACACGGGCCGGGGCGTAAGGGTGGGGTGAGTCTTCCTTGGGCACTCCTAGGGCAATGGCTGCTCCTTTATCTGCCATCCCAATGTCTTTCAAGTTCTCTTCCCTTCTTTACTGCCCAGTCCAAACCCCTCTTATCATCCATCTGTCTATTAAATGTTGCTTGTTCAAAGTACTGTGTGGGTCCTGTCTTCTGACTGCAGTCTGGCCAACACACTGAACTGAACAGCGAGAAGGGACAGTGTCCCCTACAATGGTCAGGCTGCAGCCAGCCCTCAACAAGAGGCTGTGTGGGCCAGCAGGCACCCCTGGGCTGCAGCTACAGAGGAGCCACGGGCTCTGTCCTACTGAGTGTACATCCTGGGGGCGGACGATACCCCCCAGGCCCAGACACAGACACACCAGGAGGCAGCAGAGAGCGGTGAGTGCCGGGAGGCAGGTCCAGGGGCTGCTTTCACACACAGACCCCGGCTGGCAGCGCAGTGTGACCGCTGGGGGTGTTCAGAGGATGCCAATGTGAGGAGAGGATGTTTGTTCTGAGACTGAAGAAGCTTCAGGAGAGATGGGGGGGCAGGGAGAGGGTGCTTTCAGGGGGCAGAAACAGCCATTGCAAAGGCCCTGGGGTGAACATCAATTTGGCTTTTTAAAATTGTTTTTCAAGAGAAAGACCAGGCCTTGCAGGGCCAGAAGAGAAAGTGGTGGGAAAGGAGGTCCAAGCAGAGGCAGGGGACGGGTGGCGTGTGGCTCCGCAGGCTGGCTGGGGTGTCATCTGAAGTTAGGAGAGAGCCCAGGGAAGGTTTTGATGAGAGGTGTGGTAAGGTTTCCTCCAGAGCCGAGGGGCGCAGGGAGTGCAACCCGTTTCACATCGTGTTGCGCCGTTTTACTGTCCTCACCACTGTAGTCATTACCGTCACCAGAGGTGCATTTTATTCCGACGGCCACGACTGTAGAGCTGTCTTCCCCGCAAGCCTTCTCAGACCCTTCTGGGCACTGTCCCCCTGGGTGCTCACACTCCGTTCACAGCGCAGACCTCTGTGCCCTGCTCAGTCCTCTGCCTCCCTCCACGGCCCCCCTCTGGGAGGGCAGCAGCATCCGGCCCAGCTGAGGCTGAAAAGATAAAGTGAGGACAACTGATATGTATCCTGTGCCAGGAGATACTTAGAGATGTCTAATCAAAGCTGCAGAAATAAAACCCAGTGAGAGAGGGCAGGCGGGAAGTGCTTCTAACTCCATATGGCAGAACAAGACCAAAGCCCAGAGAGGTAAAGAAACTTGCTCAGAATCACACAGCACATGGGTGGCTCAGACTCCAGGTTCTGTGCCATACTGCCCAGCCTCTCTGCACCCCCTGTGGAGGGGAAGAAGAACAGGACAGAAGCAGGGTACATAGCTCCGTTGCTGGTGAAGCTGGGGAAACTGAGGCCCAAGACCTAGATCACCGGCAAGGAGGAGCGTGTGTGTGCATTTCACACTCAAGTTGGCATGGCCAGGAGGGACCGAGAACGAGCCTGGACTGCTAGGGAGGGGGAGCCAAGATCTTCCGGTCAAGAGGGAGCAGAGCTATAACAGTCATTGCAGGTGGATGAGTTATTCACGGCCTCGTCGACCTCCTCGGGCCGGGCCGGCCGAGAGCTCACTGAACAGCCCAGCACATCTTATTACCCAGGTGTAACGGCCTCTTTTTCTCCGTCTCAGAAGAAAGTGATTCGACATCATCAAATATGAATGTGGGTCGGCTGACACGGTGGCCACTCACACACGGGTGCTCCACACCACCCCGGAGGTCAGGGATGATGCCAACCCAGGAACCGGGGACACAGTCAGGGAGGGGTAGGTGGGGTGGAATCGGGGGTCCCCACTTGGAGCAGCCTCACCTCGCCTTAATCTCAGGGGTGCCAGAAATGTACACTTTATCTTGCTAAAATGGAGATTGATGTTGATTAATTTTGCACACTGTTCTCATCTCAGTTGGTTTGGGGTCCCTGGAGGGGGGGTGTTTCTGCCCCTGGGCCAGCCTGGGGCTAAGGATTAGGAGGCATCTTGGGCTCTGGTTAGTGTCCTGTAGTGGCCATCACAGAAGACCATAAACTGGGAGGCTTAAAACAATAGAAATTCGGCCTGGCCAGTGGTGGCGCAGTGGATCAAGCCTCGACCCGGAACGCTGAGGTTGCCGGCTCAAAACCCTGGGCTTGCCCGGTCAAAGCACATATGGGAGTCAATGGTTCCTGTTTCTCCTCCCTTCTCTCTCTCCTCTCTAAAATGAATAAAAAATATAAATAAATAAAATCCTATTCTTTAAAAAAAAAAAAAACAATAGAAATTTGCCCGGGCTGGGTAGCTTCATTGGTTAGAGCATCGTCCCGAAATGCCAAGGTTGTAAGTTCGATCCCTGGTCAGGGCACGTACAAGAATCAACCAAGGAATGCATAAATAAGTGGAACGAGTTGATTTCTCTCTTTCTCTCTCTCTCCTTCTTCCTTTCTTTCTCTAAAAGTTAAAAAAAAAAAAAAACCAGAAGTGTATTGTCGTACAGTTTAGGAGGCCAGAAGTCTGAGATCTAGAAGTGAAATTCTTCCCACTCTGGTGGGGCCGGCCACCTCAGCTGGGAGACGCCTCATTTTTATTGCAGCCTCCTTCCTCACAGGGGCGCCCCCCCACTCCGGATTTCTCCTCCATCTCTCTGTGTCTTCTTCTCATCAGGACTCTGTCACTGGATTTGGGGTCCGATCTACTCCAGCATGACTTCCACGCCGCTTAATCCTACCTACAATAATCGTATTTCCAAATCAGGGTCTGTTCTGCAGTTCTAGACGGACATAAATCTGAGGGGACACTGTTCACCCCATTTCAGGATCAGCGCTGGCACTCACAGAAAGGACCACAACCTAACTTGGCTTGTGATTTTTAGGTCACACAGGTGTTTGGACCCCAGTGCCTCTGGGTTTCCCTTGCCCGTGTCCACACCTCTCTCGCAGTCTCTGCAGTCCCTCTGGGGATGTGGGAAAGCCAGAGGGGTTGTCCAAGGCCCTTCTTCTTCCCAGGGACAGCTCACCTCACCCCACTGCCCAAGGTGCCCAGGCTCTGTTAGGGGGCGGGGCTCTCTGCTCTCAGGTAGGGGAGGAGCCTATGCTGTCAACACCCCTCCAATAGCCCCTGGGTCCTCACCATCCTGAGCACGCTGGCCCAATGCATGCACCTGGGACCTTTCCCCTGCAGTGCCAGCAGCAGAGTCTACTCAGCCTCAGCACAGGGCCGCCCAAAGGCCAGGAAGTCCACATTCCCCCTGCCGGATCGGCCCTCCGCCAGCGACTCCGGCTCCCTCGTCCTCGAGGGCTCGGCTCAGCTGCGTATCCCACTCAGTCCCCCAGAGACGCCTGTGGACGCGGCTCCAGGCACCCACTTGCTGCCGTGACTTCCCTAAAACAGCTTCCTTTGCTGCTTCCCCGTCTCCCCACCCCGGTGCCTGACTCCTCACCTCACAGACAAGCTTCTCACGGGCACAGCCTTGTGGGGTCGGCTGCTGCGGACACCCTCGTGGACACGGGCACTGACACCTTCCCCCGCAAGCGTGACCAGATCCCTTCTTGGAGGCCCCGCACATCTCAGGTCTTTCCTGCCGGCTCGAGCACCTCTCCCGCCCGACCAGGAGGTGGCTTCGGTCTCAGAAATTCAGAGTCTGACGTGAACCTTGCCAGACACCCTCCCCCCCTTTTGCTCTATAGCACAGCATCCAGTAGTGAAAGGGAGCCCCCCCGGCCGGGGCACACTCATCCACCTGGCGGTCTCCGCCCGGTGACTTTAGCCACACAGTCTGGCATGAGCCCTAATCTGATGTGACCTGTTTGTTCAACATTCATCCCTTCAGTCAGCAGAAGTTGGTTGAGTGCCCACGTGGGACAAGCTGACACTGAGGACACAGACCCAGATGGCACAGAAGTGAATCACCGCACGTGGACTGATAATGACACGGCATTGAGAAGGCACAACAGGGGGCAAGTCCACACCAGGCTTCTTACCAGGGAGGCTCCAGGAGGCTCCCAGGGACAGAAACCTCTAGAAGGATGTGATCAGGGAGAACGGCTGGGCAGGGGGTGCAGCTCGAGATGGGAGGGGCCCTTTCCATTTACACTGGGGGTGTCAGCGACATCCAGAGACGGACCTGACCAGGGCTGTTTGCTCTTGCACCCAGCAAATGTTGACTGAGGTGCAACTCTGTGCCAGTTCTGCCCGAGGCCCTGGAGACATGCAAGTGACACCCAGGTTCTGCCATCAAAGGCCTGATGCCGTGATGGGAAGACAGACATTTCTGAAGTATCTCCTGATGCGTTTCCCACCTCCTTCCTCTCTTTACGTGTCTCTTCTGCCATTTAGATTAGCTTTGAGGATGCTGGCTTTGGGAGGGGTGGAGATAAAGGAACTCTCCTCCTGACGGGGAGAGGAAGTCGGAATCCAGCAGGAACGGGGGGAGATAGGAAAGATCCCTGAAACCCCAGAGTAGTCTGCAAGTGTGGCCAGAGCCCAGGAAAGTACCTACAGAGCCACTCGGGTAAGGTCCACAAATGGCAAACGGAAACATCTCAGGTAAACCCCTGACTATGGCCTCCCGCCTAGACCGTAGGCCAGACCCTCACCGCTCGGCCCACCAACACCTGGCCCACCTATCCTCTACCTGGAGGCCAGGTGAGCTATTAAAACACTGACCCCAGCCTGACCAGGCAGTGGCACAGTGGATAGAGCGTTGGACTGGGATGCAGAAGACCCAGGTTTGAGACCTTGAGCTCGCCAGCTTGAAGGCGGGTCCATCTGGCTTGAGCAAAAGCTCGCCAGCTTGGACCCAAGGTCGCTGGCTCCAGCAAGGGGTGACTCGGTCTGCTGAAGGCCCGCGGTCAAGGCACATGTGAGAAAGCAATCAATGAACAACTAAGGTGTCGCAACGGCAACGAAAAACTAATGATTGATGCTTCTCACCTCTCTCCGTTCCTGTCTGTCTGTCCCTATCTATCCCTCTTTCTGACTCTCTCTCTGTCTCTGGAAAAAACAAAAACAAACAAACAACAAAAAAAACACTGACCTCAGACTTCTCATCTCCAGCCTGGCATGTAAGACACTTGGAAGTTGCCACTCAGTCCTAACAACCACTTAAAAAACAAAGCAAGCTAAATAAATAAATAAAAAATCAATAACTCTTTTTAGATCCATAAGAAAAGTAAGGTCACTGTGCAAATTGCTGCTGCCATCAACACTGGACACACTAACAGGTGAACAGAGAGAACCACCCTTGGTAGGAGCAGGAGACGTCACCTGGGCTGTAACTGAGGAATCGCTGGAGGCTGGGTGTGGACAAGTCTGAAAGGTAAATCCTCAGGAGGGCGGCAGGCAGTCCTCGAGGGTTCTCCAGCCTGCCTTTGTGAGTTTTACTCGGGCAGCTCAATCTGGTTCTGACAAGTGAATATTGATGTAAGATTCTCCGCCCCCCCCTCCCGCCCCTCCCGCCCGGTGCTTCCTGCAGATCTGTGGCAGGGAAAGGGTCTGTCTTGGACATACACCAGTGTGAGCATTCTGCTCTTCCCAACAAGTCGTGCCCTCCTCCGGGGAAGCAGGGTAACCAGAACCTAACCTGCTGGGGTTTCATCAGAGCCCGACTGGCCAGGGCCAAAGGGAGTACCCCACTCCTGCCCACGCGAGCCATCCTGGCCCACTTCAGGAGGAAGTACTGAGAAACACGTGTGAAGTTCCCAGAGGCACGGGCTCACAAAGAGAGAAGAGATCGAGACCTTCCCAGGGAAAGACAGGACCACCCCCCACGCCCCCTCCCCTCCCCTCTCTTCCCTCCGGGCCGCACCCCCCCAAGCCTCCTTTACTTCTGCTCCCTCACGTCCAGCTATCAAGGGGGGGAAATGGCAAGGAATACTAAAAGGCAATACAAAACAAACAAACAAACCACAGTTTGAAGAGACAGAACAAACATCAAAACCAGACTCAGATATGGCAGGGATATTGGCATTATCAGAACAGGAATTAAAAGTGACTGTAATCGATATGCTAAGGGCTTTCATGGATTACATGGATCGTACGCAAGACCAGGTGGGAACTGTAAGCAGAGAGAGAGAGAGAGAAACACTAAGGAAACAGAAGGAAATGCTAGGGATCAAACACACAGTAGCGGATACGAAGACGGTGTCTGTGGGCCTTTGGTTGCTGAGGAGAGAGTCTCCGGGCTTGAGGAGGGAGCGGGAGAACCCTTAGAAACCCAGAGAGAACCAGGACGAACAAAGGAACAGAGCATCTCAGAACGGAAGAAGAGCCACAAGCGGGGAACAGACATTTTAATGAGAATACCAGAAGGGGAAGAAAGGGAGAGAGCAGCAAGAAAACTATTTGAAACAATCATGACCGAATCTCCCCCAAATTAATGTCACACACCAAACCACAGCCCTAAGAAGCTCAGAGAATACCAAGCAGAATAAAAAAAAAAAAAAAAAAAAAAAAAATTTTTAACTTAGCCATTTTATTTTCAAACTACAGAAAATAAAATATTAAAAAAGAAATTTTAAAATGTGAAAGAAGCCAGAAGGGGGAAAGGACGCTCTCTGTAGAAGAAAAAGGACACCTTGCCTCGGAGAAGCCATGCCAGCAAGAAATGAGTTGGGGGGAAATATTTAAAGTGCTGAGAGAAAACTCCCACACATTTAGAACTCTGTACCCTGTGAAATTACTCTTCAGAAGCGGAGGAGAAATAAAGACTTTCTCAGACAAACAAAAAGTTGAGGAAAGTGGATGCCAGCAGACCTGACGTCAAGAAATGTTCAAAGAAAGTCTTGAGAGAGAAGGAAGTAATGCAGGTCAGAAGCACAGGTCAACATAAATCAAGGAGGACCATAAGAGAAAGAATACGTGAAGGCAAAACGAAACGTTTTTACTTGTCCTTTTCCTAATTGATCTTAAAGATAATAACTGGGCCTGGCCAGGCAGTGGCGCAGTGGGATGCAGAAGACCCACATTCAAAACCCTGAGGTCACTGGCTTGAGCACAGGCTCATCCAGCTTGAGCACGGACGGGGTCACTGACTTGAGCATGGGATCATACACATGACCCTATGGTTGCTGGCTTAGGTCCAAAGGTCACTGGCCTGAAGCCCAACATCACTTGCTTGAGCAAGGGGTCACTGGCTCTACTGTAGCCCCCCAGTCAAGGCGCATATAAGAAAGCAGTCAATGAACAAGTAAGGTGCCACAATGAAGAATTGATGCTTCTCATCTCTCTCCCTTTCTGCCTGTCTGTCCCTCTCTCTGATTCTCTCTCTCTGTCTTTGTCACACAAAAAAAAGATAATAAATGATCCAAAATAATATCAACAATGCATTTCATCATGTACATATTTCTGTGTGTGGTGTGTGTGTATATATATATATATACATACACATGTATCTGTATGCTTATATATCTGTGAAATGGATGACAGTGACCATGCAATAGATTGAAGGAAGGCACCAGGATTATTTTGTTACTATAAGGCACCTGTGCTACCCGTGAGGTGGTAGAACGTTATTTGAAAGCAGACGTTGATTAACTATAAGTGTATGTTGCAAACTCTAGGGCAATCATTAACAAAGAAATATACTAATATGGTAAAAAAAAAAAAAAAAAAAAGAAGAAGAAGAAGAAAATTTGAATTATATAAAGTACTCAATTAAAACCACCAAAGACAGATTTGCAACAACGTGGATAGAACTTGAGGGCTTTATGCTGAGTGAAAGCAGTCAGAGAAGTACCAATACTTTAGAATCTCACTTTCATGTGCATTCTTAAAAAGTCAACCTCATAAAAACAAAGTCAGAATGGTGGCTGTCAGTAGCCCAGGGTGTCGGGGAAAAGGGGAGATGTGTGTGAAAGGGTGTACGCTTTCAGGTCTAAGAGGAATGAGTTCAGAGGATCTAATTGTACTGCATGGTGATGCCAGCTAACAATGCTGTATTGTATACTTGAAAGTGACTGACAGTAAATCTTCAAAGTTCTCACCGCACACACAAAAGGTAACTGTGGGAGGTGACGGACGTGCTAACAAACTAGATGGTGCTAATCATTTCACAATCAATACATATATCAAATCGTCATGTTGTGTACCTTTACGTTATACAATTCTATTTGTCAGTGATAGCTGAATAAAGCTGGAGGGGGAAAGACTTGTTCTTTTAACACATAAGTCACCAAATATCAAGTACTTACCATTTATTTCCTAATAAAAAATAATTCCCACAAAAGGCAGAAAAAGAGGGGAAGACAAAAAATAGAAACAAAGAACAATGGCAACAAATATAAAATTAACAAATGTGGGAGATATTAATCCAATGATACTAATAATCATGTTGAATGTCAATAGTCTAAATGCACCAATTAAAAGACAGAGATTCGTAGCATGGTTCAAAAAACAAGGGCCAATCGTACATTGTCTAAAAGAAACCCACTTAAAATATAATGGTACAAATAGATTAAAAATAAATGAGCCCTGGCCGGTTGGCTCAGTGGTGGAGCGTCAGACCTGTGTATAGATGTCCTGGGTTCGATTCCCAGTCAGGGCACACAGGAGAAGCAAACATCTGCTTCTCCACCCCTTTCCCTCTTTCTTCTCTCTTTCTATCTCTCTCTTCCCCTTTAGCAGCCATGGCTCAGTTGGAGCAAGTTAGCTCCAGGTACTGAGGATGGCTCCATGGCCTCCCCTCAGGTGCTAAAATAGCTTGGTAGCTGAGCAATGGAGCAGCGGTCTCAGATGGGCAGAGCATCACCCTGTAGAGGGCTTGCCAGAGGCGTCCCCATCAGGGCACATGCAGGAGTCTGTCTCTGCCTCTCTGCTTCTCACTTAAGAAATAAACAAATAAGTGGAGAAAAACATACCATGCTAACACTAATCAAAAGGAAACAGAAGTAGCTATATTCATTTCAGACAAAGCAAATTTCAAAGTAAAGAATGTTATCAGAAATTTTTTAAAGGGCATTACATAGTGATAAAGAAGTCAATTCTCCAAGAAGAAAAAATAATCCTTAATATGTATGTGCCTAAAAACAGAGAATCAAAATATAGGAGGCCAAAACTGATAGAATTTTAAAGAGAAATAGATTAATTCACTATCATAGTTGGAGCCTTCAACACCCCTCCAGCAGAAATGGACAGAATGAGAAGGCAGAAAATCAGTAAGGACATAGATTAATTAATGGGATAAAATTGACATCTATAGCGGACTACTTTACCCAACAATAGTAGATTACATATTATTCTCAAACTCACATGAAACATTCACCAAGATAGAGCACATTCTGGGCATAAGACACACCCTAACAAATTTTGAAAAATAAAAATCATGCAATGTCTGCTCTCAAACCACAATGGATTTAAACTAGAAATAAATTTTTATTTTTATTTTTTTACAAGGACAGAGAGAGTGAGTCAGAGAGAGGGATAGTTAGGGACAGACAGACAGGAATGGAAAGAGGTGAAAAGCATCAATCATCAGTTTTTTGTTGTGACACCTTAGTTGTTCATTGATTGCTTTCTCACATGTGCCTTGACCGCGGGCCTTCAGCAGACCAAGCCACCCCTTGCTGGAGCCAGTGACCTTGGGTCCAAGCTGGTGAGCTTTTGCTCAAGACAGATGGGTCCGTGCTCAAGATGGTGAGCTCGGGATCTCGAACCTGGGTCTTCCGCATCCCAGTCCAATGCTCTATCCACTGTGCCACCACCTGCTCAGGCCTAGAAATAAAATTTTTTTCTTTTTTTACAGGGACAGAGAGTCAGAGAGAGGGATAGATAGGGACAGACAGACAGGAACGGAGAGAAGTGAGAAGCATCAATCATTAGTTTTTCGTTGCTGTTGGGACACCATAGTTGTTCATTGATTGCTTTCTCACATGTGCCTTGACCGCGGACCTTCAGCAGACCGAGCAACCCCTTGCTGGAGCCAGGGACCTTGGGTCCAAGCTGACGAGCTTTTTTGCTCAACCCAGATGGGCCCACGCTCAAGCTGGCAAGCTCGGAGTCTTGAACCTGGGTCTTCCGCATCCCAGTCTGATGCTCTTTCCACTGTGCCACCACATGGTCATGCTTGAAATTAATTTTTAAATGAATACTAGAGAGTCTGACCAGACAGCAGTGCAGTGGATAGAGTGTTGAACTGGGATGCGGAGGACCCAAGTTCAAAACCTCAATGTCACCGCTTGAGCACAGGCTCATCTGGTTTGAGCAAGGCTCAACAGCTTGAACCCAAGGTCACTGGCTTGAGCAAGGGGTCACTCAGTCTGCTGTAGCCCCCTAGTCAAGGCACATATGAGAAAGCAATCAATGAACAACTAAGGTGCCGCAACAAAGAATTGATGCTTCTCATCTCTCTTCCTTCCTGTCTGTCCCTATCTTTCCTTCTCTCTGTCTCTTTCTCTCTCTCTCTCTTTGTCACACACACACACACACACACACACACACAAAAGAATACTGAGTGTTTCAAAATACTTGGAGATGGAACAACATACTTCTAAATAACACATGGGTCAAAAGAGAAATTTAAAAACTTTTTGAACTAAGTGAGAATGAAAACACAACTTATTAGAGTTTGTGGGATGCAGCAAAAGCAATACTCAGAGGAAAATTTATAGTATTAAGTGCATCTATTTAGAAAAGAAGGAAAATCTAAAACTAATTATCTAAACTTCCACCTTAGAAAACTAGTGAAAGAAAATAAAATGAAATCTAAACCAAACTTAAGAAAAGAAATAATAAAAATTATAGCAGAAATCAATGAAATGAAAAATAGAAAATCAATAAAACCAAAACCTGGTTCACCAAAAAGATCAATCAAATCAATAAGCCCCTAGTCAGGCAAACTAAGGAAAAAGAGAGAACTCAAATTATTAATATCAGGAAGAAAAGGTCCAAGATGGTGGCAGAGTAAGTGGATGTTACACTCACCTCCTCCCAGGACCAAACTGGAAGTTACAACTCAATTAAAGAATGGTCATCCTGAGTAACCAACTCAAGACGAAGTGAAGAGGAGTCTTATAACCAAGGATTCACAGAAGAAGCCACATCGAGACTGGTAGGAAAGGCAGAGATGCTAAAAGAGCTGGTCCTACTCCCACAAGGGGTGACTAAGGTCCCAGAGGGATATCTCACCTGCAGGGGGTTCCCCTGAGTCGTGTGGAGCCTATGCCCCAAGCTAGGCCCTCAGCCCAGAGCACCAGAGCTGGGAAAAGGCACCCACATAACATTCATCTGTGAAAAACAGTGTCATTTCTGTCCGCCAGAAAGAAGCAGGAGTCCACAGAGATGTGGACAGCCTCGTACAGGGCCAGTGCACACAGTCTTGTTCACAGCTACTTATCCTGGGCCCCAGCAGAGGGAGGACTGAGCAGACTAGAGTTGCGGGAGGAGAGTCTGGGATTTGCGGCTCTGAGGAGAGACATGGGGGCAAGGAGGGAGAACAGCCACCAGGATCCCTGAGCTGAGTCCTTCTCCATTATTGCAGTCACCATCTTTCTTGGGTGGAGCTCTCCCCTCCATTCAGCACCAGCCTGGGGGAATAAAGTTGTCCCCCACTCTGGACTCCCTCTCACCCCCACCCTGTGGAGATTAGGCCCGCCATAGGAGTCAGTGGTCTTGTCCAGGCAGTAGAATTCTGGACAAACTCAGAAGGCAACAGTGACTCTGTTGTCTGGCTTTTTGAGGTGGGGGCCATTCCCTGCATGTTCCCATGCACCCGACTGGTGCTTCCCCCTTCTGGGAGATGCAGTAGAACTTCCCTCCCGGCTGCTGACAGACCCACACACCAGGCTCCAGTGGCCCCACCTGCATGACTATTCATGGCTCTGCCCTGCTGAGGTTGGTGCCGAATCCAGAACAGACAGAAACCAGTGGCTCTGGGGTGGAGCCACACCCACCCCCTCCCCAGACTCCTTCCCAGCACCTCCCCCTCAGGGGTGACCCACCAGCCCCATCCTCCTGATTCCACAAGAAGCTCTTTCAGGTGACTGAGCCTAATAAACAGCCAGCAGGTAAAGGCGTCCGAAGGTGGATATTGGGGTGCCTTGGGACTTTGGCTGACGAGCCCTTGGGCCCAGTGCTGGTAAAAACCAGGCTTGGTGTGCAGTTTGGTTCTTCCTGTGGGCACCTATGCACAGCAGAGACAGCCACAAATGGTGGATCACTTGTAGCTACAAACAGGTTGCTGAGAACCAGTCTCAAGCAGGATCTTAAGTTGGCCTGCATTCCTAAGCTCACATTACAAGGCCAGCATTTTCCTAATTCCCAAACCAGATAAAAACACTACAAAGACAGAAAATTATAGGTCAATATCCCTAAATAAACATAGATGATAAAATTCTCAACAAAATATTAGGAAACTGGATCCAGCAATACATTGAAAAGATCATACACCCTGATCACGTGAGATTTATTCTGGGGAGGCAAGGCTGGTACAAGATCTACAAATCAATACACGTGATTCATCACATAAACAAAATGAAGGCTAAAAATCACATGATCATATCCATAGATGTAGAAAAAGCATTTGATAAAATCCAGCACCCATTTATGATAAACACTCTCAGTAAGAAAAACAGAGGCAACATGCCATAAAATAACAAAGGCCATAGATGACAGACTCACAGCCAACATCATACTCAGCGGGCTAAAACGATAAGCATTTCCCTTAAAATCAGGAACAAGACAGGGATGTTGCTATCAGCACTCTCATTCAATATATTACTGGAAGTCCCGGCCACAGAAATCAGAGAAGAAAAGGAAATGAAAGGCATTCAATTTGGAAGGAAGAAGTCAAACTGTCATTATTTTCAGATGTCATGATTGTGTATATAGAGAATGCTACAGATCCCACCAAAACACTGTTACCATAAGGCAGCAGGATACAAAATAACTATCCAGAAATCAGCTGCATTTTTACACACCACTAACAAATTACCACAAAGGGAAACTAAGAAAACAATCTCATTCACAATTGTTTCAAAAAGAATAAAATACTTAGGAATAAATTGGACCAAGGATATAAAAGACCTGTACTCAGAAAACCAGAAGACACTGAAGAAGATACAAATAAGTGGAAATATATACTGTGTTCATGGATAAAAAGAATTAACATCATTAAAATGTCCATATGGAAGACTTCAAAGAGGCTCTACTAGGTAAGGAGATCACAGCTGGAAGAAGCCTACAAGTCATAGAGAATAATGGGTAGGCAGAGAAGCATAAGTCATATGCTTCTTTTTTATTTTTATTTTTATTTTATTTTTTACAGGGACAGAGAGAGAGAGTCAGAGAGAGGGATAGATAGGGACAGACAGACAGGAACAAAGAGAGGCGAGAAGCATCAATCATTAGTTTTTCGTTGTCGTCGCAACACCTTAGTTTTTCATTGATTGCTTTCTCACTTGTGCCTTGACTGCGGGCCTTCAGCAGACCGAGCGACCCCTTGCTGGAGCCAGCGACCTTGGGTCCAAGCTGACGAGCTTTTGCTCAAGCCAGAGGGGCCTGCGCTCAAGCTGGTGAGCTCTGGGTCTCGAACCTGGGTCTTCCGCATCCCAGTCCAATGCTCTATCCACTGCACCACTGCCTGGTCAGGCATAAGTCATATGCTTCAACAAGATAAATCCTCTGATAAAGTCTTGGACTAATCAGAAGTAATCAAATTACCAGATGCAGAGTATAAAATAATGATTTTTAGGATGATTAAAGATATCAAAGCTACAATGGATGAACATAATGAACACTTCAATAAAAAAAATGAAAGCATCAAAAAGGACACGGAAATCATAAAGAAGAATCATACAGAAATGACAAACACAATATCAGAAATGAAGACTACACTGGAAGGAATTAAAAGCAGGCTGGATGAAGCAGAGGATCAAATCAGCAACTTAGAGGACAAGATAAGTGAAAGCATAGAAGCAAAGCAGCAAAAAGAAAAGAGACTGAAAAAATCTGAGGAAACTCTAAGAGAGCTGTGTGTCAGCCTAAAGAGAAACAACATCTGCATCATTGGGGTTCCTGAAAAAGAGAAAGAACAAAGGATAGAGACCTTGTTCAATAAAATTATGGCTGAAAACTTCCTTAAATTGATGCAGGAAAAAGTCACACAAGTTCAAGAAGCACAGAGAATTCCATTAAAGAGAAACCCAAAAAAATTTACACCAAAACACATCATAATTAAAATACCAAAGCTAAGAGATAAAGAGAAAATATTAAAAGCTGCTAGAGAAAAAACGGTTATCACCTACAAAGGAGCCCCCATAAGGATGACATCTGACTTCTCAACAAAAACACTTGAGGCCGGAAGGGAATGGCAAGACGTATTCAAAGTAATGCAGAGCAAGAACCTACAACCAAGACTTCTTTATACAGCAAGGCTATCATTTAAAATTGGAGGAGAAATAAAAAGCTTCCCAGACAAAAAAACAACAACAACAAAAAAAAAAAACAACTCAATGAATTCATTACAACCACACCCATGCTGCAAGAAATGTTAAGGGGCCTGTTGTAAACAGAACAAAGGGGGAAAAGAATATAGTAAAAGAGAAATATAACTTTAAAGAATAAAATAGCAATAAACAACTACATATCAATAATAACCTTAAATGTAACTGCATTAAATGCTCCAATCAAAAGACATAGGGTAGCTGAATGGATAAGAAAACAGGACCCATACATATGCTGTCTACAGGAGACGCACCTCAAAACAAAAGATGCACATAGACTGAAAGTAAAAAGATGGAAAAATATATTTCATGCAAATGGAAATGAAAAAAAAAAGCTGGGTAGCAATACTTTTATCAGACAAAATAGACTTTAAAACAAAGACTATAGTAAGGGATAAAGAAGGTCACTACATAATAATTAAGGGAGCAATCCAACAGGAAGATACAACCATTATAAATATATACGCACCTAATATAGCAGCACCTAAATATATAAAGCAGACTTTGATGGATATAAAGGGCGAGATCAACAGCAATACTATAATAGTAGGGGATTTCAATACCCCACTAACATCACTAGATAGATCCTCAAGAAGGAAAATTAACAAAGAAACAACAGAATTAAGAAATATACTAGATCAACTGGATTTACTAGATACCTTCAGAACCTTCCACCCTAAAGCAGCAGAATATACATTCTTTTCAAGTGCTCATGGTACATTCTCTAGGATAGACCACATATTAGGGCATAAAACGAGTCTCGACAAATTTAAGAAGATTGAAACCATTATCTCTGACCATAATGGCATGAAACTAGAAATCAACTACAATAGGAAACTGAAAAACACTCGAACACATGGAAACTAAACAGCATGTTATTAAACAACAAATGCGTCAACAATGAGATCAAGGAAGAACTAAAAAATTTCCTTGCAAAAAATGAAAATAAGCATACAACAACTCAAAATCTGTGGGACACAGCAAAAGTGGTCCTGAGAAGGAAGTTCATAACATTACAGGCATACCTTAAGAAGCTAGAAAAAGCTCAAATAAACAACTTAATCCTGCAACTAAAAGAACTAGAAAAAGAACAGCAAGTAAAACCCAGAGAAAGTAGAAGGAAGGAAATAATAAAGATCAGAGCAGAAATAAATGACATAGAGACTTAAAAAAAAAAAACAATACAAAGGATCAATGAAACCAAGAGCTGGTTCTTTGAAAAAGTAAACAAGATTGGGAGATGGTAAGATGGCGATGGAGTAGGCGGACGTACCAACTCCCAACTCCTGGAACCAAAGTGGATTATAACTTGATTATAAGAACCATCATCTGGAGCCTGACCTGTGGTGGCGCAGTGGATAAAGTGTCGACCTGGGAACACTGAGGTCGCCAGTTCAAAACTCTGCACTGGTCTGGTCAAGGCACATATGGGAGTTGATGCTTCCAGCTCCTCTTCCCTTTCTCTCTCTCTCTCTCTCTCTCTCTCTCTCTCTCTCTCACTCTCACTCTGTGTCTCCTCTCTAAAATGAATAAAATAAAAATTAAAAAAAAAAAAGAACCATCATCTGGATAAGCCAACTTTACACTAAACTAAGTGGACTCTTCAACCAAGGAACACTGAAGAAGTCACATTGAGACCGGTAGGAAAAACGAAAACGTGGAAAGGGCTGCCCAGCTCCCCGGAGCAAACGGCAGCCTGGAGAGACTCGTATGGGGGGAAGAGACTTTAGCGAAGAGGAAGGGACCGGGGTCCCAGGAACAAAGCCCCAGAGCCTAGAAGAGGCGTTTGGACAGTATTGAGCTGTGAAACAAGTGAGGATACTGTTTGTGAGAAAGACACAGTTTTCTCAGACCCAGGATTCTTCTTAAAGGGACAGCGCAGAAAACTTCTCTCACAACCACTCACCCAGGGCTCCAATGAACGGGGACAGAGGAGAGGACCAGAGCAGCGGGAAGAGAGTGCAGTCTGGAAGGCACAGGGAGAAACACTCTGAGGGACAGCCACCCTAACCCCTGGGCTGAGTCACTTCCCTAATGGAAAACAAATATTTCCCCTAGAACTAGCAATACCAGCAAAGGGAGACAGGACACCAGCCAAACAAGCTCTCTCACGGCACTTAGAGCAGAGCTGCTTATATGGAGGGAGCTTCCAGGACTACAGTATGGATTGTAAGGGTCTGAGCTGCGGGGCCCCTACCCACACTGCTGAGGGCTTGCTGGAGGGATGGTGGCGGCGGGACACGGAAACGCAGTTCTGTCAGTGGGGGCAGAGGTCCAGCCAGTGTGAGCTCGGTCTAGCCCAGCAGGGGTGGAGGGGACGCACGAAAGCGGTCCACCAGCTGTGGGCCCACCTGTAGCCCCACCTGCGGGAGAAAAGCGGGAGGCCAATAATGGGCAGAGATCTGCTACTGAGCAGGACCCCATGGGCATGCAACATAACCTGGCCTCCAAGGTTTGTGACCCTGCGCGAGCCGGCCCTGACCGTGGGGGCGGGGCTAAAGCCACAAGTGCTGAGTGCGCGCCAGCAGCCACGCCCGACCCGAGAAACCGCAACGAGCGGGCTCTGACTACGGGGGTTGGGCGGAAGCCCAGGAACAGGCGGGGTCCACAGCTGAGCAAAGGTGCTCACCCCTACCCTTGGTGCTGAGGCTTGTGGTTTGAGTGCAGTGCGCAGCCCCACCTGTGGGGGCGAGGCAAAAGCCCAGACAGGCTGAGGCTTATAGAGCTGGGCACAAGAACACAGCCCCTTCCATGGAGGAGAGGCAGAAATCACAGCAACAGCCGCAGTGGGCCGGCGCCAGCAACGCCCATACCCAACCACCCTAGGCAGTGGCAGAAGGAGTGGTGGGCCTGCAGACAGACCATACCTAGGGAACACAGAGGCAACACCCATTGGGCCACACTCTTCTTATACACAGACAAAATGGGCAGTCAGAGAAATGCAACCCAAATGAATCAAGAGAAATCCCCAGAGAAGGACTTGAATGAACCAGATATAACCAAATTACCAGATGCAGAGTTTAAAATAATGATAGTCAGGATGTTCAAACAGCTTAGAGCAACAATGGATAGTCATTACGAACACCTAAATAAAGAGATAACAAGTATAAAAAAGGAAATTGAAATAATAAAAAAGATTCAGACAGAAATGACAAATACAGTATCAGAACTGAAGACCACAATGGAAGGAATTAAAAGCAGGATGGATGAAGCAGAGGATTGAATCAGCAAGTTAGAGGACAAAATAAACAAAGGCACAGAAGCAGAGCAGAAAAAGAAAAAAGACTCAAAAAATGTGAGGAAACTCTAAGGGAGCTCTGTGATAACATGAAGAGAAATAACATCCGCATCATAGGGGTACCCGAAGATGAAGAGAAAGAACAAGGGATACAAACTTGTTCAATCAAATCATAGCTGAAAACTTCCCTAAATTAAGGCTGGAAAATGTTTCACATGTTCAAGAAGCACAGAGAACTCCATTAAAGAGAAACCCAAAAAGATCTACACCAAGACACATCATAGTTAAAATACCAAAGCTAAGGGATAAAGAAAAAATTTTAAAAGCTGCTAGGGAAAAAAAGGCTATTACCTACAAAGGAGCCCCCATAAGGATGACATCGGACTTCTCAACAGAAACACTTGAGGCCAGAAGGGAATGGCAAGATATAATCAAAGTAATGCAGAACAAGAACCTACAACCAAGACTACTCTATCCAGCAAGGCTAACGTTTAAAATTGAAGGAGAAATAAAGAGCTTCCCAGAAAAAGAAAGCCTCAAGGAATTCATTAAAACCAAACCAATTCTGCAAGAGATACTAAGAGGCCTGTTGTAAACAGTTTAAAGGGAGGAATGAATAGAGCAAAAGAAGAATACAGCTTTAAAGAATAAAATGGCAATAAACAACAACATATCAATAATAACCTTAAATGTAAATGGATTAAATGATTCAATCAAAAGACATAGGGTAGCTGCATGGATAAAGAAACAGGACCCATAAATATGCTGTCTACAAGAAACACACCTTAAAACAAAAGATGCACATAGACTGAAGGTAAAAGGATAGAAAAAAAATATTTCATGCAAATGGAAATGAAAAAAAAGCTGGAATACCAGTACTTATATCTGACAAAATGGACTTTAAAACAAAGGCTGTAGTTAGAGATAAAGAAGGACACTACATAATGATAAAGGGAACAATTCAACAGGAAGATATAACCATTATAAATATCTATGCAGCAAATATAGGAGCCCCGACATACATAAAGCAGACTTTGATGGATATAAAGGGCAAGATTAACAGCAATACTATCATAGTATTAGAGGGGATTTCAATACCCCTCTAACAATACTAGATAGATCCTCAAGAAAGAAAATTAATAAAGAAACAGCAGACTTAAAGGATACACTAGATCAACTTGATTTAATAGATTTCTCCAGAACTTTTCACCCTAAAGCAGTAGAATATACATTCTTCTCAAGCACTCATGGTACATTTTCTAGGATAGACCACATGTTAGGACACAAAAATGGCCTCAATAAATTTAAGAAGATTGAAATCATATCAAGCATTTTCTCTGATCACAATGGCATGAAACTAGAAATTAACCACAAAAGAAAAACTGGAAAATACTCAAACACTTGGAAACTAAATAGCATGATATTAAATAATGAATGGATTAACATTGAGATCAAAGAAGAAATAAAAAAGTTTCTAGAAACAAATGATAATGACCATACATCAACTCAAAATTTATAGGACACAGCAAAAGCAGTTCTGAGAGGGAAGTTCATTGCACTACAGGCATATTATAAGAAGCTAGAAAAAGCTCAAATAAGCAACCTGACCTTGCATCTAAAAGAACAAGAAAAACAAAAGCAAATAAAACCCAGGACAAGTAGAAGGAAGGCAATAATAAAGATCAGAGCAGAAATAAATGACATAGAGGCTAAGGAAACAATACAGAGGATCAATGAAACCAGAAGCTGGTTCTTTGAAAAGGTAAACAAGATTGATGAACCTTTAACTAGACTCGCCAAGAAAAAAAGAGAGAGGACTCAAATAAATAAAATTAGAAATGAGAGTGGAGAAATAACAACTGACACAACAGAAATACAAAGCATTGTAAGAAAATACTATGAAGAACTATATGCCCAAAAATTAGACGATCTTGGTGAAATGGACAAATTTCTTGAATCATATAATATTCCAAAAATCAATCTGGAAGAATCAGAACACCTAAACAGACCAATTACAACAAATGAGATCAAAACAGTTATCAAAAAACTTCCAAAAAAGAAAAGTCCTGGGCCTGATGGCTTCACAAGTGAATTCTATCAAAAATTCAAAGAAGAACTAACTCCTATCCTCCTCAAGCTATTTCAAAAAATTCAAGAGAAAGGAAGACTTCCAAATTCTTTTTATGAGACGAGCATAATTCTGATTCCAAAACCAGGCAAAGACAACACAAAGAAAGAAAATTATAGGCCTATATCCCTGATGAATTTAGACGCTAAAATTCTCAACAAAATATTAGCCAACCGAATCCAGCAATAAATGAAAAAAATCATACACCATGATCAAGTGGGATTTATTCTGGAGAGGCAAGGTTGGTTCAATATTTGCAAATCAACCAATGTGATTCATCACATAAACAAAAGAAAGGACAAAAATCACATGATAATTTCAATAGATGCAAAAAAGGCATTTGATAAAATCCAGCACCCATTCATGCTCAAAACTCTCAGTAAAGTTGGAATACAGGGAACATTCCTTAACATGATAAAGGCCATCTATGACTAACCCACAGCAAACATCATACTAAATGGACAAAAATTAAAAGCAATCCCCTTAAGATCAGGAACCAGGCAGGGGTGCCCCCTTTCACCACTCTTATTCAACATAGTTTTGGAAGTCCTAGCTACAGTAATCAGACAAGAAGAAGAAATAAAAGGCATCCAAATTGGAAAAGAAGAAGTAAAACTGTCATTATTTGCAGATGATATGATATTGTATATAGAAAACCCTAAAGTCTCAGTCAAAAAACTACTGGACCTGATAAATGAATTCAGCAAGGTGGCAGAATATAAAATTAATACTCAGAAATCAGAGGCATTTCTATATACCAACAATGAACTGTCAGCAAAAGAAATTAAGGAAACAATCCCCTTCACTATTGCAGCCAAAAGAATAAAGTACCTAGGAGTAAATTTAACCAAGGAGGTTAAGGACCTGTACTCAGAAAATTATAAAACATTGATAAAAGAAATCAAGGAAGATACAAACAAGTGGAAGCATATACCGTGCTCATGGCTAGGAAGAATAAACATCATTAGAATGTCTATATTACCCAAAGCAATTATTCAATTCAATGCAATACCAATTAAAATACCAATGACATAATTCAAAGATATAGAACACATATTCCAAAAATTTATATGGAACCAAAAAAGAACACAAATAGCCTCAGCAATCTTAAAAAGAAAAAATAAAGCAGGAGATATCACTCTTCCGGATATCAAGGTTTACTATAAGGCCATTATATTCAAGACAGCCTGGTACTGGCATAAGAACAGGCACATAGATCGATGGAACAGAACAGAGAACCGAGAAATAAACCCACATCTTTATGGACAACTGATATTTGACAAAGGAGGAAAGAACATACAATGGAGTAAAGACAGCCTCTTTAACAAATGGTGTTGGGAAAATTGGACATCTACCTGCAAAAAAATAAAACTAGACCATCAACTTACACCATTCACAAAAACAAACTCAAAACGGATAAAAGACTTAAATGTAAGCTGTGAAACCATAAGCATCTTAGAAGAAAACATAGGCAGCAAGCTCTCCGACATCTGTAGCAGCAATATATTTGCCGATTTATCTCCACGCGCAAATGAAATAAAAGGCAAGATTAAAAAATGGGACTATATCAAACTAAAAAGTTTTTGCACAGCTAAAGACAATAAGAACAGAATAAAAAGACAAACCACACAACAGGAGAACATATTTGACAGCACATCTGATAAGGGAGTAAGAACTAAAATTTATAAAGAACTTATAAAACTCAACACCAGGAAGACAAACAACCCAATCAAAAAATGGGCAAAAGAAATGAATAGAAATTTCTCCAAAGAGGACATACAGATGGCCAATAGGCATATGAAAAAATGCTCAACATCACTAATCATTAGAAAAATGCAAATTAAAACCACAATGAGATATCACCTCACACCAGTCAGAATGGCACTCATCAGCAAAACAACGCAGAATAAGTGCTGGCGAGGATGTGGAGAAAAGGGAACCCTCCTGCACTGCTGGTGGGAATGCAGACTGGTGCAGCCACTATGGAGAACAGTTTGGATATTCCTCAGAAAATTAAAAATCGAACTGCCCTTTGACCCAGCTATCCCACTTTTAGGAATATACCCTAAGAACACCATAGCACTGTTCGAAAAGAAGAAATGCGCCCCCATGTTCGCGGCAGCATTGTTCACAATAGTGAAGATCTGGAACCAGCCCAAGTGTCCGTCAGAAGACGAGTGGATTAAAAAGCTATGGTACATATATACTATGGAATACTACTCAGCCATAAGAAACGATGACATCGGATCATTTATAACAAAATGGATGTACCTTGATAACATTATACGGAGTGAAATAAGTAAATCAGAAAAAAAGAAAAACTGAGAACAGCATGATTAATACATAGGTGGGACATAAAAGTGAGAATATGAGACATGGACAAGAGTGTGGTGGTTATGGGATGGGGGGAGGGAGGGAAGAGTGGGATAGGGAGGAGGGGAGGGACACAGGGAAAACCAGATTGAAGGTGACAGAGGACAATTTGACTTTTGGTGATGGGTATGCAACACAATTGAATGATAAGATAACCTGGAGATGTTTTCATTGTACATATGTACCCTGATTTATTGGTGTCACCCCATGAGAATTAATAATAACAAAATATATATATTAATAAAAAATTGAAATTAAAAAAAATATATCCTGGGTTAGAGTTTTGGAAACAGCTAAGATTAAAAATAAAATTTTCTTTTGGTCAATGAAAAAAAAAAAAAAAAGCTATGGTACATATATACTATGGAATACTACTCAGCCATAAGAAATGATGACACTCCATTAAAATTAATAATAATAAATAAAAAAATAGTAATAAAAAAAATAACCTTAAATGTAAATGGATTATATGATCCAATCAAAAGACATAGGGTAGCTGCGCAGCTAAAGAAACAGGATCCATACGTATGCTGTCTACAAGAGACACACCTTAAAACAAAAGATGCACATAGACTGACGGGTAAAAGGATGGAAAAAAATATTTCATGCAAATGGAAATGAAAAAAAAGCCGGGGTAGCAATACTTATATCTGACGAAATGGACTTTAAAACAAAGGCTGTAGTAAGAGATAAAGAAGGACACTACATAATGATAAAGGGAACAATTCAACAGGAAGATATAACCATTATAAATATCTACTCACCAAACATAGGAGCCCCAACATACATAAAGCAGACTTTGATGGATATAAAGGGCGAGATTAACAACAATACAATAATAGTAGGGGATTTCAATAGCCCACTAACAACACTGGATAGATTCTCAAGAAAGAAAAATAACAAAAAAACAGCAGACTTAAAGGATACATTAGATCAACTCGATTTAATAGATATCTTCAGAACTTTTCACCTTAAAGCAGTAGAATATACATTCTTTTCAAGCACTCATGGTACATTCTCTAGGATAGACCACATGTTAGGACACAAAAATGGTCTCAATAAATTTAAGAAGATTGAAATCATATCAAGCATTTTCTCTGATCACAATGGCATGAAACTAGAAATTAACCACAAAAGAAAAACTGGAAAATACTCAAACACTTGGAAACTAAATAGCATGTTATTAAATAACGAATGGATTAACAATGAGATCAAAGAAGAAATAAAAAAGTTTCTAGAAACGAATGATAATGAGCATACATACTCAAAATTTATGGGACACAGCAAAAGCAGTACTGAGAGGGAAGTTCATTGCACTACAGGCATACCATGAGAAGCTAGAAAAAGCTCAAGTAAGCAACCTGACCCTGCATCTAAAAGAACTAGAAAAACAACAGCAAATAAAGCTCAGGACTAGTAGAAGGAAGTAAATAATAAAGATCAGAGCAGAAATAAATGACATAGAGGCTAAGGAAACAATACAGAGGATTAATAAAACCAGGAGCTGGTTCTTCGAAAAGGTAAACAAGATCGATGAACCTTTAACTAGACTCACCAAGAAAAAAAGAGAGAGGACTCAAATAAATAAAATTAGAAATGAGAGTGGAGAAATAACAACTGACACAACAGAAATACAAAGTATTGCAAGAAAATACTATGAAGAACTCTATACCAAAAAATTAGACAACCTAGGTAAAATGAACAAATTTCTTGAATCATATAATATTCCAAAAATCAATCTGGAAGAATCAGAACACCTAAATAGACCAATTACAACAAATGAGATCAAAACAGTTATCAAAAAACTTCCAACAAAGAAAAGTCCTGGGCCTGATGGCTTCACAAGTGATTTCTACCAAAAATTCAAAGAACTAACTCCTATCCTACTCAAGGTTTTTCAAAAAATTCAAGAGAAAGGAAGACTTCAAAACTCCTTTTATGAGGCGAGCATAATTCTGATCCAAAAACCAGGCAAAGACAACACAAAGAAAGAAAATTATAGGCTAATATCCCTAATGAATTTAGATGCTAAAATTTTCAACAAAATATTAGCCAACCAGATCCAGAAATATATGAAAAAAATCATACACCATGATCAAGTGGGATTTATTCTGGAGAGGCAAGGTTGGTTCAATATTCGCAAATCAATCAATGTGATTCATCACATAAACAAAAGGAAGGACAAAAATAACATGATAATTTCAACAGATGCGGAAAAAGCACTTGATAAAATCCAGCAACCATTCATGCTCAAAACTCTCAGTAAAGTGGGAATACAGGGAACATTCCTTAACATGATAAAAGCCATCTATGACAAACCCCCAGCAAACATCATACTCAATGGGCAAAAACTAAAAGCAATCCCCTTAAGATCAGGAACCAGGCAGGGGTGCCCCCTTTCACTCTTATTCAATATAGTTCTGGAACTCCTAGCCACAGTAATCAGACAAGAAGAAGAAATAAAAGGCATCCAAATTGGAAAAGAAGAAGTAAAACTGTCATTATTTGCAGATGATATGATATTGTATATAGAAAACCCTAAAGTCTCAGTCAAAAAACTACTGGACCTGATAAATGAATTCAGCAAGGTGGCAGGATATAAAATTAATACTCAGAAATCAGAGGCATTTCTATATACCAACAATGAACTGTCAGCAAAAGAAATTAAGGAAACAATCCCCTTCACTATTGCAGCCAAAAAAATAAAGTACCTAGGAGTAAATTTAACCAAGGAGGTTAAGGACTTGTACTCGGAAAATTATAAAACATTGATAAAAGAAATCAAGGAAGATACAAACAAGAGGAAGCATATACCATGCTCATGGTTAGGAAGAATAAACATCATTAGAATGTCTATATTACCCAAAGCAATTTATAAATTCAATGCAATACCAATTAAAATACCAATGACATACTTCAAAGATATAGAACACATATTCCAAAAATTTATATGGAACCAAAAAAGAACACAAATAGCCTCAGCAATCTTAAAAAGAAAAAATAAAGCAGGAGGTATTATTCTTTCTGATATCAAGGTATACTACAAGGCCATTATACTCAAGATAGCCTGGTACTGGCATAAGAACAGGCACATAGATCGATGGAACAGAACAGAGAACCGAGAAATAAACCCACATCTTTATGGACAACTGATATTTGACAAAGGAGGAAAGAACATACAATGGAGTAAAGACAGCCTCTTTAACAAATGGTGTTGGGAAAATTGGACATCTACCTGCAAAAAAATAAAACTAGACCATCAACTTACACCATTCACAAAAACAAACTCAAAACGGATAAAAGACTTAAATGTAAGCTGTGAAACCATAAGCATCCTAGAAGAAAACATAGGCAGTAAGCTCTCCGACATCTGTCACAGCAATATATTTGCCGATTTATCTCCACGCGCAAATGAAATAAAAGGCAAGGTATACAAATGGGACTATAACAAACTAAAAAGTTTTTGCACAGCTAAAGACAATAAGAACAGAATAAAAAGACAAACCACTCAATGGGAGAACATATTTGACAACACGTCTGATAAGGGGTTAATAACCAAAATTTATAAAGAACTTATAAAACTCAACACCAGGAAGACAAACAACCCAATCAAAAAATGGGCAAAAGAAATGAATAGAAATTTCTCCAAAGAGGACATACAGATGGCCAATAGGCATATGAAAAAATGCTCAACATCACTAATCATTAGAAAAATGCAAATTAAAACCACAATGAGATATCACCTCACACCAGTCAGAATGGCGCTCATCAGCAAAACAACACAGAACAAGTGCTGGCGAGGATGTGGAGAAAAGGGAACCCTTCTGCACTGCTGGTGGGAATGCAGACTGGTACAGCCACTGTGGAAAACAGTATGGAGATTCCTCAAAAAATGAAAAATCGAACTGCCCTTTGACCCAGCTATCCCACTTTTAGGAATATACCCTAAGAACACCATAGCACTGTTCGAAAAGAAGAAATGTGCCCCCATGTTCATGGCAGCATTGTTCACAATAGCGAAGACCTGGAACCAGCCCAACTGTCTTTCAGAAGATGAGTGGATTAAAAAGCTTTGGTACATATATACTATGGAATACTACTCAGCCATAAGAAATGATGACATCGGATCATTTACAGCAAAATGGATGAACCTTGATAACATTGTACATTGTGAAATAAGTAAAACAGAAAAAATACTGAGAACAGCATGATTTCATACATAGGTGGGACATAAAAGCGAGACTATGAGACATGGACAAGAGAGTGGTGGTTACAAAGTGGGGGGAGGGAGGAGAGGGAGGAAGAGGGGGGAAGGGCACAAAGAAAACCAGATAGAAGGTGACAGAGGACAATTTGACTTTGAGTGATGGGTATGCAACATAATTGAATAATAAGATAACCTGGAGATGTTTTCTTTAAACATATGTACCCTGATTTATTAATGTCACCCCATTAAAATTAATTAAAAAATAAAAATTAAAAAAAAGTAAACAAGATCGATGAACCCTTAGCCAGACTCACCAAGAAAAAAAGAGAAAGGACACAAATAAATAAATTAGAAATGAGGGTGGAGAAGTAACAACTGACACAGTAGAAATACAAAGGATTGTAAGAAAATACTATGAAGAACTGTATGCCAAAAAATTAAACAACCTAGGTGAAATGGACAAATTCCTTGAAAAATGTAATCTTTCAAAAATCAACCTGGAAGAATCAGAAAACCTAAATAGACAAATTACAACAAACGGGATCAAAACAGCTATCAAAAAAACTCCCAAGAAACAAAAGCCCTGGGCCAATGGCTTCATAAGTGAATTCTATCAAACATTCAAAGAAGAACTAACGCATATCCTTCTCAAACTATTTCAAAAAATTCAAGAGGAGGGAAAACTTCCAAGCTCCTTTTATGAGGTGAGCATAATTCTGACTTCAAAACCAGTCAAAGACAACACAAAGAAAAAAAAACTATAGATCAATATCCCTGAGGATTTTAGATGCTAAAATTCTCAACAAAATATTAGCAAACCGGATCCAGCAATAAAGGACAAAAATCATATACCATGATCAAGTGGGATTTATTTTGGGGAAGCAAGGCTGGTACAATATTTGCAAATCAATCAATGTGATTCATCACATAAACAAAAGGGAGGACAAAAATCACATGCTAGTATCAATAGATGCAGAAAAAGCATTCGATAAAATCCAGCTCCCATTTATGATCAAAACTCTCAGCAAAGAGGGAATACACAGAACATACCTCAACATGATAAAGGCCATCCATGACAGGCCCACAGTCAACATCATACTCAATGGGCAAGAGTTAAAAGCAATCCCCTTAAGATCAGGAACCAGGCAGGGGTGCCCCCTTTCACTCTTATTCAATATAGTTCTGGAAGTCTTAGCCACAGCAATCAAACAAGAAGAAGAAATAAAAGGTATCCAAATTGGAAAAGAAGTAAAACTATCATTATTTGCTGATGATATGATATTCTATATAGAAAACCCTAAAGTCTCAGTCAGAAAACTAGTGAACCTGATAAATGAATTCAGCAAGGTGGCAGGATATAAAATTAAAACTCAGAAATCAGAGGTATTTTTATACACCAACAATGATCTGTCTAAAAAAGAAATTAAGAAAACAATCCCCTTCGTTATTGCAACACTGATAAAAGAAATCAAGGAAGGTACAAACAAGTGGAAGCATATACCGTGTTCATGGCTAGGAACAATAAACATCATTAAAATGTCCATACTACCTACAGCAATTTACAAATTCAATGCAATTCGTATTAAAATACCAAGGACATACTTCAAATATATAGAACAAATATTCAAAAAATTCATACGGAACCAAAAAAGAACACGAATAGCTTCAGCAATTCTGAAAAAGAAGAATAAAGTGGGTGGTATCACACTTCCAGACATCAAGTTATACTACAAGGTCATTGTACTCAAAACAGCCTGGTACCGGCATAAGAACAGGCATACAGATCAATAGAACAGAACCGGAACCCCAGAAATAAACCCGCACCTTTATGAATAATTGATATTTGACAAAGGAGGAAAGAACATACAATGGAGTAAAGACAGTCTCTTCAACAAATGGTGTTGGGAAAATTGAACAGCTACCTGCAAAAAAAATGAAACTAGACCACCAACTCACACCATTCACAAAAATAAACTCAAAACGGATAAAAGACTTAAATGTAAGCCGTGAAACCATAAGCATCCTAGAGGAAAACATAGGCAGCAAGCTCACCGACATCTGTAGCAGCAATATATTTGCTGATTTATCTCCATGCGCAAGGGAAATAAAGGACAAGATAAACAAATGGGACTATATCAAACTAAAAAGTTTTTGCACAGCTAAAGACAATATGAACAAAATTAAAAGACAAACCACACAATGGGAGAACATATTCGACAATATGTCTGATAAGGGGTTAATAACCAAAATTTATAAAGAACTTATAAAACTCAACACCAAGAAGACAAACAATCCAATCAAAAAACGGGCAAACGAAATGAATAGACACTTCTCCAAAGAGAACATACAGATGGCCAATAGGCATATGAAAAAATACTCCACATCACTAATCATTAGAGAAATGCAAATTAAAACCACAATGAGGTATCACCTCACACCAGTCAGAATGGCACTCATCAGCAAAACAACACAGAACAAGTGCTGGTGAGGATGTGGAGAAAAGGGAACCCTCCTGCACTGCTGGTGGGAATGCAGACTGGTGCAGCCACTGTGGAAAACAGGAGGGAGATTCCTCAAATAATTAAAAATCAAACTGCCTTTTGACCCAGCCATCTCACTTCTAGGAATATATCCCGAGAACACCACATCAACGATTCAAAAGGAGAAATGCACCCCCATGTTTATGGCAGCATTGTTTACAATAGCCAAGATCTGGAAACAGCCCGTGTCCGTCAGTGCACGAGTGGATTAGAAAGCCGTGGTACATATACACAGTGGAATACTATGGGGCCGTGAGAAAGAAGGAAATATTACTTTTTGCGACAACATGGATGGACCTGGAAACTATTATGTTGAGTGAAATAAGCCAGGCAGAGAAAGAATAATATCATATGCCCTCACTCCTATGAGGAATCTGACGAACAATGAGAACTGAGGAGCGGAATAGAGACAGAGGCGGGATCAAAGGACCCAGAAGGAAAGCGGACAGAGGAAAAGGGGATGACAGGCTGATAGGATGGGACGAGAGCAGAAAAGCAAATCCTGGAGGGAAGCGGGGAGGGTGTTACAGAGTGGGGGACGGGGGGATGTACTGGGGAACACGGGGAACACAAGAATCTATGTAAACACAATAAATTAATTTACAAAAAAACATCTAAAGAGCAAGGTCTGAGCCCTGCTTTTAACTTGTGATTCTAATTATTTTAAACAAGTTACTAAATTTAGATTAAATTTTTCTAGAATATGGAAAGAATAATTTCCCCAAAGAGCTATTTTGAGCTTTAATTCAGATAAGATTGTTTAGCCTGCTTTATATGTGTATTTTAAAACACTATGTAAATTATTATTATTATTATTGACTAATATTTATTAGTAGTCAGAATAGTTCACATCTACTGAAAATTTATTTTGTGACAGGGCTGTCCTTCAAATGCACCCAATATGGTGTCTTAATGGGACTTAGAAGAAAAAGTTCCAACCTTATATAACATTTATTCTTAATTCAGTATATTACTACACAATCTGTGGAACCATTAATGGCCAGCAGCTCTGGCTAAAGTCATAATCAGGTCAAAACATTCACACATACCTCAGGTGCCAAAGTTCAGCAAGGCACAACTCTCATACTTGGTGACCCCAGCCATGTAGATGGGGGGCAGGTACAGGGTCTCTGAACACAGCGGGCTGCCACAGACACAGCTCCTGGGAAAACTCAAAGCACAGTGAGAGAGGTGCACAACCTCACAAACGCTGCTTACCACGATTATTTGTGCCCTTCCAAGTGAGTGTGGCCATGGAGCAGGTGTGGATTCATCACCCACACTTTCTCAGGTGGTTTCATTCAGCTGATGGATCAACTGGACTGGAAGGACTAAGATGGCCTCACTCCTATGTCTGGCAGCTTGACAAGCTGTTGGCTGGGGCAGATCATTTCTCCTTGTGTGGCCTTTTGTCCTTCAACAGACTGTGTCAGCTCCCTTTCATGATGGTATCAGGGCAGCACTCCCGGAAGGCAAAGGCAGAAACTATATGTTCTCGGGAAGCTCCAGGTCCAAGGACTCACGCATCATTCTTGCTACTTTCAAAGTCAAAGCTGGTCAGAGACAAGGCCAGCCCTGATACAATGAGGTGGAGGAACAGAATCTACTTCTTGCTGTTGTATATCCTATATCTGTTCTTTTTATCTTTATTTAACTTTAATTGATAAATAAAATTCTAATATATATATTTTTAAAAAATGTCCATACGACCCTAAGCCATCTATAGATTCAATGCAATTCCTATCAAGATACCAATGGTATATGCCACAGAGTTAAAACAAATATTCCAAAAAGTCATGTGGAACCACTAAAGACTCCAGAGAGCAACAGCGATCTCGAGAAAGGAGAACAAAGTTTGAGGGATCATACTACTGTACCTGATATCAAACTATACTACAAGGCTACAGTAACAAAACACCATGGTACTGGCAGAAAAGAAAACAGAAATATATATATATAGTATCAATGGAGCAGAATAGAGAGCCCAGAAATAAACCCACACCTTTATAGTCAATATTTGACAAAAGAGGTTAGAATATGCAATGGGTAAAGATGGTCTAGTGAATAAATGGTGTTGGAAAAAATGGACAGATACATGCAAAAATATGAAATTGGACTACTTTCTTATACCATACACAGAAAAAACTCAAAATGCATTAAAGACTTAAATGTCAGACCTGAAACCATAAAAATTCTAGAAGGAGACATAGGCAGCCAAATCTCGGATGTGTCTCAAAACTATATTTTTCCCAAATGTATCACCTTGGATGAGGGAAACAAAAGAAAAAATAAACAAATGGGACTACAGCAAACTAAAAAGGTTTTGCACAGCAAAGGAAATCATCAACATAATGAAAAGACAACCCACTGAATGGGAGAGCATATTCACTGATACATCTGATAAGGACTTAGTATCCAAAATTTATGAAGAACTTATAAAATTCAACATAGAAAGAAACCCCCAAAATAATCCAATTAAAAATGTGGAAAGGACCCTAATAGAGACTTTTCTAAAGAGGACATACAGATGGCCAATAGACATGAAAAGATGCTCAACATCACTAATCACCAGAAAAATACAAATTAAAATCACAATGAGATATCACCTTATACCTGTCAGAATGGCTATCATCAACAAACAAGTATTTGTAAGAGAAAAGGGAACCCTTATACCCATGATGGCGAACCTATGACACGTGTGTCAGCACTGACACGTGTAGCCATTTTCTATGACACGTGGCCACATGGGCCGCATATCAGAGACACATGGGGCCGCATGCTGAGAAGGGCATTTCATCTTCGGCTCCTGCACGGTCAGGTGCAGTAGCTGAGTATAAAACGTTTGCTGTAGTGTAGACACTCTGTGCTGGAGGTCTGTAGGCCAAAACAACAGAACTCCGGCACAGAGCGTCTAGTTCTGGGACTTCCGGTTAGGCCAGTGGTTCTTAACCTTTTTTGAGGTACCGAACCCACCAGTTTCATATGCGCATTCACCAAACCGTTCTTTAGTGATAAATAAAATATGATTTTTTTTCCAAATTCAAGACATAGGTATATGTTTTTTTACTGGTACACAAAATGAGCCGTGCATGAACATCACCTTGCTCAAAGAACAAAACCAACAAAGTGCATGAACTCACAACAAATTACGGTATTACTTTATTCTGGCCTCCGCGGCAGAGGCTTCTCCGAACCCCTGAGACTGACTCATCAAACCCCTAGGGTTCTATAGAAGCCAGGTTAAGAACCACTGGGTTAGGCCGTTTTTCTGGAAGGGACACACCACCCAAGTTATGCTAGGTATTTTGGCGAATTTTGACATACCAAGCTCAAAAGATTGCCCATCACTGCCTTATACACTGTTTGATGGGAATGCAGATTGGTACAATCACTATGGAAAGCAGTATGGAGTTACCTCAAAAAATTAAAAATGAAACTGCCTTTTGACCCAATGATCCCACTTCTGGGAATATATCCTAGCCATCCCCAAACTCTAGTTCAAAAGAAGATATACACCCCTATGTTCATGGCAGCATTATTTACAATACCCCAAATCTGGAAACAGTTCAAGTGCCCATCAGTAAATGATTGGATTTAAAAAAATGCTGTGGTACGTTTACACAATGAAATACTACACAGCCGAAAAGAAGAAGGAAATCTTACCTTTAGTGACCGCATGGAGGGACCTGGAGAGCATTGTGCTAAGTGAAGTAAGCCAGTCAGAGAAAACCAGGTACCATATGGTTCCACTCACGTATGGAATCTAATGAAAGAAATGAACCAACAGACAAATTAGAGACAGACTCATACACAGAGAGCAGGCTGATAGCTAGCTGTCAGGGGAGGGGGGATAGGAGAGTGGGATTGAGGAATTAACCAAAAAAGGCCAAAAAAAGAAAAAAAGAAAAGGAAAGAGAGAAAAAGCAAAGAAAACTCATGGGCCAGGAGAAGGTGGAAGAGGGTAAAGGGGAATAAATGGTGAAGGAGGAGACTGGACTTGGGAGGCGAACACACAGTACGGTGCACAGAGATGTGTTGTAGAATTAGGCACCTGACCCTGTATAATCATGTTAACCACTGTCACCCCAACAGATTCAATTAAAAAATACAGGATGTTCTTTAGAGGAGAAAAAAAAATTAAAAAAGAAAGAAAGGAGAGGGGTCATCCCCCTAGATCCCATGAACATTAAAAGGATTGTAAGAGAATATTATAAACAACCCTGATACCCACAAACTTGGCATCCTACACGAAATGGACCGATTTCTTAAAAGACACCATCTGCCAAAACTCACACAAGAAGAAATAGGCCATCTTAAAAAGCCTGTATCTATTAAAGAAATTGAATCAATAATTAATAACCTTCCAAAACAGGAAGTACCAGGCCCGGATGGGTTCACTGGTGGTTTTTACCAAACATTTAAAGAAGAAAGTATTTCAAGCCTCTATAATTTCTTTCAGGAGATAGACGCAGAGGGAATGCTTTCTACCTTATCTTAGGAGACCAGCAAAGGCATTACAAGAATAGTAAACCACAAACCAGTATCTCTCATGAACATAGATGCAGATTTAACAAGATTTTAGCAAATCAAATGCAGCAATGTAGAAAAATTATAAACCACAACCAAATGGGATGTATTCCGGGTATTCAAAACTTGTTCAACATTTGAAAATCAATTAATGTAATTCACTACATCAACAGGCTTTAAATAACCACATGATTGTATTGCTACATGCAAGAAAAGCATTGGACAAAACCATATAAAACTCAGAAAACTAGGATTAGAGGAAAACTTTCTCAACTTGGTAAAGACTATCTACAAAAAAACCTATAGTTAATGTCATAATTAATGGTGAGAAATTAGAAGCTTTCCCAATAAGATTGAAAAATATAAAACAAGGCAAAGATGTCCCATCTCACCACTCTTTTATTTTTATTTTTTATTTATTTATTTATTTATTTTGTGACAGAGACAGAGAGAGGGACAGATAGGGACAGACAGACAGGAAGGGAGAGAGATGAGAAGCATCTTTGTTGCGGCACCTTAGTTGTTCATTGATTGATTTCTCATATGTGCCTTGACCGCGGGTCTTCAGCAGACTGAGTGATCCCTTACTCGAGCCAGTGACCTTGGGCTCAAGATTGTGAGCCTTGCTCAAACCAGATGAGCCCACGCTCAAGATGGCAACCTCGGGGTTTTGAATCGGGGCCTTCCGCATCCCAGTTCGACGCTCTATCCACTGCACCACTGCCTGATCAGGCTCACCACTCTTTTTCGACATTATACTGGATATTCTAGCTAATGCAATAAAACAAGAAACTGAAATAAAAGGTATATTGATTGGGAAGGAAGAAATGACTGTCTTTTTCACAGCTGAAATGAGTGTTCACTTAAAAACAAATCCAAAAGAACTGACCAAAAACTCCTGGCACTAGTAAGTATTTATGTCAAGGTTGCAGGAAACAAGGTTAATATACAAGAGTCAATTGTTCACTTACATACCAGTAGGAGGAGGCTAGTCAGAGCAGGGCAAGGCTAGCACCAAGGGTACAGATGGTGACCGAGGCTGAGGCCCAGCAGGCAGAGCAGGCGAGTGCCCAGGACAGGGGTCAGGTGAGAACAGGTGTGTGCTGCCTCCAGTTAGGCCCCAGGAGGTGGGCTGGAGTGGGTGGGGTGGAGCCCAGCCTGAGGAGGGCAGGCCCAATTGGCACAGCATGGCTTGACGTCAGGCAGTGGGTCCCCAATCACCACAGACCACACACCCTGCTGGGCCTGGGCTTTCCCTCCATCGGGCCTCTCTGGGCCCAGGGGTCCTGAGAATTCTCTGGAGCCTGGCAGGGGGCTCCTGGAGCAGATATGCCCCCCCTCAGTAGAAGAACCTGCACACTTCAGTGAAACCCAGACAAGGAAGCAATGGGTCTGTCTTTCTGCTCTCATGAGACGGGGCAGCAGGGATTTGCAGCCTTGGCTGTTGGTGCCCAAGGGAAATTGGGCTCGGAGTGCTCAAGGGCATCACTACCAGGCTGTGTCCGGTCAGCCCAAGGCACTGGGGGACACAGGCTATGAGCCCAACAACCTGAGCTTGGGTACTGGCCCCGCGTCTCTGAGCTGGGTGATCTGGGCATGTCCTCTCAGCTCTATGAGCCTCTGTGTCCTCTCTTGATGGGCCCCCTGTGGTCATGTGTCCCCACAGCTTCCTGCCTCTCCACTCACTCTTGGATCTGAGAACTGGTTCAGCTTTCAGCTGTTCAGGCACAGAGTGAGTGAGTGAAAGGACAGCAACAATAATAGCAACTTGCAGGAATGAATGAAGGGACAGCAACAATAATAGCAACTTGCAGGAATGAATGAATGGACAGCAACAATAATAGCAACTTGCAGGAATGAGTGAATGGACAGCAACAATAATAGCAACTTGCAGGAATGAATGAATGGACAGCAACAATAATAGCAACTTGCAGGAATGAATGAATGGACAGCAACAATAATAGCAACTTGCAGGGCAGAAGTGGCCAGATCCCGGGAGGCCCTGGCAGGGCAGGGCGAGCATCACAGGAAGCAGGTGCCTAGGCCATAATTATTGTCTGTCCTTCCCTGTTCCATTCTTTTTGTACCTTTCACATTTGTCCCAGGACTCTGAGCTTAGCATTCAGGTCTGGCCTCCTGACTTCTGCCCACCACTCCCAGCTGGTCACTCACTGTCCAGTCATCCCCAAGGGTCCAGCTCCCAGGCATACGCTGGTGACGGCCCCAGGGACCCTGCCACAGCCTCAATTCCCTGGTTCCCTCACACCGTGGCGGCACAGGAAAATGGAAGCAGCCAGGCTGGGCAGCTGGGGATGAGGAAGCTTAAGGTACTTTGCAAGAACTCCCTGGAAACCCCCAGCCCAGACCCAGAGTTTTGTCACTGCCGGACCTCACCACTCCCTCCACTCCTCTCGTCTGCCCGGTGAGAAGCATGCCAGGCAGAGCATGTGCTTGCCTGTACCACCCGGCAGCCCCCCACAATCTGGGCTGCAGTCTGTCTGCTTGGTGCCTGGAGCCTGTGGACCCCTGCAGGGGGGGGTGTCATTTGTCTCATGGCTGGGTCATGCTGGCTGTGCACGTGGGCTTCCCAATTGGACGTACCTGGGTTTAAAGCTAATGCCTGCCTCGGTTTTCTCACCTACAACCTGAAGGGAAGGATACCTTCCTCTTGGGCAGCAGTGAGGGTGGGCTGTTCCTCTTTCAGCTGGCGTGTACTGAGCACCTACGGTGTGTCAGGTGTTGTCCCGGAAGCCTAGGATACATCAGTAAACAAAACAGAAGAACCTGCCCTTGTGGAAAGTACATTTTACTCGGGGAGGCAGAAAATAAACAATGGGCTCTGGCCAGGAGGCTCAGTTGGTTAGAGTGTTGTCCCAACATGCCTAGGGTGCAAGTTCCATCCCCAGACAGGACGCATACAAGAGTCAACCAATGAGGGCATGGATGGGTGGGACAAGAGATCGATGTTTCTTCTTGTTTTGTCTCACTCTCTAAAAATCAATCAATCAATAAAAATTTTAAGAAAATAAACAATAAGTCAAAAAGCATTGAAATGCCAAGTGGTGGTAAATACTTTGAAGGGAAGTGCATTGCCTAAAACTGGGTAGGGTAGGGGTGGGCATCGCTGATCTATACCCCTTACATGGTGTTAGGACAAGCCTCACTGAGCACGAGGAGTGTGAGAAGAGACCTGAAGGAAGACAGGTGGTGAGCATGTGGCTATGTCAGGAAAGAGCCTTAAGACAGAGGGAATCTCCAGTGCAAAGGTCCTGAGGTAGGAGCACGAGTGTATGCACAGAAAGAGCAAGGTGGTGAGGGCAGGGACAACAGGTGAAGGGACAAGTGTACAAATCAAAGCAACGGCAGGAAATCACAAGGGGGCAGGAGCAAGGAGCCTGGAAGTAGCAGTGCGGCGGTCCCACAGGAGGTAACAGTGGCTGGGATATGGTGGCCAAAGAGAAGGCAGGGAGAGGTGGCCATATTCTAGATATAATCCAGAACTCTGCTGTGTACTAGCCCTGGGTGGCTATTTAAGCTTAAGTTAATTAAAATTAAATGAAGAAGAAGTCAGCTCCTCAATCACACTGACTGCATATCCAGTGTCCAATCAGTCACATTGAAGAGCACAGACGGACAACGTGTGTCCTTCCTCGTGGAAAGTTCTGTTGATAGTGCTGCTCAAGAGATACGTAGGGCCAACAAGAGTGACCGGTCACCTGGATGTGGGACACGAGAGACCGAGAGGAGTCCAGAACGACCCAGGGCCACTGGAGCACCCAGCGTACGTGATGAGCTTGCTCTTGTTGTGACGGCTATTACCATTCACTCATTCCTATGCACGTGTGGTCGGGAGCCCTCAGTCGGCCCCTTTTCCTTCCTTCCAGCCTCAGGATCCCAGGAGTCCTCCCACAACCACTCTGGAGGGGAAGCCACAGCCCCCCAACACTACCCATTGCCCCTTCCAAAGGCAGGGTGTCATCCCACAATCCTCCGACTCCTGAGAACACCGTGCTAGGCTGAGAACTGGCATTTGGCCCCCTCTGGTTCAGCTTTGGCCATGTCCCCTCCCCTCTCCCGGCCTCAGTTTCCCCACTGTGGAATGGTGAGGTGGTCTCACGTTGGTTCCAGGGCTCGTCAAGGGGACAAAGCCCCGTTCGGGGTGTGCCGCGGGTGCAGGAGTCTTGAGTGTGCAGGGGCCGGGCCAGCAATGACGGGGACGATTTCCCTGGAGAATGCCATGGAGCACTGCTGAATCATCGGCAGCTTGGGAAGCCAAGAGGCCAATTGCGGCCTTTCACTGTTGTGATCTGCAAAGTGCAGCCTCCGTCACTCAGGCGCCCCAGCGCGAGGAGCCCACTCTTTGGGATAAATGAGTGTCCCATTCCTCCTGACTCTTCCCCAAATAACCCGCTCCGTGTCCCGGGGAGCTGTGACAAAAGCGGGCGGTGGAGGAGGGCTCTCTCCTGCAGACACCTCTGTGCCCTCGCCAGGGTTTTTGTGCGCTGGGGGTGGGGCTCGTAACCCCAGAACTGGCTGCTCTGCAGAAGGGCAGGTAACCAACTGTCCCTGGGGTGCGGGTGGGGGGGTTGCCCCTGAAGGGAGGTGGAGTGGCCCACCCCTGGCCAAGGTGCCTTAACCGTCCAGGCTTCAGGGAAGAGCAGGCACCTTTCACCCCAAATGACGCCGAAGCCTGTCTCTAACAGAACACCTTGTCAGAACATAGCCACATGGATCATGGCTGGGGCGGGGATGGAGGGGACAGTCCGGTGCTCCCCCTCCCAGCAGAGGTTCCGAAGAGCATCTGGTTACAGGGGCAGCAGGCGTGGGGAGGCCGCGGCCACTGGCCTTGCTTCTCCCCCGGGACATCTGGCCTGGATGAGGCACTCACACCGAAGATTCCAGACAGGGGTCACCAGAGACGGCGGGGGAATGAGGAGAGAGGCGTTCTCTGACGGGTCAGGATGGAAACGAGGCATTTTATAGACAAAAAAACAAGCACCTCTGCCCCGGTGGACCCTCAGTTGGCCACAGGCAAGGGCACACCCTAGGTCCATAACCAAGCTCCTCCCGAATGCTGGGGCTCCTCCGTCCACCGGCCCAGAGCACGGCGCTGTGGGAATGGAAGCATGCCGGCCTATATCCTGATGCCCAGGGAGAGGCAAAACTAGAGTTTTCTCAACAGAACCCACCTCCACCCCTCATTAGTGATCGCCAGCTCCAGCACCTGCTGCACCTGCGCCAGGCGGCGGACCTCAGAGGTTCCCGGGGAAAGGAAGCCCTCCTGACGCTCCTCAGTGCTGGTCCCTGGCCGCCCGGAGAGGCCGTGCTGCTCTGCCCCTGCCCTCGCGGGGCCCTGACGGAGACCGGACAGGCCTCTGCAGGCAGGGGAGCGTGCTGGGATGGAAGAAAGTGGAGATGCCATTTATGGCGGGCTCCGGGAGTATGCGCTGGCCCACCTGTGCAGCTGTGCGTTGTGACCCTCGCCTCCTGGTGCTGGCTTCTGGACCCCCTCCGCCAGGTTCCGAATAGCGGGCCTGCCCCGATGGGCTCTGCCATCCGCCTTTGCCTGGGCTGAGTCCAGCTGCGGGCACTGGCTCATGTGGAACAGCAGTGGACAGGTGGGCTGGTGGGCCGGTGGGCAGGAGCAGAGCGCTGTCCCCAGGGAAAACTGGCTCGGAACACCGCTCAGCCTGCTTAGCTTCCTGGTCCCAGCTCCACGCCTCGTGTGCTCTCGCTGTCTGAGGAGTAAACCCTGCAGCCCACCCTGCTTGTGGGACGGTGGCAAAGAGCAGAGAGGGCGAGGATGCGGGCACCGGGGTCAGCAAGCGCTGGGCACGAGTGCAGACACCCCTCCCTAGCTACAAGGAAGGTCACTCACCCCCCGGGCCCTCTTTCTTCCTCCATGAGACAGGACAGTGACGTCCAGCAGGGTCAGTTACCTCAGGCAAGAGGAGGCCCTGGCACCAATGGACACTCAGGGAAGACACCAAAGGGTGTGTATAAGAACATACTGCATTATTGGAAATAAACTAGGTTCTGGCTGGTGGCTCAGTGGATAGAGCATCTACCCGGGATATGGACGTCCCAGGTTCAATTCCGGGTCAGGGCACATAAGAGAGGCGACCATCTCTCTCCCCTTTCTCTCCCACTTCCCCTCCTGCAGCCAGTGGCTCGATTGATTTGAGTGTGGCCCCGGGCACTGAGGATGGCTTGGTTGGTTTAAGCACATCAGCCTCAGGTGCTAAACATAGCTCAGTATTTGAGCATAGGCCCCAGGTGGGGTCGCTGAGTGGATCCCAGTCAGGGTGCATGTGGGAGTCAGTCTCACTATCTCCCATCCTCCCACCTACAAAACTAAAGAAAGAAAAAGAAAATAAAAGGAAACTAGACCCACATGCTCATCATCAGATTCTGAGTTTACACGCTGGGAGGAAGACATGACAGAAGACACAGTGCCTTTAGTTTTCTAAAACTCAAGAGTCTCCATATGAGGTCTCTTACCCATGGCCAAGGCTTCGGGGTGGGGAAAGACAGGACTCACGGGAGCAGCCTCGGAGAGAGCTGCGCTGGGCCAGGCTGGGCGGCCCGAGTGCAAGAACCAGGCCCAGTCTCCCTTGGCCGGCCTCCTTGCTAATTATGTCAGCACCGTGGTTTGACCAGCCCTGAGATGGATCGACTGAGGGGTCCGCTCATTAAGTCACTCCTGAAATAAGCTGCCCTGAACTCTGACCCTCCCGGAAGGGCTCAGTCCTGCGTTCTGAAGAAGGCCTTTGGCCAAAAGCGATACAAACCAGCCCCGCCATCGAATATTCCCCATCTGGTCAGCAGCATCGCAGGCTCAAGGCACTTCTGCCAACTGGCTGTCAATACTGACCCGCCACAGTGGCTCCAAGGACCCCCTGGCCACGGGTGATCGATCCCCCAGCCCCGACTCGGACTGCACGTCCGCCTCCCAGGGCCGGTTTCTCTCAATCAGAGTGAAGACCAGGTTGAAAGTGCACACAATTCCTCCAAGGAGACGCCCCTGGCCCTTGACATGGTTCTGCCCGGTGGCGGGTTAGGCAGGGAAGGGGCAGAGAGGTGAGCGGGGTGGGGCGGGGCAGGGGGGGTCTCAGAGGAGGGAGAGCCCTAGGACACGGTGAGTCTGGTTGTTAGGAATCGGTTGTTAACTACCCCCGTGTTCCCGTGCTGTGGCCGAAGCTGACCCACGTCCCTCTTTTCAGCCTCTCTTCTTCCTGGCGAGAAAGGAAATGTCACTCCCAATAATACCCGTGGGCCTTCAAATGAGGACAAAACTCCCTTCCTCGCCTCACCTGTGCCGGGGTCCTGGTGCACCTAGCAACGGCTCAGTAAATGGTGGTTCATTATTAATAGCAGTATCCACATCGTTACTATTGGGAAGACTGGCCTGACACCTGACCCATCCTCCTGGCCTCCCAGGACCTGCCCTGTCCTTAGGCCTGAGGGTGTGGTGGGGAGGACAGTGGAGAGCCGTTCTTCTCAGGGGTTTGCAGGCCCAGAAGGAGAGAAAGTGCATGCCCAGCCCGCCCAGCCATTACCCACTGTGATGAGGGCGATGGAGCCAGAGGCAGCATGGTGGGGTCGTGCGGTCGGTCGGGGCTGGGAGGGGAGGCAGAGATGAGCTCAGTTCTCCCTTCCCCATGCTGGATGGGCGCCGGGGGAAGACACCTGGACTTTCGTCCAGTGCCGACCCCTTCAGAATCCTGGTGCTTTTTAAATGAAGACCAAAGGGGCTCCCCGCCTCCGAGGCCCCACCAGAAGGGTCCTTGTGCCTCCTGGTCTCCACGATGCCCCACTCCCCACATTTCCTGTGTTCTAGCCACCCTGGCATTCCACCAAGCTCTCTTCTGACTCAGGGTGTTCGCAAGGGCTTTTTCCTATCTGGAATGCTGCTGTTCCCTCTGCCCTGGTCTGGCTAACGCTGATAACTTTGGGTTCCTGCTTTAATGTCTGAATGCCTGCGTCACCTTTCCTGAGCCGCAGTTCAAATGAAGCCCTCACTGGAAGCTGTTTTAGCGCATAACCAGGGACCCCTGGAAGCCTGCTGTGAGGTTTCCAAACCCCCTTGCGGCTCATATCAGAGACGAACGCACCGTGGTGGTGGAGACCGGCCTAAGAGCAGTGTTATAGCAGGAAGACGGACTAAGCCAGGGCTGGGGGCAGGGGACCTGCTGCGACCCAGACTTTCTGGCCATGGCAACCTGACGGGACCTCTGACCCCGACCCTCTGCCAGACAACAACAGCAAAGATTTACAAACAAGGGTCCTTTTTTTATGCTCTTGGGCTGTGAGACTCGCATCTGAGCTAATTAATTTCCAGGTTCTACATGAACGCAAGAACTGAAAATTAGTACTTGCAGAAAGCCCATTCTAGCTGTTGCCTGAATTGCAAGGGGCCTGGAGGCACTGACCGCTCCAGGCAGGGGCGCACCAGTGGGGCTGCTTCCTCTCCTCCCTCTCTGGGCTGGGGGCAGCAGGGCGGATGGGGTGTGAGGTCACAGGCATCCCCAGCACCCAGGCCAGGGCTCAGACACCTGAGATGATGGGGCCCCCATTTGGTGATGTCCTGCTTTATGCCAGACTGGTCCCTCTGCCAGCTGCAGGCCCCCCGAACTAGAAGGAGGGCTTCCTGGGGAGCCGGTCACAGCCATTTCTGGGTCCCCGGGGTCTCTCCTGCCTCCTTGGGGCAAACCTTGGACGAAGCCCAGAGACCCCCCCTGAGCCATCTGTGAATGCTGTGGACAGGAGGAGCCCTGGGTCTCACTTGTAAACAAAGGGTGGTGCCACCCATTGCCCTGGGCCATGAGGCTCAGACCTGATCGTCAGTGACCATGACCGCATTGACAGTGGCCACCTACTAATTTTTGGTGCTACTGGATGAACTGAACACAGTCCTGTGACCCCCTAATGAGCAGAAACATCCAGACAAAGCCGGGACATCCTTTCCTTTGAGTGAACTGAGTATGCCCCAGGGAGCCGGACTGGACTTGGCTCTGACCCAGGCTTGCAAAGTGCTGGGGCTTCCCGTCTGATGGGGCGGAGCACTGGCTGGGGCGAACGGCAGGGCGCAGATCTGGCTGCCCTGCCCGACTCCCACATCTCCCACCTAGCCCCCTCTGTGAGACAATGCGAGTCCCAAAGCACTTATCCACACCCTCAGGGCCGGATGTCTTTTATTGTATTTCTAAATCTTCTAAGTTTAAATTAAGCGTGGGGGTAGGTAGCATCGGTGAATAACATTATACACGTTTCAGGTGGACAACTTTATTTTACAGCCTATGCATAGATTGCCTGGTATGCTCGCCACCCAAAGTCTAGGCTCCTTCCGTCACTGTGTATTTAACCCCCGTTACCCTCTTCTTCCTCCCCCAACCCCTTTCCCTCTCTGTGGACCACCATGCCATTGTCTGTGTCTATTTTTTATGTGTTTGTTCAGTGGTTGTTTTCAGTCTTACATCCTACGCATGAATGAAACCGTATGATTCTGGTCCTTTTCGTCTGCCTTCTTTCAGTTAGCATGACAGCCTCAAGATCCATCCATGCTGCTGCGAATGGCAGTATGCCATTATTTTTTATGGCTGCGTAGTATTCCACTGTCTTTGTGGACAACATCTTCTTTATCCAACCGTCCATCGAAGGACGCTTCACCTGTTTCTATGTCTTAGCTGTTGTGAGTGATGCTATAATGGATATGCGGGTTCATATATCTTGTGAACAAGCCAGGTGTCTTTTAGAATTCAGAATTCCTTAGATTTCAGAAGGGTCATGGGGTACATACACCAGCTGTTACTGTGAGCGGGACCTGGCATTGCACCCCATAAGAATCACCATTTCTCCACAGGGAAAAGTATGCCTAGTCCCCAGAAGTGATCAGGGAAGCCCGCCCAGCCTCATGTCTGTCTGAGCCAGGTGGTGCTTCCAAGCTTCTTAAACGGGGTTCAGGTTAGAGCCTGCTGGGTTTGGGAACAGGGCTGCTGGGATTTGCGGGGGAGGTTGCTGCTGGGAGTAGGGAAGGACTGCCACCCGCAGGCTGGGGTGGCTTAATAGGATCCAGTGGGACACAGGGTGGCAGAATTGGGGCAGGCTGTATTGGCACTCAGAGTACAATTACCCAGGGAAGTCACCCTGTCCTTTCTAGACTCAGAGTCCTTTTTCAGAAAGGTTACATGAGCCAAACATCAGTGTCCTTTCAGGAAGGATAGAGGAGACAGGACTGCCCCATTTTTCTTACCCTCGCCCCGGGGCAGAGGAAGCCTCGTCAGATTCACAGTACAGAGCAGCAGTGCCCTGGAAAGCCCAGGGCAGGCGCCACCCTGGAGTGACTGAGCACTGCCTGCCAGTCCCCAGGATACATGGGGCGGCAGCCTCTTATTTTAGAAGGGCAGACATACCAACCGAAACCTGAGAGTCATTAAAGAAAAAAGGAACAGTCCATTAAAAAGGATTATAGCCAGGATCCACTGGTCTGATCAGTGCCCCATTCACGGCCCAGAGCCTGTTTTCATGTCTGCACGTCCTTTGGAGAAGCAAGGGGCGGAGTTCCCGCCTCTGAATGAGGTCTCATTCATGTCACCTCCTCCGGGGCCCGGCCTCTGAATCAGGCGCGTGCCGAGCTGGCGGGGCACAAGTGGGCACACGTACTCCACTCCTCTTCGTGGACACAACTGAGCTCTTGTCTTCTTTTTGAACAGCGTTATTTTAGGAAGTATTCTCAAACAAATGAGGCTTGCCAAAAGCCCACCCTCCCTCAGGGCCGTTTGTTTTGAGCTCAAAAAACTACTAATTCCCGTTCCACCCCCAGGGACCAAAGTCTTTTAAGTCTCCTCTCTGATTTTTAAAGGCTATTTATTTAGGAAGTGTCACAGCTGAGGGAACCCAGTCCATACCGTAAGCTACTCTGAATCCCAGAGGCTCCCAGGAGCTACCCAGAAAGCCCCATGGGGGGCCAGCCTGCCAGCTCCCTGCAGAAGCACAGACATGCCCGCCCTCTTCTGCGGGTTATGAGTCTCTCCTACCCCGGTTTTCCCAGAGCTTAGGGCTTCGACCAGAGGGCAACGGGGATCTCTAGGTGACGACTTCTGCTCCCTGCCATCCTCAGGCATATGTTCCGGACAAGTGTCTTCAGGCGTCCTGTCAGAAGTCACCCCAGGAGACAGAACAAAGGCCGTGCTCCCTCTCTGCGCCCCATGTTCGCACCCTTCTTCTCCTCTATTCCTTCACTCCATCTTCTTGGGGCCCCAACACAGGGTGGTTGGAGGGCGGTCGCCCAGACCCTGTTTTCTGGTGGTTCTGGGCTAGGTCAGGAAGTCGCTTTCCTCCCGTCCCTCATTTTTCTCTAATTGTGACCATGGAGGGTGGACAACTGCCCCAAACACCTGCCGGCTTGCGGGCACCTGCTCCTTCTCAGATCCTGCCCCCCAGAGGGGTAGCTAGCATGGGCAGCCACCGGAAAGAAGAGCCGCTGTGACATTAGGGAGCAGTCCACAAGACCCCTCTCACTTCTGACCCCACGGTGAACACCCTGCTCCAACACCCTGCTCGGAGGACTCACAAACGCCCCGAGAGCTGCCGTGCCCACAGGACACCCCCTGCAGCAGAAGGGTGCGGATGAGTTTCGGGGCAGAGCCTGGGAACGTTTGAAAGCTCCAGACCCAGAACTTGCCATCGCCCCCCCAGGGCATTGGGGGCAGCGAAAGGGCAGTATGACCTCCCCTGCAGCAACTCGGGACAATAGCACCATCGCCCAGGGAGGCTGGTCAGAGCCTTGGCGTTCAGTTTCCTTCGGGGGCTTGGAAAGCCCAGGGTTGATGTGTCGCCCCTGGACACTGTCGAGTCCCACCTGTATTCCTTCCTTGGTCCAGTCCTGCTGTCCTCCCCACATGTCCCAGCCTCCAGATGGACGCACTGTTAGCCGGGGATCCCGGGGAAACACCACAGAGGGTGGGGGCAGGTGTGGAGGCGAGCCCCGGGAGGCTCTCCTGAGATGTGGTGCCCTGCGTTCTAGGGGACCAGTCTGGACTCTGAGAGAAGATTCCACATGGGCACCCTGGGCCAAAGTCGGCCAACGCAGACAACGTGTTGTCCAAAAGAGCCGTTGCCGACCCCCCAGACCACCAGAACTTGTTGCTGACGCCAAGCCAAGTTTGCTACTTGCTTTCTGCGCCATCCCATTGCACAGAGGGGGTCCTTCCCCGCACTTTTAGAGTCTTCCCCTTGGGGTGCACTGCGCCCACAGAACTCAGAAAGGCCAGGGATAAGTTCTTCATCCTCACCCTCAGAGAAGCCACCGGCGATGACTCTGGCACGGCGCTATTCCAGAGGCACGGATTTAACCACGGGCGCACCGGGCACACACCTTGGGCCCCGACTTCTGAAGGGCCTCGCAAAACCCCAACTTGACATTTTTTTCTAATGTCAGGGACCCAATATTTTCTTTTGTACCTGGGGCCTCAACCAACCTTCATCCACCTCTGTATATTCCCGAGGGCTGGGGCCGTGGTGGCTCCCCACAGGTAAATACAGTGGGTCATGCCCGGAACACGGAACAGACTGAACGGTGCCTTGGCTCATTCCGGGAGGGTACTTGGGTAGGATCCCCTCACCCACAGTGTCAGGAACGATGTGCAGCCTGAGGGGTTTGGAAGTCCTCCTGGGACCCAGGGACATGAGGAGGGGTTTCTGAGGACTTGGCAGGGGATCCCCGCTTCCCTCAGTCTGATGACTCTCCCACATTTCTCAGTCCCCTGACCCTAGCTCTACCCCCCCCCACACACACACACACGTTGCCTGGTCCATGCCCTGGGCAGGGCTCCAAAGTGGAGACCCATGGGCAGATGCGGTGTCTGAACAAGCACCAGGGGCCCATTGTCTGCCCCATTGGTCACCCTGAGATGCCCGTTACTCAGTCCCTACAGCCCTGACTGTCTGGTGACCCTGCTGTCAGCTTCTGGGCACAAGGAGGGGTGGGGAACAGGGCTGAGGGTGGGAACCATGGCCTGAGAGTCCAACCTCCTTGGGGACTCAAGTCAACCAAGCACTGTGATTCAGTGAAGAGTGTGATGACAGAGGCCTGTCCTAAGCCCTCAGGTGCTCTGGCAGGGTCAGAGGAAACACCAGGGTGGGGTGTGGCCTGCCAGGCAGGGGCCAGCAGCTGCTTGCTGAGGTACCTTCCCCCCCCCGCGCCCCCCCACTGGGCCTGAGACCTTCCCTTCACCAGCCCTTCAGAGGGGCACATTGATGGTGGCTGAGGCAGAGGTGTCTGCACTTTGCCTGGAATCAGGCCGGGTGGTCCCAAGGGTAGGGTTGGGAAGACATTTGTTGAGGGTCAGAAGAGATGCAGGAGGGGGCCTCTCCAATTGGGCCAGGACCAGTTACCTGGGCAGAGAGCAAGGAGTGGGCCCCCAGATGGCCCGGAATGAAGGCTGAGGTCAGGGAGCTGCCAGGACGCACTTCAGAGGGCCCCAGCCTCACTGCCCCGCAGCACCCATACCCCTGTCCCCACCCTGTGGCAGGCGCAGAGAGGAGGGCTGCCAGGGCCTTTGGGAGCCCTCCAAAACCTCCAACAGGTTTATACGCCGTCCCTTGGCCCCTCCCACTCACAGCTGACTCCCACAACCCACCCATTTTGACTCAGGCTTCACCTTCATTCCCTGTTGCCTAGCTCCTGCTGCCTGACTCAGCACTCTAGTCATTCTTGGCTCCACTACCCCCTCCACATTGTGGCTCCAGGATGAGCTTTCCATCTGAGGCCTGGCCAAGCCACATGACCCCACCCCAAAACTGTCAGGGGGCCCCTGACCCTTACAGCACACAGGGCACGCAGTGCGTCTCCCAGGACCTTGTCCCAGGTCTATCCACCCCAGCTGCCTCACCAGGCTTCCTGCCCGGACCCCCAGACCCCACACGTGCACCAGCTGGCCAAAGCCCTCCCTGCTTCAGTCTGTCACACCCGCAGGCCTCTGCAATGCTGCTCCTTCCGCCGGCCTGTAGGCCCCTCCCCCGCACACCCACTTCTATCAGTCCAGCTCAGACTTGAGGCCTTACCATCCTCTGCCCCTCTGCCCTGGCCAGAGAGACAGTGCTGGGGGCTGCCCTCCATCTGGGTCACATACACTTGTGTCTGCGATTGTCCCCAATCCAGACTGCGGACCCCTTCAGGGCCGGGCCACCCCGCCCCCTCCCCAACCACCCGTTTTCTCAGTCTCTTTCGCAGGGACCGGTGCGGCAGTGTAGCTGCTTGGTAAATATTAAATGAAGGAATTAATGAATGAGGCCCTAATGAAAAGCTAAAAATGGACTGCTCCTCCCAGGGCCTGACCCACTTTCTGCGCCCTCAGCAGCTGCTCTGGGAAGCGGCATCGATTCTTCTGACGCACGCGCGGTGCCGGTGCATTAATGAGCCGCTGGTCATGCCCAGCTCCTGCTCCCCGTGGAGTGGGATCTGTGGACAGGGCAGGAGCCACCCAGCAGGATGTGCTGGGCCCACAGGGACAGGTGGGAGGACCCAGCTCAGGAGTCTGAGCACCAGGCTGAGGGAGGTCCCGGGGCTTTGGGGTCAGGCTGTAACCCTGGGCGCCCAGCCCCCCCACAACCTACCGTGATGAACTAAAGTTCCCTGACTTCACTGAGCCTCAGTTTTCTCACCTGTAAAATGGGGTGGTATTGCTCACGAGCATGAACCAGAGCAGGGGCTGGCACACTATTTTCTGTCAAGTGCCAGATAGTAAATATTTTAGGCTTTGTGGGCCAGACTCCCTGCCTCGAGCACTCACTCACGCCTCTATGTCATGGAAGCAGCCACAGACAAGATGCAAATAAATTCTCGTGGCCATGTTCCAGCAGACTCTATTTATGGGCACTGGAGTTTTAATTTTATATCATTTCACATGTCGTGAAATACTCTTTTCCAATTTTTCCCCCAATCATTTAAAAATGTAAAAACTATTCTTAGGTTGCAGGGAATACAGAAATAGGCGGGGGGCCGGGGGTGGCGTGTGGGCTCCTCGTCTCCCTGGCCCGGGCTCCAGATCTCCCTGCCAGGGCCTCCTCCCCACACCATTGTATATTTCTGGGTGTTTGCCTCCAAAAGGAGGCACTTGGAGATTTGACATCAAAATATAATTGTTTTGTTCAGTCATTTGCTCAACACATAATATTTTTAAGGGGCTAATCAATTTCAGAGCCATCTATAGATGGAGCTAGTTACTGGATGGCAGTGAGCTCCCCATTCCTAGGGATATGCAAACAAAGTGGAATGATGGGAACAGGAAGCTGTACAGAGAACTTAAGCATCATGTGGGGAGTGCAAGAAAGTGTCCATTGGCTCCTTTTTTGCAGGCCTATGACCTCAGCAGCATGGGGTGGGGCTATCTTGTCCTTCTCCAAGCTCCACCTCCAAACCCTTAGCCCAGTACAGGGAACACTCATTCGGGAGTTGAAGAAAAAGTCAATGCCCAATGTGCCTGGGAGCACGTGGCCCTGGGACTCTGGGAGGGGGGTGGGGCAGGCTTAGCGCCCAGTTGTTGCTGTCAGCGTTTGGGCCCCAAAGCCAACCCTGAGACAAGGCTTTGTGCATGGGTTTATTTGAGAAGTGATTCCAGGAGTCATGTGAGGAACGCAGGAAGTGAATAGGGCTGGAGGTAAGTTTATAAAGGGTAGCCAATGTGGCCACCTGGGGCTCATCCTTCACAGGAGCCTCCCAGAGAGGGTGGGGACACACCTCAGGCTTGTCCTCTAGTGGGCACAGGCAAGGAAGCTGGGGTACTTATCCACCACTCCCACCCTCAGCTCCAGACTCTTACCTCGGGCCCCTCCCACCTGCCCAGGGTCCCGAGGCCAGAGCCCACTTCTGCCTGTGGTTAGAGAAGCCCTCTACAGGGCCATGCAAGGGCTGGAGGGAGAAACCAGGCAGCATGTCTAGACCCTGCCCACACACCTGGTACCCATTCAGGGTGGGCCAAGCGCATGGCCAGGGATGTGCTGAGCATCTAATCCGTGCCAGCTTCTGGCTCCAAACCTGCACAGGGCCCCTGCTGTAAACAGAAAGCCAGGCCTAGCCGCCGCCCTGACTCCCAATCCAACGCTTAAGAGCTGTGCAGCCCTGGGGGAGGAGTTTTCTCATCCGAGCTGTGGTTTCCTTGCAGCCATTCTCCTCGCAGGGGCACCGTGAGGACCAAGTGAGAGGGTACCTGTGAGCAAGCAAACAAATCCTGCACATTAAGGTGCTCAACTAATGAAGGTGCGTTGTTACTATGTTCCCTCACTGGCTCCTCTCTGCCAACTGGGCCTTGATTTTCCACTATGGAGGCCCCCCAACCCCATTCTGAAAGTGGCCATGATTGGCTTAAGCCAATCAGCATGTCCCATCCTCTGGCTATGGTGATTGGTCAAGGGAAGTCATGTGATCTAATTCTAGCCAATAAGAGAAGGGAATTCAGAATGTGTTTGGTGCTACTAAAAATGACTCTCTGCCCCAGGATAGGGTGGGGGGGGAGGTTTAAGTATATGAGCTTTCACTAGAACCAACATTTCAGTACCAAGAAGGAAGTGACTGGGGCTGTGGGGACTCCGTTTGGAGCCCAAAGATGAAACTGAGTAGAACAATGGAGTATGCCCAGGTTGGGGTGATAGTCTTTTGGATTTGCTGGATCGAGCCTTACCTGAAACTGCTAAACTTTTCAGTTACATAAACCAATAAATTTCCTTTATGTTGCAGCCACCAGGAATTGTTTTTGTTTTGTCTTTTGCAACCTAAAGGGTCTTGTAACAAATAGAACAACTCTCTTGATTGCCCGAGGCCTGAGGGCAGGGCCCCAAAATGTAGGGTTCAGTGAATGGACATGAGGGGAAGGTCTCTCCACAGTAGGCCAGGGGGCAGGAGAGGAGGGTGGAAGCTCAGCTGGCCTGCTCATCTCTGCAGCCAAGTCACTTGGCTCAGCAACTTTGAAATCTTAAGGTCATCACAGAGACACTGTGAACAATGAACAGGTGCTTAGACAGGAACCTGGGGGTGTATGTAACTACTGTCCCTAGAAGCAAGGTCAGAGCAGGGAGGAAAGGGGCACCACCCACATGCATGGTCCCATGTGGCCTGCATGCCCCTGGCTAAACACACCCGGCAAAACACACAGGGACTCTTTCCTTCCCTCCCAATTATTCCAGAAGTGGAGAAAACTTCTAGCAATAAGGCCCGCGATGATCACTTTGCCACCCTGAGAACTTGGGAGCAAAGGGTGTGGGAGGGAGATGGAGGCTGAGAGTCCCAGGTTTTGCTCAAGCTTAGAAATCACCAACTTTGCTTAGCACAGTTAACACATATGCGCCTCCCTCTAGAGATGCTGGCAGGGAGGACGGGTGTGAGAAGTGGGGGGCGGGGTTCCCTCTCTGTAACAGTCACCATGGAATGGCAGCCGCCAAGCATTCAGCGTTTAACCTGTATACGAGACTCGGCATTGGACAAGTCGGAGCTGGCTGGCTGTCCAGGACGGAGACAGTGCACATGGGGTTTCAGAGACCAGCTCTCAAGGTGTCATCTGCTCGGTGTGCGGGTCACCTGGTGGCCATGAGGCTCTGGACGAAGTCAAACATAATGCAAGTAAAAGCCCAGAACCAGAGGGCAGAGTCTCTTCACCACCCGGTGCTTGGAGCTGGGTGGCCAGCCAGCCCACGAGGACAGAAGGGGTTGGCAGCTATCAAATGAGGAGACAGTCACTAGGGTGGATGTTGTACATTCCTTTTAATACCCCCTTGGCTGTCGATATTAGACCATTTCACAAAGAAGTAAACCTGAGGTTGAGAGGCAGGGTGACTTGCCCAGTGTCACTCAGACACACTAAACCCGTGTAGGTTTTGACCCCTGTTCTGAGTCCCCAGAGCTGGACAGCACCACTTTCCTCGCTCGGGATTCATTCACCCTCTCTCCCCAAACCTGGTCCCCTCCACACTGTGTGCTCCACCCCTCTTCCTCCCACAGTGGTGGGGTCCCCCAGCATCGGGTGGGGGCAGCAAGACATGCAGAAAGAACTGGAATGGAGACTGGAGGGTGGCAACCAGGACACTGATTGGAGCCACCGGACCTACTGGGCAGAGAGCGGGCAAGGGGTCCTGTCATGAAGCTTGTGTCGGGCCCTGAGAGTTAGATTTTGGGTCCCCACTAGGACCATCTTTTGAAGCCCAAACAAACAGTCACACTGGGCTTCTTGATTGCTCCCCCACCCTTGCTACATCACACACACACACACACACACACACGCACGCACGCACGCACGCACAAGCACGGAGAGCAGCAGAGAGAGCAAACCTCCGGGCCCCTGGACCTGCCCTGGCCCCTGCAGGGCCCCTCAGGCGCTCTCAGCCCACAGCAGGCCTTGCCAGGAGCTGCTGCAGGCCACGCTGCCCTGGGAATGGTGGCGGGGAGAGGAGACGCGCTCGCCCGCTCGAGGACACCTGCGCGGCCTGTGGAGCAGCCATCTGCTCCTCTGCTCGGAGGACGGTGGCCGCAGAGAGGAGCGTGAGCTGGCAGCAAGGACGGCCGGGAGGGCTGCGGGCCTGGCAGCGCCCCAGCCCGCCCCGACAAGGGCAGAGCCAGGGACACCTCCCGAGAGCCGGGCAGGGGCACTCGCACCGCGCCCAGGCCGGCAGACCCGGCGGGGGCGGGCGGCTCCGGCGACTCTGGCTTCGTTTCTGGAAAGCAGGCAGAACAAAGAGCGCACAGCTGCGCCGCCGCCACACAGAAACGACAATCACCGGCATTTTGCTCCGATTGTCTCCACTCTTTCTCTCTTCTGATGTGAAGTACAGAGCAGTGTAGATAACATTGAAGTCCTCTGTGTGCCCCAGCGTGGGGTGGGGACCATCCGGGTCCTGTGTGTTTCTTGCACCCACACCCCTTCGCTTCAAGGGGGGAAACCGGCACTGTAGACCTGGGGGGTGCATCACCTCCGTGAGTCCTTTGCTCCTCGTCATGGTGGAACATGAGGTGACTTTTGTCCCTGCGTCATGTGACCTGCTGCCACACTGGATGTGACTGTCCCAAGCTATAGGCAGGCATGTTACCTAAGGCACAGAGCGCAGGGTGAGTTATTTCCGCACCCTGGTGGCGTCCCCAGGACTGAGACCCTCCCTCCATCTGTTTTCACAGTCTTGGCTTGTCGACTCGGCTCCCGGATGCCGCACTGTGGCCTTTGGTTCCCGACACCACCCACAGACACAACACATCTTCGAAGAGAAGCACTGTCTTGGCCGGCCGTGAGTCTTTTAGGAGTTCCTCAAATCCCCTGACACGCTTTCCTCAGTTCCCTCGGCCCGACCAGTGGCTTTCGGTGCCCCTTCCTGAACCACACTGCCGTGACTGGCTTGGTGACCACGTGCAGGAAATCGGGTGACTGGAGCAAATGGGCTCTGTTAGCGCTGAGGAAAGGCAGGCCAAGGGGTGAGGGTGGACAACCGTCAACCCGTGCCAGCCACCCGTGCCAGCAGCCAGTGGCCAGTGGGAGGCAGAGTGGCAGTGCAGGCTGACCATCTACGCCAAAGCCACACCTTTGCATGCCCCACACCGCCCATGCCACGAAACCACCAAACTGCCACTGATACACCCTCCACGTGACTCCACAACGGCCCGGAGCACCCTCACCATTGCATTCCCCGACGGCTGCCCTGTTGGCCCCTTGCCAGGACAGTGGAGCCCAGGAGGGGTCCCGTGGCTAGGGCGGGAGTGAGGAGCGTGGGCAAGGTCAGGAAGCAGAGCTCAGAGCAAAGGTCAGCCGTGGACCATCCTCAGAAGACCAGGGGGAAGCCAAGACCAGAGCCAGACGGATGACCAGTGGACAAGTCAACACAGGCATCCTCTCTCCCCACGGCGGGCGCTCTTTGGACATTCGGGAGGAGAATTAGGGCGTGCTGGGACGAGGGGCTGTCTCCATTAGAATTAGGTTTGGCTACAAAGCAGAAAACACAATGTAACACAGTCTTAAACACACCAGGATTTATTTTCTCAAGTAAAAGAAATGGAAATGTTGGCCAGGCCGAGCTGGTGCGTCTGCTTCACAATGTCATCCATGGGCGGGCCTCTCCCCTCCATCTCTTTCTCTTTTTTTAATTTTTATTTTTATTTATTCATTTTAGAGAGGAGACACAGAGAGAGAGAGAGAGAGAGAGAGAGAGAAAGGGGGGAGGAGCTGGAAGCATCAACTCCCATATGTGCCTTGACCAGACCAGTGCAGGGTTTTGAACTGGTGACCTCAGTGTTCCCAGGTCGACGCTTTATCCACTGCGCCACCACAGGTCAGGCTTCCCCTCCATCTCTTTCTGCACACACATCCTGAACGTCCTGAACGTGCAGCTTCTACCTGGTAATCCCCCTCCTGGTCTCAGAAAGCCCCTGGAGCACCAGCCATTATGTCTTAATTCCTAAGAACTGGGAAGAGGGAAGAGGAAAGGGGTGTGTGTGTGCAAAGGGCGGCTTTGCCCAGCTGTCTCCCTTCTGAGAAGTCATGCTACGGACTTCTTCTTCCAGCCACAACAGAGTAACAGGGACCTGATTTACCCTCCAGTCTTAAAACGGAACAGACACACACACACACACACACACCCCACAATGGTTTTCAGACACTGGGTAGAAGGCATTCCAGGACAGTAAGTCCTGAGAGAAGGCAATCAAATGAGGTGAGCCCTACAACTGCCCCTGGAGAGAGTTTCCAGGCGACATTCCAGAGGAGGGAAACCCAAATATAGCAGGTTCTCTGAGTTGAGACACAGAATTCGGAGGCCCAGACATTTATAATTCATGGTGTTGAACACCGGAGAAAAAGAGAGTTTCACAGAGTGAAAGCACTTCAGAAATCTGCAGAGGGCTCTCTTCCTGTCTTAAGCTAAGTACTGATCAGTGCAGGAGTGCGCGGGAGCGACCTGGGCGGGCAGAAGAGCAGCCAGAGGGGGGGGGGGGGAGGCAGAGCAGCTCCCGGGACCCCCGCAGGAATGAGCGCCGTCACCCTCCCACCAATCTGAGCGAGCAGCAAGGCCCCCTTGAGTGGCGTTCTCAGAAGGGTGTCATCTCTGTCGAGTCTGCCCTCCACTGAAGGCTGATTCAGATCTGCCTACCACGCTCAGAAGTAAGCCTTGAAAGGCTTCACCCGTCTCCGAGTGACTGCATCGCAGGACAAGGCTGAGACTATGCAAAAGGGTGTGTAAGAACTCCAGCGCCTCGCAGAGGGAAATGACAATGTTCGGCGTTCAATTAGAAAATGATCAGGAGCGAAAAGGAGGGAAACGTGACCCGCATGAGAAGAAGAAAAATAAATCGATAGAAAAAGATCCCAAAGTGGCCGAGTGATAAAAGGAGGCAAATGGATGGCCATAAAGAGATGTGTGCCCAGGAAGGCAGAGGAAATGCTGAGCATTAAGAAGAGACAAATAGAATATATATATTTTAAAGACCCAAATTGAAGCTCTAGTGTTAAACAAGCACACGCGCGCTCACACACACACACACACACAAATGCAAGAGATGAAAAAAAATACACTAAGTGGAATTTAACAGCAGATTAAACACCTCAAAAGTAATGTTTAGTGAAGCCGAAGGCACAGCAGTAGAAATTATCCAAAATAAAACAGAGCAGAAACGGGATGGGGATGGGGGGGGGGGGGGATGACCGGAGGCCTTTGCGCTACGGGACAATGGCAAGCTGCCTAACACAGTTACAACTGGAGTCTGGAGGTGGAGGGTGGGTTGAGGAGAAAACAGGAAAACTATTTGAAGGAATAATGACCAACGTTTTCCCAAATTGGATTAAAACTATAAATCTACACAGACCCGAGAATCCCAATGAACTTCAAGCAGGAGAAAACAACAACAGAAGTAAATAAATAAAGAAAGAAGAAGAAAACTGCAGCAAGCCATACTATATGATACAATTTCTGAAAACCCATTAAAGCAGATAAAAAGGCACAAGCGTACAGAGAAAGACAAGAATAACAGCAGGTGTCGTGTTGGAAAACAACCCAAGCCAAAAAGAAAATGGCACACAATCGTTCTTTCCGTTTTATTATTAATTTATTGTGTTTACATAGATTTTAATGTCCCCCGTGTTCCCCAGTACATACCCCCTGTCCCCCACCCTGTAACGCCCTCCCCGCTTCCCTCCAGGATTTGCTTTTCTGCTCTCATCCCATCCTATCAGCCTATCATCCCCTTTCCCTCTGTCCGCTTTCCTTCTGGGTCCTTTGATCCCGCCTCTGTCTCTATTCCGCTCCTCAGTTCTCATTGTTCGTCAGATTCCTCATAGGAGTGAGGTCATATGATATTATTCTTTCTCTGCCTGGCTTATTTCACTCAACATAATAGTTTCCAGTTCCATCCATGTTGTCACAAAAAGTAATATTTCCTTCTTTCTCACGGCCCCATAGTATTCCACTGTGTATATGTACCACGGCTTTCTAATCCACTCGTGCACTGACGGACACGGGCTGTTTCCAGATCTTGGCTATTGTAAACAATGCTGCCATAAACATGGGGGTGCATTTCTCCTTTTGAATCGTTGATGTGGTGTTCTTGGGATATATTCCTAAAAGTGGGATGGCTGGGTCAAAAGGCAGTTTGATTTTTAATTATTTGAGGAATCTCCATACTGTTTTCCACAGTGGCTGCACCAGTCTGCATTCCCACCAGCAGTGCAGGAGGGTTCCCCTTTCTCCACATCCTCACCAGCACTTGTTCTGTGTTGTTTTGCTGATGAGTGCCATTCTGACTGGTTTGAGGTGATATCTCATTGTGGTTTTAATTTGCATTTCTCTAATGATTAGTGATGTGAAGCATTTTTTCATATGCCTATTGGCCATCTGTATGTTCTCTTTGGAGAAGTGTCTATTCATTTCTTTTGCCCATTCTTTGATTGGACTGTTTATCTTCCTGGTGTTGAGTTTTACAAGTTCTTTATAAATTTTGGTTATTAATCCCTTATCAGACTTATTGTCCAATATGTTCTCCCTTTGTGTTGTTTGCCTTTTTATTTTGTTCATATTGTCTTTAGCTGAGCAAAAGCTTTTTAGTTTGATATAGTCCCATTTGTTTATCCTGCCTTTTATTTCCCTTGCGCGTGGAGATAAATCAGCAAATATATTGCTGCGAGTGATGTCGGCGAGCTTACTGGCTGTTTTCCTCTAGGATGCTTATGATTTCATGGCTTACATTTAAGTCTTTTATCCATTTTGAGTTTATTTTTGTGAATGGTGTGAGTTGGTGGTCTAGTTTCATTTTTTTGCAGGTAGCTGTTCAATTTTCCCAGCACCATTTGTTGAAGAGGCTGTCTTTACTCCATTGTATGTTCTTTCCTCCTTTGTCAAATATCAGTTGTCTATAAAGGTGCGGGTTTATTTCTGGGTTCTCTGTTCTGTTCCATTGATCTATGTGCCTGTTCTTATGCCAGTACCAGGCTGTTTTGAGTACAATGGCCTTGTAGAATAGCTTGATGTCTGGAAGTGTGATACCTCCCACTTTATTCTTCTTTTTCAGAATTGCTGAGGCTATTTGTGTTCTTTTTTGGTTCCATATGAATTTTTTGAATATTTGTTCTATATATTTGAAGTATCTCCTTGGTATTTTAATAGAAATTGCATTGAATTTATAAATTGCTTTGGGTAATATGGACATTTTAATGTTTATTTTTCTTAGCCATGAACACGGTATATGCTTCCTCTTGTTTGTATCTTCCTTGATTTTTTTATCAAAGTTTTATAATTTTCCGAGTACAAGTCTTTAACCTCCTTGGTTAAATTTACTCCTAGGTATTTTTGTTGTTGTTGCAATAGTGAAGGGGATTGTTTTTTTAATTTCTTATTCAGATAGGTCATTGTTGGTGTATAACAATGCCTCTGATTTCTTAGTATTAATTTTGTATCCTGCCACCTTGCTGAATGGCATGCAATCATTCTTGAAAGAAAAGAGTTAATCTAAAATTTGACACCCAGGGAAAATAACTTCCATACGTAGAAGAGAAGTAGAGATTTGGGGACTGCCACGAAGAGTTGGAGGCATTCATCACCAGCAGACCCACTCACAGTGCTGACAGGAGTCCTCCCAGCAGACGGAAAATAACAGAAAGAATTTGGACCCAGACAGAGGAATGAGACGCAACATAAATGGCTATGGTGTGGGCGAATACAGTTGTTTACAGCTGTGAGCACGTGAAACACAGAGCTTATTCTTGTATTATTATTTATTACTTATTGCATTATTTTTTCACACGAACAACTGTCTACCTAATTTTGCTCCTCCCTGTATATAAAAGGCCTTTTTTACTTGTATTTGTTTTTTTTTTTTTTAATCTCTGGCACCCTGGCCAGGTAGCTCAGTTGGTTAGAACATCGCCCTGATATGTCAAGGTTGCAAGTTTCATTCCCAGTCAGGGCACCTATGACAGTCAACACACGAATGCATAAATAAGTATAAGGACAAATCGACGTGTTTCTCTTTCTCTCCAAAATCAATTTTAAATATTTTTAAATAAAACTTCTTTGCAAGATACTTGACTCTTTAAAGAAAACATAATAAAAGTGTATTGTGAGGCTTATAACACATGTAGAAATAAAAAATGTACAACTAAATAATCTAAAGTCTAGAATGGGGGAGATGGGCATGTGTCATCGTAAGGTCCTTATATAATTGACAGAGGAATCGAGTGTTATTTGACGGTAGAGTCCCATGAGTTAAAGATGTACACTGTAAACTTGAAACCACTAAATGACAACACATACATAATAAAAGAGGTAATTAGAGCTGATAAGCCAATAAAAAGACAAAATGAAATAACAAATATTGCTCAATTAATCAAAAAAAAAAAAAAAAGAAAGGGGAGGAAAAGAGGAAGAGAAGAAAGAAACGAAGAAAACACAGGCCATAAAGAAAATACGTATTAAGGTCCTAGATTTAAACCCAACCATAAAAATAATCTCCTAAATATAAATTGTCTAAATGTACCCATTAAAAAAGCAAGATTGTCAGATAGGATGAAAAAGCAAGACCCAGTGACGTGGCACCTATCAGAAACCCACCGTGAGCAATAAGGCGCAGAGAGACAAACAGTAAGAGTGCGGAAGCCTGACCAGGCAGTGGTGCAGTGGATAGAGCGTCAGACTGGGATGTGGAAGACCCAGGTTTGAGACCCCAAGCTCGCCAGCTTGAGCGCGGGCCCATCTGGCTTGAGCAAAGCTCGCCAGCGTGGACCCAAGGTCACTGGCTCCAGCAAGGGGTGGCTCGGTCTGCTGAAGGCCCGCGGTCAAGGCACATGTGAGAAAGCAATCAATGAACAACTAAGGTGTCGCAACGGCAATGAAAAACTAATGATTGATGCTTCTCACCTCTCTCCGTTCCTGTCTGTCTGTCCCTATCTATCCCTCTCTCTGACTCTCTCTCTCTGTCCCTGTGAAATAAATAAATAAAACATTTTTTAAAAAAAGAGTGCGGAATAAGATACGCTATATCAACACCCACCGTAGGAAAGCTGGAAAGCTGGAGTGGCTATACTGCTGTCACGCAAGGCAGATTAAGAGAAACAATGATCAGGAATGAGGAGGGTTGTTTTATAAGGATACAGAATTCAGTTCCTTAAGAAGGCACAGCGATCTCAATGGTTTACACGCCCGACAACAAAGCTTCGAAGTGCGTGCTGTGAAGGCAGGTAGCCAGGCAAAGGGAAACAAGTCCACAGCAATAACACGGGCTTTCAGCACTGCTCTCTTAATTACTGACAGGCACAGGCAGAAAACCAGGAAGGACAGAGAAGGTCTGAACAACACCATCAGTGACCTTGACCTTTACAGAACACCTACTCAGCAACAGCAGAATACTCACTCTTCTTAAGTGCCCGCAAAACGTTTACCAAGCAAGATACACGTATTTTGAGCAATCAGCGAATCTCAGTAAATTTTCAGAGACTGAAATCCTACAATGTATGTTCTCTTATCACAATGGAATTAAACAGAAAAATGTCTAGAAAAGTCACCAAACATATGGACCCGGAACAGCACCCTCCTAAGTCAACCATGGGTCAAAGAAGAAATCACAGTGGAAATTAGGAAGTATTGTAGGCTGAATACGGTGAAAACACAGCATACAAGGATGTGCGGGACGTAGCTACAGCAAGGTTGGTGGGAAACTTACAGCACTGAGTGCGTGTATTATAAAGGAAGAAAGGTCCAAGATTAATGACCTCAGTTGTTTACTTAAAGAGAAAAAACCCAAACGTCAGCAGAAGAAAGAGAAACATGAAGAGCAGAAATCAATGAAATAGCAAACATTAAAATAATAGAAAAAAAAACAACAAAACCAAAAGCTGGTTCTTTAAGTCAATAAAATGGATAAATCTCTAACCAGACTGATCAGGGAAAAAGAGAGAGAGAGAGAGAGAATGTAAGTTACTAATATCAAGGATGAGAGAGGGGATATCACTATAGATGGCACAGACATTAAAAGAATATTTTGAACAACTTCATGCCAGCAAATTTGACAGCTTAAGTAAATTGTACAAATTCTTGGAAGGATATACCCTACTAAAGCTCTCTCAAGAATAAATAGCTATCTGGATAGCCCCATGTCTAGTAAATAAATAATACTGGCAGTTACAAACCTACTTCCACAAAGAAAATTCCAGACCCAGATGGCTTTTCTGGCCAATAATACCAAACACTTAAGGAGAGAAACTCTTTTAAAAAACATTGAAGAGGAAGAAACTTTCCAAGTCATCTCTTGAGGCCAGCGCTACCCTGAAACCAAAGCTAGACTACAACATTACAGGAGAAGAAACTTACAGAGCAATACTCCCAACGAACATGGGCACACACACACAAAAAATCCTTAGCAATATATTTGCAAATTGAATCCAACACAGTATTAAAAGAATGACAGCATGTCAAAGTGCGGGGGCTCAATCCTAGCCATGTGAGATGGGTTTAACATTTGAAAATCAATCAGTGTGATTCAGCATGCTCACAGATTAAAAAGGGAGGGGGGAGATACGATGATCTCAACAGATGTAAAAAAAAAATTTTTTTTTTACAAAATTCAACTTCTAGTTCTAATAAAAGACTCAGTAAACTAGGAACAGAACGGCACTTTCTCAACCTGATAAAGCACATCTAAGAACAACGTAACAGCTTAATAGTAAATGACACTGTGACAAAGGAACCATTGCTTCCCCCCACCAAGAAAAAACAAGGTCAGAATGTCAGTTCACACCGTTTCTGTTCTTGTGTACGGCAAGAAAGCAAAACAAAACTAATTCATACAGACTGCAAAGCAGAAAGTAAGACTCCCCTTGTACACACTGATGTCACACATATGTGAAAAGGCTCTGGCCAGTTGGCTCAGTGATAGAGTGTTGGCCTGGCGGATGGAAGTCCCAGTCAAGGCACACAGGAGGTGACAATCTGTTTCTTCACCCCTCCCTCTTCTCTCTCTCTCTTTCTCTCTCTCTTTCTCTCTATCTCTTTCTCCACCTCTTGCAGCCATGACTCGATTGGTTCAAGAAAGTTGGCCCTGGGTGCTGAAGATGGCCCCATGGCCTCCACCTCAGGCACTGAAATAGCTCGGTTGCAGAGCAACAGCCTCAGATGGGCAGAGCATCACCCCATAGGCGGCTTGCTGTGTGGATCCCAGTTGGGGAGCATACAGGAGTCTGTCTCTCTGCCTCCCGCCTCTCAAGTAATAATAAAAAGAAATATGTAAGGAATTTACCGCAATGCTATCAGAACTGATATGTGAGGTTAGCAAGATTGCCAGATACAAAGTCAATGATATTTCTACATACTGGCAATGAACACGAGGTTAGGAAAGTTTTCTTAGCACAATCACACAAACTATAAAAGAAAAAAAAATTAAGAAAGTTGATCTCATGAAAATGAAAAGTTTTTTTCTTCCAAACAAACAAACAAACAAATAAACACCTTTAAGAAAGTTGAGAAGTTGACGGAAAATGATTTGAGTTCCGGTGATGGGTAGAGAACATCATCAACAGTTTCAATGCTATGGAAATGTGTACCTGAAACCTAGGTAGTCTTATTAATCAGTGTCACCCCCGTTAAATTTAATTTTTAAATAACATTTTTTTTATAAAGTGGAAAGGCAAGCAAAGACTGGGAAAGAGTACAGGTACCCATAAAACAGGCATCTGACAAAGAGCTCGTGTTCGAAATGCACAGAGAGCACTTCCTTCTGCACAGTGAGTAACACAAGTTACCCAATTAAGAAACAGGCCGAAGATTCAAAGATTGGGCAACACTTCACTAAGGTAAATTCTTTTATTTGTTTATATATATTTTTAGAATAAACACACTCAGCGAGCTCCTCGGTGAGGAGGGAGGAGGATTCACTGTCTTTCCGAGCGCTGGCCTGGCCTTGTCCTGCTGGGGCTGCTCCTCTAGATGATTTTGGAATTCTTTTTCCTTTCATCGTATTTCTTCTGAATTTTCTTTGATTGTTTTTTGTTTAAAATCTCTCCCTGCTCGGGAGTCGGCTTGGCCCCCTTCTTGCTGCTCAGAGGCAGTGCCTAGTGGGGCTCGAACCCCCCTCTGTACAGTGCACTTGTCGATGAGCACGGTGCCGTTCTTCACCAGGGTCTTGGTGCGGTCCAGTTCATTGGTAGATGCTCTGTAGACAACGTCCGTAATCTTTATTTTGCAGGTACCGCACTCCGAGCCCCCAGGCGAAGTTGCCCACCTCCAGCCTCGAGACCCGGTACTTCTTGTAGCCTCTGCGCACACGGACTGTGTATGTGTGTGGCTGGGGCCAATCTTCATGTTGGCGGAAGGGTAGGACTTTCTCTTGACTCTGGTCTTGTGGCACTTGTGCCAGTTGTCCCGAGAGCTGTCGTCCGTAGCTTGGTTGCCAGCTAGAAAGAGAACTAAGGTAGATTCTTAACATCATCAGTCAGTAGAAGAGTGAGAATAAAACTCTAATGAGATATCTCTACCCACCTGTTATGCACGGCTAAAATGAAAAAGACTGACCATAACAAATGTTGGCGAGGACGTGGAACAACTGGGGCTCTCCTACTCTACTGAAGGGGACAGAAAACGGCCACCATCGCTTTGCAAACAGTTCGGGCAGTTTCCTAACAAGCTAGTGAGACACGTACTCCTGATCAAGCCATTCCACTCCAGAGAAACTAAAACAATACATATCTGCACAGAGACTTGGATGCAAATGTGCCCAGTGGCTTTGCTTACAATATCCAAAAGGTGGAAAATTGCAAACGTCCGTTCACGGGTGAGTGGAGGAGCGAACGGAAGCGTATTCAAACAGTGGAACGTAACTCAACAATAAAAAGTAATGAACTATTGTACGCACAGCATGGAGGAACCTCAAAATCATTATGCTGGGTAGAAGCAGCCAGAAACGCTGCCTTCCCCCCCCCTCCAAAGAGGGAGACAGGGCACATACTGTACGATTCAACTAATGTGAAGCTCTAGCAAATGCAAACAAATCTTTATGCTAGAAAAGCAGATCAGCAGTTGCCTGGGGATGGGCGTGAAGTGAGGGATGGCTTGCAAAGAGGCATAAAGAAGCGTCTGCCGTTGATAGAAATATTTGCTTGATTGTGGTGATGGCTTTACGAGTGTACACATATATATATATTGAAACTTATCATATTCTGCACTTTAAATATGGCAGTTTATTTTAAATCAATGAGGCCTTAATAAAGCTGTAAAACAACAACAAAAATGTCCCTTTCCATTTCTTCCGTACAGTTCCCCAGAACTTAGTTGCCTGACGGTGCCTGGCCGCAAGGGTGGCTGGGAAATGTAGTCCTTCACCTGGGGCCGTGTGCCTGCACCTCCCAGCACAACGTTCTGTTATGGAGGGAAGGAAATGCAGGAACGGGAAACACCACATCCTGCCCACAAGAGCAATGTCAGGGTTAACACACCGAGGGACTGAGTGCAGGGCCATGCAAGGGCTGACCAGAGTCCAGGAGTCCCTGTCCAGCCCCCCCCCGCCCCCGCCCTCCTGCTCTACAAGAACCAGATTTCAAATTTGCTCTTTTGTTCTAGTGCAGGGGTCCCCAAACTACGGCCCGCGGCCCCCTGAGGCCATTTATCCGCCCCCGCCGCACTTCCAGAAGGGGCACCTCTTTCATTGGTGGTCAGTGTATGGAGTACTGTATGTGGCGGCCCTCCAACGGTCTGAGGGACAGTGAACTGGCCCCCGTGTAAAAAGTTTGGGGACCCCTGCCTTAGTGCCTTGCCTCCCAGACACAGTGCCTGGAAGGAGCCATAATCCCATGGAAGCGCTTGGCACGCCAGGGGCTGTGGCAAGGCCTCTAAAGACCTTGTTTTCAGTCTTCACAACATCTTGCAGAAAAGGGGCCATTAAGCCATCTTCCAGTGTAGAAACCACATCTTACAGGTGCAGAACCCCAAACCGCCTCTCCCCGGGGATGGATGAGGCCCAGCTGAGATCTGAAGACCTGGCTGCCTCCAGAGCTGGCACTCTCTGTGCCCTTTGGGGGTGTTGTCTGGCCAGAGAAAGGCAGGCTATGAGGCAACCAAGAGGAGTGGCTATCCAAGGCTGTCCCAAGCACGGGGGAGACCAGCCCTGAGGAGGAGCAGGGTCCCGGAGGGCAGCCCCAGCAGTAAAAGCCCTCAACCCCCTCAGGAGTGTACTCAGGTCCTGGAAGAACTTTGGAACAGGCCGTCTTAGAAAACACCACCCCGACCTGGCAGGTTACAAAGGCAGGGTCCACTGGGCAACTGCGGGGACCCCCTGGAGGAAGGCGGGAGCTCTGGGCTGGGAATCGTGGGTGTTGGGGGCCACCCAGGTCCAGGCATACTCAATTTTCACTCTCTGGGCCTAGCAGACCAGCTCAGCACTGCCTGGGCCCCCTCCAGTGACCTGCACCACTGGGGGCAGTTGTCAGACGAGGACACAAGAAGTTGGCACTCAGCCTCCAGGCAGCTTAGCTTGATGATGTCCCTGACTTCAGGCTCTGCTTATTGCCCTGTTCTCACGTCCTCGGGCCTCTTTGAGAGTGGGCTCCGTCTCCCTGCCCTGGTGCCCAGGCTCCTGCAGAATCCTCCCCCTACAATCTGCTTGGAGTCTTGCCCAGGTTTATCTGGCTCGAGTGCCAAGGCTCTCCAGGCACCTCCTTCTGCCCTGCCTACTCAACTCGCCTTCACACTAGGGTTCAGCCTTCTAACGTTTCCGTGATCACTCATTCATTCAACTACTCAGTGTCTGCCCCTCACTTTAACTCCTTCAGTTCTGGTAATCAGGCCCCTGTGGGTTTGGCAGAAGCACCTGGAACCAAGGTCTATGCTGCCTATGGGGCCCACTGTGTGGCAGATATGGAAATCCTTGGGCAAAGATAACCAATAAGGTCAGGACAGAAGCTTAGGGAAGCACACAGAAACAGAGGAGCTAGGGATCCAGGAGGGCTTCCTGGAGGAGGAGTCACCTAAGTGGAGACTAGAAGGTTTTTTGGAATGCACAAGATGTATTCCAAAGCAGCAAGAAAGGCTACTCCATGCTGAGGAACAGGACATGTAAATGTCCCCTGGGGATCCTTCAGTGTGGCTGTCCCCCAGAGTGACACGGGTAGGTTGCCTGGATGTCCATCCAGCTCAGCAGAGACTCTTTGAGGAAGCAGCCCCTTGCTTTGCCTCCTAGCAAGTGCTGGGCTGATGACCAGGAGATCAGAGGGTGCCAGTGGTGGTACTTTCCAAACATGCCAAACATGGTTCTGCCTGGGGCGGGGCTTAGCCCTGTTCATTCAGAGAAACCAAGGACAAGTTGCAGCTCAGAATTTTTGGGGCCCCTGTGCAACCACAGAGACTTCTTGGGAGAAAGGGAGGGGGTTTCTCATCACCTAAGGTGTGCAAGCAGGTGCTAGACACCCCCTTTTGTACGATGTGTGGATCGGGCTATACACCATGCCAGGCCTCAACAGTGAGGGTGGGGATGGGGGAGACCAGCCCAGGTGGAGTGAACAGACTGGGACAATCTGGGAAGGCTTCCTGAAGGAGACAGCTTTGGGAGTTGAGAGGAGTTTTCCAGGTGGACACCCCATGGAAGGGCATCTTAGGGTGAGGGGCATGGAGGGAACAAACCTCTCACCTGCTCCGGGGTCCCCAGAGCTCACATTCCAAGAAGCTTCTCCAGTCTCAGGCCCTGGGAGGCAGCAGGGCAAGGAGGACGGGGCTAGGCTGGGACCAGCAGTCGGGGGCCTGCAGGAAGGCAGGGGATGGACATCTGTACCTGGTGTATGGCGTCTACAGGGACTTCACTCTCAGTGACCCCCACCCGCTGGCCCCCCTCAGTCACCAGGACCAGAAGCCCGCCATCTCCCCAGCTCCACCAACCCTCCCTGCCTCCCTCATTCATCCTTTTGTTTGTTCCTTCTAGTCGTAGCCCCCTGCCGATCCAGGCATGCACACTCCAGCTGGGGAGATCAATGTGCACGCAAACAAACAGCAGATTCCGCAGGGGGGTACTTGGAGTCTGAAGAAAAGAAAACCCGGGAATGGGGCTGAGATCTAGGGAGTGGGAATTGTGACCAGGGTGGTCAGCAGAGCCCCAGATGATGGTAGGTGGCCTGCGGACGGACGAGGCCTACACACACCCAGGGTGTGGTCTCCAAGCCCCACCTCTTATTCCTTCTTCCCAACCTCAGCGGAAACCCTACCTCCTCCAGGAAGCCTGTCTGGATATTGCTGGTGCTCCAGGCTCCAGTCGCCCGGGCTACAGAAGCCCTTCCGGACCAGCCCATCTCACAAGGTTGCACCACCTGAACCCTCTCCTCAGAGAATCCTGTGGGAGGTGAGACCTGAAGGGGGGCGCAGTGACATCCTGATGAGGTTGACCAGGGCACTGAAATCCCAGCTTAGCTCCAATTTGCTAAGTAACCATAGATAGGAAACTTGCCTCTCTGAGCCTCAGTTTCCCCATCAGCCAAAGGAGCTAGTGCCACGTCCCCCGCAGCCAATACAGGCTGCCTTCCCTTCCTTCCAACCTCGGTGAGCCGGGGGCAGGGGAAAGAGAGGGCTTGCAGGGTAGCACAGGGCAGGGGCTCTCCCGGGGCCTTCCCAGGCAGGCCCAAGCTCAAGTGTGCAAGCTGCCTGAGCTGCGGCGTGGGCCGCCGCCAGCACCCTGCCCCTCCTCCGCCTCCCCAGCCGTCTGCAGCGCTGGCAGCAGTGGAGCCAGGGTGGATGGCAAACATTCTGGCACCATCTGAGCAGGACCAGTGTCTGGGGAAGCAGTGTGGGCAGGGCTCCACGTGTACACTCCATCCACCGCCCACCATTACTCTTGTCCCACTAGGGCCTGGGGAGGGCAAGGACCTGAGTCCCGGCAGGTGGGCGGTTGGCAGACTGGATTCTCCCAGATGCCCGCTGCCTCTCTGGGCCGCCCCCCCCCTCCACGTAGACCAGCAGCATCAGAACTTGTCAGGGCAGGAGCAGAAGTCCGAGTCTGGGGAAACCGAGGCACCAAGCGGAGACCAGCCGCACAAGGAGCCCGACAGGGCCCCGTGAGACGGATGTGCTGCCCGAGCCCTGAGCTACCCGCCTCTCCTTTGTCCTAACTGTAGGTAGCCCCATGCATCTGGAGACAGAGGCTGTTCTCCGACGTTTTCCCTGCCCCTGAGGAACTTGGAAACCTCCCTGCACCCCTTTTCTACACGTTACCCAATAGTGTCTCGGAGCCTAAGGAGGAGGAGAGAGAGGATTTTGCCTGGCACCAAAGGGCTCCAGTCGGCTGCTGACTCTTTTCCTGTCACCTCCTTCTCTCTTGTCGCCTCTCCTCAGCACTGTCCTGTGCTTGAACGCAGCCACCTACTCCCCTAATTAAATGAGAGCGAGCAGAGACTGCAAAGATACAGCGCATATCATGTCGGATGGGCGGCGGCGGCGGCACTGCGGGAAACGCAATTACCACTGGGCTGTACACTTGAAATGGTCAGTTTTATGTAACGGACCTTTTAGCACAATAAGAGAATATTTAAGTATATAAAGTATTCATCTGGCAGCATCTTTTTAATCTGCCAAGTGTTTGGAAGTGATACAAACACGTGTGAACTGTGAGCCACTAGGTCCTGAGGGAGGACAGGAGTCAAGTGCTTGCTCTGAGTGACCTCTCTTTCCAAAGCAGAGAGGTCTGGCCCTCTTTGTCCTCTCTCCTGGGTTCCTATGCTGGCTGCTTGTGGGCTGGCTGGGCCGTCCCCAGGGAGCTCTGATGCCCTAGGAACTAAGGCTGGTTCGTGAGGAGGCTCTAGCCTGGCCTGGGCCACCAGAATCACCCTGTCCGCTGCTTCTGGGAGGAAAGGGTATGGTTCACCCTGCACCGGTCCACAGGGCTCTGCTGATGGCAGGACAGGGTTTGTCCCATTGGAGGTTTCTGGAACAACACTGAGCCTCCGGAGGACACCCCTCCTTTCTGTCTCTGAAAGGAAGGAAGGCCCTCCCATCACCTGGACACCCTGGTCCAGGTGCACTTACTGGGTCAGGGATAGAAGGAAGGCAGGTCAGGCACCTGTGCTGATGGAGATAGCCACAGACTGGGGGTGGGACAGAGCAAAAGCCTGGAGAGGGGTAGTTTGGCCAGGTCAAGCCCTTTGGACCCGAAGTTTCTACCTCTGTAATGAATACGTGAGCTCTGGAGGGCAGGGTCTTGGCTTCGGTTTGTTGCCTTATCCCCAGGGTGTCCAATAAATGTTGCGGGAATGAATGAATGAATTGGACAGGTCAGTACTGAGGACTTTAGACTGGAAGAAGGGCCCGTTGACTGTTTCATTCAAGGTGCCCCTCATGCATTCATTCCTCATTCATTCGTTCCTCCCGCAGGCACGCACTGCACTCGTTCATTCATGCACTGTGCCATTCACGCGCACAGGATTCATTCATTCCCTGCCCAGCCGCCATTCCTTCCCAGCACCAGCGCCCACGTGGCACCCCGCGCTCTGGTCCGGCCCGCGCCCCCCGAGTGTGGCCCGGTTGGACGCGGCGGGAGGAGCCGCGGAATCAGCCGCGGCTGCGCGGGGCCGGGGCTGGCGGGAAGCCGGGCTGGGGGCGGGGGGCGGGCGCTCCCTGCGGGAAGCGGGGCGGGGTGGGGGAGCCCCGGCCGCGCCGGCTCCAGGCGCGCTCGGCCTCGGTGGGCAGGGCGCGGGCCGGGGGCTGCGGTGGCAGCGGCGGCGGCGGCGGCGAGCAGCGGCGGCCCTGGGGCCATGTGGACGGGTGGCCGGCGGCCGGGCCGGCTCCGCCGGGCGGTGAGTACCTGCGAGCCAGGAGGGCGCGGCGCCCGCACCGCGCGTTGGCGGGGCGGGGCTACCCACGCCGCGGGGCGGTCTCTGCACAGCCACCCAGGCGGCCGGGCCCACACCCCCCACCTCTGGCGAGGGGGCACTGTCCAGCCTCTCCGCCCCTCCGCGCGGCGCCCCCTCCCGTGCCCGGGCGCCAGGGCCCCGCCAGGCATGCTTCAGTGGCGGGGAGGAGCGGCCCGGGCGCTCGGGGAAGCCTGGCGGCCAGGGGCGGGGCCGGGGCTCGCCTCGGCGCACTGTCCTACCCCTGGAGCGGTGGGGCCGGCTCCTGGGTCCCATTGGTGGGGTCCTTCCGCCCCGCCACGCGCGCCCCTGCGGCGGGAGGGAAGGTAGCACTGGAGGCCAGGATGAGGCCTGAGCATCTGGGAGCCGCCGCGGTTGCGGGGACAGGTAGCCAGGGAGCAGGCAGGCCTCCTCCAGCCCTGCTCTTGAAGGAGCAGGGCCAGACCTGGCTCTGCGAGGCCACCAGCCCGAAAAAGGTTGAGGAGCCGAAAGGAGGCTGGGCCCAGGGCTGGTTCAGCATTTGCGGCCCCAGACACCTTCCTCACGCAGTACCTGCAAGGCGGGTATGGTAGCAATCTCTGCAGTTGCCAGAAAGGAAACTGAGGCTCAGGGCTGTTAGGGCTCGCCCAGGGCCTCGCAGCTGGTGTGTTCACCCTCCCCAAACCCCAGCATGTTGGATGTGAATTTCTGCCCTAGCGTTTCCGCTTCCTGCCTGGTTTAGAGGTATTTCCTTCCTCGTCCGGGCCCCACCCCATCACCAGGGTGGTTCCTTTGGGGCAGCACCAGCGTGGGTGACATCCTGGAGTCTCCTGAGCCAGCAGGATAAGAGCAGAGTAGGCACCCTAGAGTGAGTGGGGGTGGGAGGGGGACTTAATGAGGAGCAGCTGCAAATGTGGAGCCCTAAATGGTCAAGGTGCGCCCGGCTACAGACCGAGGGTCATGGCCTGGGCCGCGGAGCAGATGGGGTCTCCATAGGCTTGGCTCTTCGCTAGCCCTCAATGCCTATACCTCCGAGAACCATGGACAGACAGGTCCTTTCCCTTCCTGCGGGCCCCACCACCACATAGCAGAAGCCCCTTTAACTCCGAGGGCCAGCGAGGACTGTGGGAGAAAGCTCCTTCTAAACTGTGGTGTGTAACTCGTGCCAGTCCGTGTGTGGCACTGCCCGCTGGGGCGAGTGACTGATGGAGGCGGCTCCGCCTGGTATCCTCCTGAAACCCCTTCATTTTCCCGACTCTCACTATAATCGGGGTGGCACAGAAAAGCGAGTTGCGTGGTAGATGCGACTTCTCAGCTGCGCTGCACAGCACGGCGCGGCACACGGCGCGGCACAGCACGCGGGATCCCGCGAGGGTCGGCAGGCTGCTGGGAGGACCCTCCCTAAGCTATTGTCTCGTGTATATAGATTCCTGTGCCCTGTGTTCCTCTCACCGCCAGCACCTGGGGCTGTTTGCACCTGAAACTCAGAATGGAAGAGGCGGGGCTGGCTGGAACCACAGCGACATGGAGGGGCTGGTGTGGGCAGCCAGACATTCCCAGGTCAGGGACGGGAAGTGAATTCGAGCAGTCTGGAATAGGATCCCATCCACTCTCAAAGACTCTTGGGCGCAGGGTCTGGCCCACAAGAGCTGCCATTTGCCATTTACTGAGCACCTACTATGTGCCTGGTCTAGTATAAGCATTTTCACACATCAGCTCCATGGCACCACTTGGAAGTAGTTCCTCTTCTCCGTAGGCCCTAATGACATGAAGAATGAGTGAATGAATGAATGAATGAGTGATGGATGGATGGATGGGAGGGAATGAGAGCAGTCTCTGAATCCATGACTTATTTGGAAAAAGTCCATATTTTCCCTCCAAGTCCCAGGAGGCTCCATGAGGCCCAGGGACTGAGGAGCTGAGCAGGTGAGACTGGAAGAGTGTCTGAGGCCAGCACAGGCCAGGGCCTGGGGACGCAGGGAAGGGTGCAGGGATCAGAAGATGCTCCATCCTGCTGGAGAGTGGAAGTCGAGGCACTGGTGGGCTCAGCCGGTTTGCACAGGTTCGGCAGAACCAATACCTAAATTTTGTTGAGTTTGGCAAACCTGCTGTTAAAATGACACTTGTGATCAGGGTTCTCTCTCAGGTGGGCGCCTGGGCAGCCACCCCATGCGGAAATCACAACTTGACATTTCTTACTGTTTTTTAACGTTCATCTGTGCAACAGCGTATTCTAAGAGCCCGTAGTCATGTTCATTCCGTCCAGAAGTGGAAAATAATTGCAAGTGAGAATGCCAATCAGGAAGCAATATGGAAATGTCTTAAATAACGGTTTTATTGTGTGTGTGTGGTTTTTTTTTTTTTTTGGTCTGGTATTATTTTAATATTTTTTCATTAATATTTTAAAACTCTTAAAACATAATCTAGTGTTTTGTACCTCTTTTATTGTTCTTAATTAAGTATTAACTGCATGAAATAATAAACGACCTTTCAGTATATCTTTTTTTTATAATTAAAACAGTCATTAGGGCAGATAACTGGTTGTTAAATTATCTGAATCCCACCACTGGATCAAGGGTATAGCCAGGGGCCGAGGAGAGGTGACTTCTCCCCTCAAATCATGAAGGTCCCCAGGGACAAAACCCCGAGGCTCATTGTATTGGTCTAGAATTGCCCCTGAACTCCTCCTGCCCCAGAACTGGTCTCCAGCCTGGTGGAGAGGCCCAGCGGGAGTCTGGAGTCTTGGACTGTGCTTCCTCCTCTGCCATTGATTCCCTGTGTGACCTTGAGCAAGGCCCCACCCCTCTCTGGGCTCAGTGTCCAAGGCTCAACACCCCTTGCAGTCAGAGGAGTGAGTTCCGTGGCCTGAGAGCAGCACTGTCGGTCCACGGCAGTGGCTGACCAGAGCCGAGATGGACAAGCAGGCCAGCAAATGAATGCCACATGCACCAGCATATTCTCGCCAGGCACCCACTCGGCCCCGTTCACTGGGCCACTTTGATGAATATGACACAGTCCTTGCCCCTCAGGAGTGCACAGTCCATCAGTCTATTGGGAGACACGGACTTTACAGCAGTATGGCAGGTGTTCCTGGCTTTTCCTGCCCTCCAGCCGGAAAGGAGACCCAGCAGTGACCACAACCCCAGCGGGCCAGTGTGGCAGCCCCTGAGGGCTCCCTGGGATGGGGGCCAGCTAGATAGAGCCCAGCTCTGATATAGGCCAGGAGACTGTAGTCCTTTGTGCAATGAGCAGCCCCTGAACCAAGTCAGGGGTGGACCTGGGCCCAGCCTGAGCCCTTCCTGGGGAAGACAAACATAGAAAGGTCCAGGCGTGCTGCGGGCGGTATGTGTGGGACTCCAGGGCAGACTGGAGGGGAGAGTGGTGGATGATGCACGGCCGGACAATGATGGAAGCTTGCAGCAGGACAGGCCAGGGTAGATATAAAACTAGAGGAATAGATGAACAGGAGGAGAGATTGATGGACGTAGGGGCAAGCACGGTAGATAGGGTTGGACGGGAGGATGGATGGAAGAATGGATAAAGATTCAGGACTGGATGAATAGAAGATACCCACAAGGGATACATTGGTGGGTTGACAGATGGATGGATGGATTTCTTATGCATATGGCAAAATGGATAGATGAATAGATAGAAGGATCCAAAATGGATGGAGAGATGTCAACAGATGGATGGATAAAGGGCAGATGGATACAGGCATGAAAGATGGATGGAGGCTAAATGGATATAGTCAATGTGGGGTTCAGGGGGATGAATAATGTCAATGAAACGATGGATATAGAAATGGATGGATGGGTGGGTGGATGGACACAGGAAGAGTAAATGAATAGGATTTCATAGAAAAGCCTAGATCTTTAGAAAAAAAAATTTTTTTTAACTGGTAACACTGGGCTTACCTCACCCCATGGTAAGCAAATGGCTGAGACTGAGCAGTGACAAGCTTCTTAGAGAGGTAGTCCCTCTGCGTGCCCCCCCCCCGCCCCCGCAGACCTGCCCAGTATGCTTCAAGCATCAATCTGCCTGGCCTCTGAGGTCTTTGAGTTTTTACCCCTACTCTGAATTCTAGGGGACATCCACTTCTTCTTTAGTCAAAGGGAGACAATGAATTGAGTCCGTTTCAATGACATTTTCCCCTCTGGCTACCTGTGCAGTCCTCTGCTCAGGATACATCGCTGACAGCCCCTCCTCTCCATCTCATCAAGAACAATCTGTTGTGGCGGACTGGCAAGGCCTCCCCTCCCCCACCTCAACAAAATGGGTGCCTCGGATCAGCCCCAGGTGTGCTAGGGACGGAAGGACAGCCCCCCCTCCCCCATCTGCTTGGGTTACTACCAGAATCCGCTAAGTTTCAGAGCATGCTCACATGGGTCATACCACTTTTGCAGAATCAAGAACAGCCGGGGTCCTGAGGCAGCCCTGTCTCTCGTACCACTGTGTCATTCGGGGAAGGTCACTTGTTCACGAAGGCATAGATACAGGCATGCAGGGTGGGCCAGGCCGCGAGTGGGTGCATCTGTGGACAGACAGATGGAAGCATGGATATGGGATGCCAGTAACGGAGGCTACGTGGATGACTGACGGGTGGATGATTCCGGAGTGACAGGACGGGTAGGCGGTGAGCACGTGTCTGCGGACGGCAGGGACAGGCGAGGAAGGACACACTGAAGCGTGGGTGGGTTCATGCTGATGGATGGGTGGTTACGGTGATGGATGGGTGGTCGGGCGAGTGGGACATCTTTGTTCCTGGGATGCTGACGTCCGTGACAGTAGAGCAGGGAGGCCGTGGGCCTGGGGCCAGGGCAGGCATTAGATCTCTCCACGTAGGTAGGTGTCGCTGGAAGGCGTGTTTAGGGGATGATGCGAGAGCTATGCAAAGACAGGTGATTGGCGAGGAGTCCCTCAGGGACTCCCTTGTGGGGGGGGAGGGGGTGGGGCTTCCTTGAAAGTCTGGACCACACACGTAGAATATACACAGATGCTGGGCGCTTAAGACAGCGAAGACCTGTAGCCGCCCTTGAGGGGTCTCAGGCCAGCATGGAAATATCCAGAAGCAGGAAGGCAGGGTGGTTAAGTGAGCAAGTGTGAGGATTTCAGACGCTCCCTGGCCTGGTCAATAGCAGGGGAACGGTAGTAGGAACTCGCGCATGGGCATGCGGGAGACTTAGGGAAGGTGCCCGTGCCCCCACCGGCTGCGGTGTCTGCCTCAGCCCAGGACAGAAGGCAGGCCCTGGCTGCGGGAACCCTCGGAGCCCTTGTCCTCCTCTGTGAGCCGGGCGCAGGCGCAGTTCCTAGCTTAGGGACTGAGCTTAGGAGAATTAAAGGGGGTGGAGCTTAGAGTTCTCAGTGGGTGTTCAGCATGCGGGCCCTGCAGGGTCCCACAGGGCCTTCCTGCCAGGTCCTCCCGTTCCAGCCCCAGAGAGCAATGGTAATATTGTCCCCCTTATAGTTCAAACCTCATCCCCCCGATGGGGGCAGAGTTGGGGGAACAGGGGCAGGGCCGGTGGTGCTGGAGGGCTGAGGGGGTCCTGGGGAAGAAACAGGGTCCAGTGCATGACCTCTGGGGTTGCCAGCCCGGGTCTGCTGGGTCTGCTGCATCCGAGCCATGTGACCTCGGGAGAGTCACGTCACCTCCCTGAGAACGGCTCCGTTTTAGCACAAGCAGAGTTCACGGCTTCCTCACCTCACAGGGCTGGGTGAGAATGTGGGTGAGGTTGCGGGCACACGCCCAGCGTGCACCAGGGCACACAGTAGGGCTCAGGAAGGGGCTGGAATGGGTGAGTCAAGAGGCAGGGCTGCCAGGCCAAGCGAGGCAGCCCAGGATATGAGAGGGGAGCAGGCCCAGGCTGCAAGCGCGGCAGCCGACAGCATCCTCCAGGGCCTCTGGCCCAGGCGGCTGAGAGCCAGTAGGTTGTTATGACAACGAGAACTTGTCTGATGCAGCCAGCAACTCTGGAAGAGGCTCAGAGAACTGTCTGGCCAAGGCCCCAGAACACTCCTGTGACCACACATTCTAGGGAATGGACAAATCGGAGCCCTTTGCTAAGGAGTCCTGAGGTCCTACTGGGTGCCAGGCTCTGTGCTGAAGGTGCCCAGCATGTGCCCTCTTCTTCCATTTCCCAGCACTGCCTGCCTGTGGGCTGGGGATTGCTCTGTCCCTGTATGACAGTGAGGATGGGCCATGACTTGCCTGAGGTCCTGTGGGGACCCAGTGTCTGCTGCTGCGGAAGGGGTGGTGCAGGGGTACAGGGACGGCCATTGGGGAACTGCAGAAGTGGGATGGACACTGTGGCCTTCCCAACAGACTGGGATCCTTGCCATGTTCTCTTACCTGTGCCCAGCCCAAAGGAGGAGGCCCACACCCAGCTGGGCAAGCTTGGGAACTGACACCCTGCACCTATGATGCATTGCTTATGCTTCCATTCAAGAAGTGCTTACTGAGCACCTACTAGGTGCCTGGCCCCATTCAGGGGGCTGGGGTAGAGTGGACACAGATAATAAACAAATGGTCACAAGCATAGTAATGACAGTTGGGGGCTGTGGTAGGAGAGCAAGGGTTCTAAGAGGCTGTTGCAGGGGTCTCTGATCTAATATGGGGAGTGGAAGGGGACATGCTATTGATCTGGGACCTAGGAGTTAGATGAGGAGGTGGAGAGCAAGGGGAGAGGGAGCCAGAGGGAACAGTAAGTGCAAAGGCCCTGCAACCAGATAGAGCCCCGCACGGTTTGTATCCAGGAGGGGGCTGCTCAGTAGCAGAGATAGAAGACGCTGGGTTGTCAGAGCCTTGCTGCAAGGTATAAACAAGTGTGACATTGTCCGGTTGTCTGGTTTGTGATTTTAAAAGTTCACACTAATAAGTTTGTGGGATGTGCCAAATTGAATCAGTATAGATAGGGTTAAGGGCCCCAGGGAAGGATGATTGCAGGTGTCCCAGTGAGACATGGTGGAACCCAAGATCAGCATGGTGACAGTGGGGATGGAGGGAGGTGGTGAGGTCTGAGAGTAGCTGAGATGCAAGGACCTGGGAGTTAGGGTGGGGCCACGGGAGAGAGAGGGGTCCAGGTGGCTCCGATCCTGTTCCGGCAGCTGAGTTCATGGAGTTTTTCATTCAGCCAGGTGTTCTCTGGGTCATCCAGAGAGGATTGCAGCTGAGCCCAGCCAAAAAGGGGCCCCTAGCACTTCATGTGAGGTACCTATGTGAGCAGGGGCACTGTCATGAGCAGGCAGTGCCAAGGCCAAGGTCCTGCTTCAAGCAGCACCACAGCCTGGGGCCGCCATCCCCACCCTGAGCACGCCTTCCTTTGGCTCATGCAGCTCACCTCCCAGGACGGAGTTTTGTCTGGACCCCTGGCTTCCCAAGATGCCAGGGACAGTCATGTCTCCCTTCCCACGAAGGAAGGAGGGCCCAGGCCGGGCTCTGGCCCTTCTCTGGGTTCATCTTCCCGATACATCACCCCATCTCACTATGCCCCAGGCCCCCATGTACGAAAGGTTCTGCTTCATAGCGCTATCAACCGCTGTTCCTGGCCTCCTCCCCAGTGTACTCCTGAGGAATTGCATGCAGCTGCTTTGTAACAGAGACTGGAAGCGACTGTGGCTTAAACAAGACAGGAATGAGCACTCTCAGAGTAAAGAAAGGCCCCAGGCAGCGGCTCTGGTGTAGGACTGGTGTGTTGACTCAGTGGTCATCAGGAACCCAGGTTCCCTTTGTCTTTACGCCTCTCCATTTTTCACCTATGGCTTCTGCCACAAGCTCGCCTCTTGGTGCCATACAGCTGTAACAGGTCCAGCCATCACTTCCACGTTCCAGATCAGAAGCAGGAGGGTGGGGAGTGGGCGCAAAAAAAAAAGGTTCCAAGCAAGCTGTCTGACCCCTGTTACAGAGTTTCTCCCAGAAGTCGTGCCCCACAAATTCTGTTTCTATGTCATTGGCTGACCCTGGCTGCAAAGGAGCCTGGGAAATGCAGTTTTTTTGACGAGGTGACTCACTTCCTGGAATAAAATGAGGGTTCTTTACTAAGGAAGAATGGGAGAGCAGTGGGCAACCAGCAGCCTCCACCACACCCTCCCATTTTGCCCTATCAGTGCGGCTCTAATGTCCCTCCTCAGGCTCTGTCATGGTGGTTGTCACCGCCATCTGAGTGCTGCCTGCCTCCTCCTGCCCTGCGCCCAGCACCCCATGGCACCTGATGGAGGAGATCAGGCAATATTGTGAGTAAGGGAGGGGGTGAGGCCCAACCCAGGGCCCCTCCCTGTACACAGCAGGTGCTCATTGGGTACAGGCTGCCTCCCCAGGCAAACGCAGAGCCCAGGGGACATGACCTTGTCCTCTCTAGCACTTTCTAAGCCCCAAAGCCCTGCTCCTGTTTAATGAGAATCAATTCAGGGGCCAGGAGGCGTCCCTGCCATGTGCTCTCTGGATCGATGGGCAGGCGGGCATTTGGCGATCACTCTGCCCAGTGAGGGATGGGTGGCCCTGGTGCCCTCAGAGGGCGTAGGGACCCCAGCCCTGGGAGAGGAGAGACACGGGGTCAGCAAGGTACCTGGAGAGGCTGACGGAAGAAGATGCTTCCTGGAGCCAGCTGCCAGGCCCAGGGCCCTGACCCCAGCAGCCCCAGGCAGGATAGCCGTGGCTCCCTGGTGGAACACCGTGCTGAAACCCCCGGAAAGGCAGCATGCAGTGAGGACCCTCGAAGCCACAAACTGAGCCCCAGCCCAGATGGGAGCCCCAAGGGACAGACATCCCACCCCAGCTGGGCAGCACGACCTGACCAAGGGGAGACACGGACATTATCTAGCCTTCCTACTACTGCAGAGCCCCCGAGCATGGACTGCAAGCCTGCCTCCGGCCCCCTGGCCCGCCTCAGCCGACGACAGGAAGCCAGGCTGCCTTTTTCTAGGTTCCTGGACGAGGTCACTGTGCGGGTGCTGGACCCCGGGACCCTGGAGGCCTTCTGGGGGCTCAGAGGACACAGGCCAGAGCCATCCCCTAGTGAGCAAGGTCCAGACGTGGCCCAGGAGCCCCTCACAGGAGCTGCAGCCACAGAGAAGACCCTGGCCCTGAGCCGCCAGCTGTCCTCGGAGGTGGCAGCTGAGGCTGCAGGCAGTTTGGGGTCCAGCCGGGCAGTGGAGACCAGTGGGCCTCCTGTAGGCAGCAGCGAGCGTGGAGGCCAAGCTGCCTCCCCGTGGCAGCCTCCGAGCCGGGTGAGTCTCAGATTACCCCCAGCAAGCAGCCAGGGACAGACGTCTGCTGTGGCCTTCCATGTGCCACTTCCCCACGGGTCCTGCCCGGCCCTCGGGGTGCCTGCACCATGAAGGACCTCGCAGGTGACATTCCAGCTTTGGGGCGGGCAGGCTGAGTGTGAGTGAGTGACAGTGACAGTAACTTCACCACCTGCAGCAGAGCAGAGCCCACTGAGATCTGCCACAGGATTTCAAGTTCTCCCTTTGAAATTCTGAACCTCAGACACCTCCCTGTGAGGGGGACGTCCCAGTCCACACCCTTCGCAGCTGCCCCCATGTCATGGAGTTAGAAACTGAGGCCCTGGGGAACGGCCTCTTGCCCCAGGTGACGCGGGAGTCTGGCCTCGGACTGAGGTCTTCAGATCTCACGCAGGTCCCTCTCAGCACCTCAGCAACCCCCCTCCACACACACACATACACAGCCTGGCCTCAGCCAGATGGGCAGAAAGACTTGGTGAGACATCAGCTGTCCTGGGACGGAGCTCTGTCAGCATGCAGCACCCCACACACACACCCCCGGTGCCCATACCCCATCCTTGGCACTGACCTTTTGTCTCTCGAAATGTGTGTCGCCTGGGGCCAGGGTACGTCCTCATTGGCTGTTGATGATAGCTGAGTTGCCTCTGCCTCTCTGTATCCTCACCCCGACTTCTGCCAGCACAAGGCTGAGGTGGGGGGCCCAGGGGCCAGGGTGGTGGAGAGCTCTGCCAGGCCCCTCCCAGAATGGCTTCCCTGGGGGGCAGGGTGTTTTCAAAACCAAATTCTGGCTGAGAATGATAGCTGATACTCACTTAGGATTGACTGGTGTTCTAACTCCCAAGCTTTAGTGCATCCATCCAGGGAATTCTCAGCTCAAGGACCTGCTGCCTGCTGTGTGACCTTGGACAAGTCACCTACCCTCTCTGGTCCTCCGTTTCCCAGGCAGTGCAGAGGAAGTATAAGAGTTTGTGATTTTCCCCTTGCCTTGTCACAGGGAAAGCATCCAGCAGGAACCCAATAAGCATTGTGTCCCCTGCCCCCTCCACAAGGGCCTGGCAGGCTGGCACCCCCTACCTCCCTGCCGCTCTGGGCTCTGCACATCACGCAGACCTCACTTTGGGGAGGCCTGGGCGCCCAGGGAGCATCATGACACCCAGGCCTCTGGGACGATTCTGTCTCAAGGCTCCTTCAACATGCCTCCCGGGGCTGCCAGGCAGCACAGGGCCATGGGGACCATGGGGCCCAGCAGTGTGCTGGTGGCGGGGGGGGGGGGGGGAGTCATAGGGAGCACTGTGCTTGTCCGGCTGGGAGTGTTCTTCGGAAGGAGAGTCAGCCCCCACCCCATTCTGTACCCCCTCCAGGCTGCATCACCTGGTGGGAACCTACTGTGGGCTCCCTCCGCTCCAGCCTCATCAAATACTCAAAACAAACCAGAGAGAGAGACTAGGACCAGGCCCGTCTTGCAGGCTGGGAACTGAGTGAGGCTCAGAAAGCTGAGCCGCAGGGCCCTGGCTGGGCTGTGCCCCAGCTCCGTGAACCCAGGCCGACTGCCTCTCCCTCCGTGCCTTCCTGCATGGGGGTGGAACTTAGAGGTCATGGGTGAAGGGTGAGGGTACCTGGTACACTGCAGGGGTTCAGTCACGGGGGTGCTGATAGCAATGTGGACGATAATGGTCCCTGTCTTGTGTGCCCCCTGCCCTCATGGCCTGGACAAGCCGATGTCCCCAGGGCGGGGGTGAAAATTTGGGGAAGCAGGGCAGACCCCTGGCTTCCAGTCATTAACCCGAAAGCCCTTTCTTGAGGATAGTGCCTAGAGTTTCACCACTTACTACTTCAGGGAGAAAGCTATGACCCGAGGGGGGGCCCCGGATTTCTGTCCTGTCTCTGCCCCATTTGGCAGAGTGGCCATGGCTGACCCTGAGCCTCTCCTTCATTGTCCAGCAAACAGGAAGCCCCTGTAGAAGTTTTCTGGGAACTCCAGCAGTCCCTGTCTACAGACCTAGAACCAAGGCTCATTCATACTATAGTGTGAATGACTCACCCCAGCTGGTTCCTGCAAACAAAAGGGTCAAAAGAAGAGAATGGGAAGGACAGGGCTAGGATCATGAAAGGAGAGGAAGGCTGTGGGCTCTGAAACAGCCAGGGGAGGATGTGACGAGACCCCCAGTGGCAGGCCTGGGAGTACGGAGAGCTACAGTTGGATTCTGTATGAGGGGCTTTCCCACTGAGTAACCTCGACAAGTCCCTCCACCCTATGGGCCTCAGTCTCCCCACCTGTAGGACAAGCTTAGGTGTTGGATGGCGCCTCTCCCACCTCGGGAGGGGCGGCCCCTTCCCGCTCCTCAGGCGTTTGCATGTGGGAATGTGGGCAGGAGTTGCCAGATCTTTCTAAATTTCAGTAGAAGCCAAAAATATGACTTTTAAAATGTAAACTCTCCCAATTTTTAAATGTTGGCTCTTATATTTAAAAAAAAAAAAAAAAGTTGAAACCCTCTCGCAGGCCAACTACAACATGCCAGCGGGCCAGGTTTAGCTCAGGGGGCCAGTTTGCAGCCACTGGGCTAGCCCGTCTGCAGCCGCACAGAGCCGGAACGTGCAGAGGCCACGTGGAGCCCACAGGCAGGGACAGCCACAGGGGCCCCCCTCAGGCCAGGGCCAGGATTCCGGTACTCATCTTGCCGAATGGCATTGGCAAGGACTCGCACCCCTTCCGTTGGTCACACACAAGAGACTGGCGGCTCACTCTGGCATTTCAAGTAAGGTGTTGGTGGGTGACCCTCCGTGTGTGTCGCCCATGCTAGCCCCGTGGGTGATGCGCGTGGACAGGAAGCCAGCTTCTGTACCCATGACAGTCTGTGACACCTCTGATTCCTGCTCCTCCTACCTCCCTGCTGGCTCCTCCCTGGTGTCCGTGGCTGGCTCTGCCCGCTCCCTGAACCCCGACATTGGCAGAGCGCCTTCCCCTCCCCGTCTACGCTCACGACCTTGGCGATCTCATCCAGAGTTGTGGCCCTAAGTGCTGTCTCTCTGGTGACCACTCCCACCGAGTCCCGTATTCACATCCACTAGCCCCTCCTCTGAACTTCCAAGCCTTGTGTCTGCCCCTGTCAGTGTCCCTGCCGGCCATCTGGGCCTGCACCCCCACTGTCTCCCCACCTCTACCCGGTTGCTTAGATCAAGCATTCGCTGTTATCGTTGGTGACTCTCTTTCTTCTGCACCCACTTCTCTTTGTCAGGGGGTCTCCCTCCTCCACCCTGGTCCCCACTCTCCTGAGTTTGTGCAGGCGCCTCTGGCTGGACTCCTTGGGCAGGCTCTGCGCTCAGCAGCCTGACAGACTCTCCTCTGTTCAGCCCTGTGGGGACTTCCAATCCACTCAGGATAGAAGCCAAATACCTGAGGATGGCCTATGAGGCCCCCCAACTCAGCCTCTGCTCCCCACTGGCAATAAGGCGCACCCCAAGTGCAGACCCAGCAGGCACCCTGCCCCCAGCTCCCAGCCTTCGCTCCCGTGTTGTCCTGACTCCCCTGCCAACGGTGGCAACCCCGGCCAGGCTCCTTTTCGTCAGGTTCTCCCAGCAGACACTCTGGGGCAGAGGGACACTCCACTGATGTCTCGTGTAATCTGTCTCCCCCTGCAGAATGTCAGCACCAGGAAGCAGAGAGCTTCCTCTAGTTTGTCTGCTGCTAACCCCACTGGAAGAGGGCACACAGGAACTGTTGAACAAATGCAGGAAGGCAGGGGATGGTGTGAACATCCTAGAAGGTGTCCGACCCAGATAGTTAAATGAAAGGGCTGGCTTTCTGGAGCAACCACAGTCCTCGAGAAGCCCTCTTCCCGAGATAGTCCCTCACACATGTATCTACTTACCTTGTCTCTCACAGTGTCCTTTGAAATTTTTCTGTCCTCCCTAGATGAGGGGGGTTGAGCTCAAAGAGGCCGAGAGCCTCGCCCAGGCTCACATGGCTGCATAGGAGATGGGTCAGTAGAACCCCACATCCACGGAGGGGACTCCCTGGGCAGGGCTCTAGGCACCCATCAGGTTCAGGTGGCCCCCCCGTGTAGGGGCCGGTGTTGAGGGGGGCACGGGATGGTGTGTGAAAGGGGGCTGTGAGAGCAGGAGAGCCGGTGCCTCTGGATGGTGAGTCCCAGCCACTGTGTCCAGTCAGCTGTCACTGATGCCTGCCATGGGAAGCCTCTGTGCCCGGCCTTGGGGATTCAGACATGGTCGCTTAACCAGAGCGACCCTGCTGCCAGGGGCTCAGGAGTGAGGGCAGGGCAGAGACAGGCAAGGACCAAAGAGAGTGAGTCCAAAGAGCTGGTTGTGATGAGAAGTCATTTGATAGGGGGGGAGCTACTTCAGATGATTGGACAGAGGAGGAAGGCCAAGCTATGCAAAGGTCCTGAGGCAGGAGTGAGCTGGGTGAGCCTAGGACCAGCGAGGTAGCCAGTGTGGCCCGTGGGTACCAGCTGAGGGGTCAGAGAGTTAGGTCGGGCTGAGTCAGAACTTACCAACCCACCCCTGAGGCCTGACGGGTGGCTCAGACTTGCTGCCCCACTTCACCTCTGCGGAGTGCCTACTGTGCGCATCAGCGGCAGTGCCGGATGGCTCTGGGAAGGAGGGCACGAGAACTGCAGGGGTTTGCCTCTTAGAGCCTTTGTTTCTGCATCTGTAAAATGGGGGTTACAAGACCCACCTGGAAAAGCCTCAGCGAGGATTACGTGGGGTTGAGCTTCGTAACTGGGTCAAAGGCTGCCCTGGGAACAGCACCGGTGGATTAAGGGTGAACGGGCCTGTGTCCAAGCCAGGTAGCCCTCCTGAAGTGAGTCATACAGGGAATAAGAAAGGGAGCAGGTGGCAGGAGGAAGGTGACGAGGCCACGGAGGTCGCCAAAATGCACAGTCCAGCTTGACCAATAAGTAGGGCTTGTGTGATGTTCTTGGAAAATAGGGGTTATCACCGGGTTGGACCACCCAGAGGGGCTGGACCACCCAGAGGGGAAGAGGTGACTTTAGGGAAGACAGTTATCAGGTCACAGGTTTGTTACAGGAATAGGCATTGGGCTGTGGGGTGACTGAAGGGACAGTGCCCAAATCAGGGATGGACTGTCCCTCTGTGAGCACCCAGAGTGCCTACCTGTGTTTGTTTCACCTGTGTCAGGCGAGCATGGGGTTCCACTTGCCTGGGGGTCCTGGAGGGACCCTGGAGACCCTGAGTGTATTTCTCCATCCTCTCACCCTGGAGATCCGGGGTGTCCCACAGACCCTCCCCCATACTCATGGTCCCCACCAGCCCTTCCCTCCTTGTCTAGTCGATCACCACCTCTGGCTCGAGACCTAGGCAGGCCTCAGTCTCCCCTGCCCAGCCCACAGGCAGATCTCAGCTAAGTTTGTGCCCGCCATTCCATGCTCTGGCTTTGGTTTTCTCATCCATGAAAGGGGCATCTCCAGAACACCCCAAACTCTTGTGGTTATGAATTACAGAGCCACGGCTTGAACATGGGGCTTTGGCCTCGACAGCAAGACCATTGCCAAAGACACAGCACCTTCCCAGAGGGCTGCTTACCCCCCGCCCCCCTCCCCGACACACATACAACCATGCTGCTCATAGCACACACACACGGTTTCATACGGGCCCCCACGCCCCTGGGTGAGATACTGGGCTAGCCCCAGGACATGTGGGGAAAGACAGGTCCTGCCCCAGGGAGCACACCCGTGGTGTGGGGACCTTAACCCAACAACTCCGCTGGGTCTCCCTGAAGGGCTGCCTGAAGGAGGTGGCCTTTAAGGCGGAGGGCAGTAGTTACCCCACTGGCACTGGGTCTGGGAGGAATTTGAGAAGTCATAGGATCTGAGTCAGGTTTCTGAAACAGCAGCATGAAAGGAGGGGCACCAAGGTGCCAGGGCAGGATGTCCTTGTCTTGTCTCCTACCCTGCCCACCCCCTACCCCCACCCCCTGACACCAGGGCAACTAAGCAGCCTCTCCTAAAGGCCCTTCTTGGGGGAAAAATTCCCAGACAGTTCGTTTAGAAGAGCTGAAACACTTGATATAAATAATTAATACTAGATTTTTTTTAAATTAAATTTTAATACATTCTTATTAATTTTAGACAAATTCTCTGGCAGGTCATTCACTGTGAGTGATTGAGGCAACTGGAGACACGAGGGATGTCCCCAGCCTCTGGGTGGGAAAGGTCTCTGAGGACCTCTTCTAGGCCCAGACGGGCTCATTTCCCTGTGGGTCACTTTCTTCTCCCACCGAACAAACTGACCACCGTCCTGTGCAGCAAAGGGACAGTGCTGTGAACTGCCAGGGGTGGTGGGTGGAGGTGTTATTGTTTCTGTTATTCTGCTGACCGAAGAGTCCCAGGTCTAGAATGGGGTTTTCCTTCTCAACCCCTGGAGGAAGGGCTTGCCTCCTTTGATGCCCACTCCCCACCCCAAGAGTTTTGGCCCAGAGCTAATGAATGAGCGAGGATCCGTCCCTCAGGGTGGATGAAGGAGCCCTTGGACTTGGGTTGGGTCTGAACCTGCTCCGGGGTAACAGACGCTCCTCCCACCCTGCGTGCTGGCTAGGGGGAGGCCAGGCCTACGGGGCGTTGTGGGGTGGGGGGGCTGGCCCTGGAGAAGGGACAGGGCTCCTGCCGGGAACTCACAACCTGAAGGGACGCGGTAGGAAAAGCTACGCCACCGTGCCTTGGGCTCCAGGCATGCATTGTCCATGTTTATTGAGCGCCTGCTGTATGCTGGGATCTAGTGCGCTGAGCACCGTGATGGGGACGTGGGAAAGGTGGGCCTGGGGTACGTTGAGGGTCTGGGGGAAACGAGGGCTGAGCAGCCAACTCTTTGTCTCGGAGGCGGAGGGCACGCAGAGGGGGTCTATCTAGGCTCGCGATCTCAGACAACTTTCAGAGTGTCGGAGGTTGTGTCTGGCTGCCAATCGGGGCCCCTTGTGGATGCTCTCTCGCTTTCTTCCGAAATTCCTTCCTCCACCCCAGCCCCTCCGCAGCCCGCGGTGCCGACGGGCAGCAGAGCGCTTCGTTCGCTTCCCCCTACCCACAACCACAGACAGCTTCAGGTGAGGAAACTGAGGCTGGGGGAGTTCCGGGAAGGCCCGCCTGGGCACCCGGGGAGTTGGTGGCCAAGCCTGGCCGAGGCCCCCGGCCAGGGCCTTCCAGCTCGGCGCTGACAGCTGGGCTGCGCCCTCACCCGGCGGGGCGGTGGGGGAGGCGGCGTGGGGCCCGGACCGGAGCGGAGCGCGCTCCCGGCGGACGCGACGCGAGGGGCCGGGATGGGCAGTCATCAGTCTTCCCAGGTGTGTCGAGTGGTCCCTGGGCTCAGCCCCCGGTCCCCCTTTAATGCCAGTCCTGGCACGGAAAGACGAGGGAAAGCCCCCAGGAGCGGCCTCTCCCGAGTGATGGAGAGCCAGCCCCGCGCCCCTCGCTCCGCGCAGGAAGTGCGATCCCGCCCGGGCCGCTCGCGGTCCCTGTGGTTCGCCGGCGCCCTTAGGGTTAACGGCAACGGGTGGGTCCCTCCGCCCCGCATGCGGAGGGGCTGCCCGGTTGCGCGGGGCTGGGCGGGGAGGGTCTCCAAGCCGCTCACTCGTGGGTCTGCGCAAGCCCGGCAGGGAGCCCCACGGGCTAGTCGGTCGCGCAAGGGTTAATCCCTCGGGCTTGGGAGGGGCGGGCCAGGCCCGGAACCTCAGAATCTGAGGGCAGCGGGGTCTCTCATTGAGGAGTCTGAGGTCCCGAAAGCCATCCCCCTCGGATTCTGTGCGCGTCAGGTTCTGCAATCCTGTATGGCCCCCAATTCTCGGATCCAAACATTCTCCTACTCGGAGATTCTGAGATTCCGGGGCTCGTCTTCCTCTGGGAGGGAGCGCGGGGCTAGAAGGGTTAACGGGCGGGGCAGGGGGGAGCAGCGGGGGCCGCTGCTACAGAAGAGTTAACGGGACCGAGCCGGGTACCCCTCTTTCTGGCAAGCTCGGGAGCGCCCGGGGCCATTTCATCCGAGTCCCGGGGCCAGTCCCCTGGTCCCCCCGGGGGGCGTAACTACGTGCCGGGGAGCGCAGCAGCCCGGGAGGGCTCACCTGTTACTCGGCCGCTGCCCCGCGCACCCACTGAGTCCCAGAGACAGCGGTTGGGTGGTGGAGACTGGGGTCGCACGGGCCGGGCTTCCTACTGAGCGAGCCACTCGGGGGGTGCCCCGCCGCTGCGCCCGCCTGTGCCCGCGGTGCCCGGCTCCGCCCGGCGCTGCCACGGAGCGCACGCCTCCAGCCTGCTGACCCTCTCGTTTGGTTTCTCGCAGGCCTCTGCCGCAGACATGGAGAAACTCAGGTGAGTGGAGCGCCTTCCGTGCCGCGGCTCGCGGGCCGGGTCGGGGTGGGGGCGCTGGCGGGCGGCGGGAGAGGGCTGTGCGGAGCGCATCTCCCCGGCCGCCCGCGGCGCGGCTGCCCTGGCTGGGGTGCTGTGCGTGGTGCGTGAGTGCGCGGCGAGACAATGGGGGAGCCCCCGCGAGGCACTCCTTGGCCGGACCCGGGCCGCTGCGGCTGGGGTGGGGGTGCGCCACCACCGCCCGGCCGGCCAGCGCGGTCCCGCGTGCCCTGCCCCGGACTTTCGATGGTCCCCCGGGACCCTCCGGGCTTCCGCTCCCGCTGTTACACACGGGTCTTCGGCGCCGGCTGGTCCCCCAGCCCCTAGCAAACAGTTGCCTGGTTCTGAGCTTTTAAGTTTACGCCGTGAGGGCGGGGGTGGGGGATGAAGCCCTAGCGGGTGGCCGAGGCAGTCCGGTCTTGGAGCCATTTTGGGGGAATCCCGCGACGGTGTCTGGGTAGTGTCCCCGCCGCCTCCCTCTGGGTGCTAAACTTTGAGCCCTTGTGTACGTCCCCGGTCCCTTCACGACCCTCGCGGCAGGCCGGGATCAGCCTATTTGAATATTCACGACTTCCTCCGAGACTTCCCTTGGCCACCCTGACCCCCACTTTGGGAACACCCCTCCTGTGTTTTCCTTCCGGAGTCTGAGCCGAGACGTTGTGTGGGCAGCTAGCCCAGCGCTGGCCGCTGGGTTTCAGCACCATCAACCTGGCCGGTTGGGTCTTTCCCCCGCCTCCCCGCCCCCGCCCCAGGCCAGAATCGACATCCATGGAGGGGACTCTAGGTAGCAGGTGCCCCCGATTCCCAAGGGGCAGGGACCCAGCAGAGCCCACGCTTGTTCCAGGGCAGGTTCCTGGGTCCAGGGGAGAGGGGCCAGGGCCTCTCAGGTGACTCTCAGTGCTGTGGACTCCTGGGGACAGGTGGGCTCGCACGGAGGCCACAGACTGAACACCAGAGCAGGGCCATCTCCTGGCCACTGAGGTGGACTGCAGCCCTCCCTTGCGGGTCCCACAGGGCCAGGACCCATTTGTCTTGGGCTGCATGGGAGGGGTCTGGTCTGTGAGGTTGAAGGTGCTCAGACCCAAAACCTGCCGATGTCTGTCAACCAGGCCTGTCTTGTCATGGTCAAGGTCCAGGGAGCTGGTGTGGCCCGGAGCACAGTAGCCCAGGCTCTGGCCACACAGATAAGCTCAGGTCTGAACCTGGGTCTCTGACCCCAGTCCAGGGGCCTCCCAGGTACCCCACACTGGCTCTCATTTCACCAGTACCGCCACCAGGGTTCAGCTGCCTGTGGGGGAGGGAACAGCTGGGACCTGAGCAAAAGGTAGCATTCATGGGGTACCCCGAGGCCAGCTGGGGGGGGAAGCGTGGCTCTGTGCCTCTCTTTCTCTTTTCTTCTCTCTCTGTGTCCAGTCAAGGCTCCAGAGCACCCATCCTTGTGCTCTGGGTCATGGGGACAGAGACGTAGCCCAGCCTGGTTGGGGACACAGGTGGGTAGGTAAGCCAAGTGAGCAGACCCCCTGCCTGAGCTGCTGAAGGCATGGGGCAGGTCTTTGCTGGGTGGGCTGGGTGCTTCCCTGGGTGGAGTCCTGAAGGCTTGGCAGCTCCCTGGGCCTATGCGCCAGGGCTCATTGGGCTACATGGCCTTTCAGCCAAGGCAGAACTCTGGAGCCGGCCGGACCCTGCAGAGCCTCCCAGGATTGGGAAGGGCCGTGCCTTCTCCCTCTTACCCCATTTGTGTTTCCAGAGCTGTTTCAAGGGACTTTCCAGACCATTCCTTCCCCCCCCCCAGTGTGGGGCTGCCCCCTGCAGGGTTCTGTCCTCATTTAGTGCCTGGGGTCCAGAACCAAGAGGCCCAGAGGGATGTAGGGGCAGTCGATCAGCATGGCCTCCCACGAGGAAGGTCTCAGGGTTTAGGGCCCCGCAGACCCAGTGTCGGGCCAATTCCTAACCCTCTCTGGGCCTCAGTTTCCCTACCTGTAAAGTAGATATCCTAATCACTCCCACCATGCAGGATTGTGGAGAAGATGGCATGGGCGATTGCGGCCAACATCGTCCACCTGGGACCTGACCGACAGCAGGGGGCCCCAGCCCAGGGTCTCTGTGGAGCATCGAAACCATAGGACTATGGGTTCCCTGGGCAGAAAATGCATTTGTGGTCCAAGAGAAGGGGTCCTGGAGGGTCCTGTGCTCCTGCCCCCAGAGTGTGGTTTCTGCACGTATCAGTCAGGCCTGGAATCAGAGTTGAGAGGATGGGTACTTGCCCCACCTACCCAGCCCCAGCCCGGCTGGTAGGAGGGTCCAGAAAATACTTTCTGAATGAGCAGAAGGACTATGCCATTGTGATCTTCAGCAACTCCCTTTATGGCCAGGTTTACAGCTGGGCTCTCCCTGCCCCAGCCCCTCAACCCAGGTCCCCGGGCTGCCACCCCCGAACCCATACCGTAGCCCCCTTCCTGAGTCCCAAACAAGCTGTCACCTTCGCGCCTCTCTGCCTTTGCGTCTGCTGTTCCCTCTGCCCAGAATGCCCTTCTACTTGCTTTCTTGTCCATATGACAAACTATTTGTCCTCCCCGTCACTTTTTCTCTGGGGTTTTTGTGACCCCCTTGCTCCTCACCCCAGGCAGGCTCATTCTCTCTCTGTGGACCACGTTCTGCTTTGACTGCTGAGAAGCAGCGAGACCCAGGCTGGTCCTTCAGAGCAGGGACACGGTCCCATCTACAGATCCTCCCAGGGACCCCAGGTTGGGGACACTAGCCTGGTGAATAAAGGTGGGCTTCCTGGAAGCAAGAACACTTGAATGCAGATTGAAGGAATAATAGGAGTTTGCCAGGATAGACAGGTAGCGCCTCCCAAGAGGTGCAAAGTCCCAGGGGCCTGAAGGGGCAGGATGAGTTCAGGGCGACAGGTGAGGCGTGAGGACTGGAGTTCCCTGGGGCTCCCCTGTCCACCTGGAGTGTCCTCTGCCCACCCCAATGTGAGCAGAGCCTGAATCTGACTCCTCAATTTCTCTAGCCCCAGCCCTTGGCCAGGGCTGGCACACAGTAGAGCTCCCCCAGATCTGGCCACCTTCTGTGACCCCTGCCTCTCTCGCTCACTCAGCTGTCCTGCCCCTGAATGCTTGAAAAACTCTCCCGGTGACACTCCAATATTGGCAGATATGAGTAAGTCCCGGCCGATGGGATCTCTGTGTGCAGAGGCAGCTGCATTTCTAATCCCCAAGTTAATCCTCTCCTCTGCCTTCCTCCGCACATGGTCCCCTCCTCTGCCTTCCTCCGCACATGGTCCCCCGCCCGCACCCCCGCCGCGGCCACTTTGTCTGCTTTGTGCCTTTGGACGAGCTCCTTCCTCCGTGTAAGCTTCAGTCCTCTCCTCTGTCACACAGGAAACCGGGTCAGTCACCCCACATGGCGCCTGGGACACAGGAGGTGCCCAGGAGACCCAGAGCTATTCCCGGCACGCATCCACCACTGCCCCCAAAATAGAACTTTTCAAAGTTGCCGACTGTGATAAGCATACAGAAAAAGTCATCAAGATCGGTGGCCTTTAAGACGACCATCTGGTGACCACCGCCCAGGTTAGGCTGACGACTACCAGCCCCCAGGTGCCTCCCAAGACCCTGCCGCAATCACAGCCGCTTCCAGCTCCCCTGAACTCTCCAGGACCCTGACTTCTGTGATAAGCAGTCCTGTTGTCTTCACGGTCTGACCACCTAGGAGAGCATACCTGACAGCCCTGGCTTCACCTGCCTGGGCTAGAACCTCACCTACGTGGGGTCTTTCAGCCACGGCGTTCGGGATGGCTCTTTTTTTCACCGAAACATTGTGTTTGCCAGAGCCATCCTCGGTGGTGCACGGAGCTGCCCATTCATGGCTGCCTGTCTTAGGGAACAGCCTATGCGAGTGAAGCTACTTCAGTCTGTTTACTCACTGATGCACGTCTGGGCAGCTTCCAGCCCGGATCACTGAGAATATAGCTCCCTTTCTGGGTGACCTGGGAAACAACGGGCTGCATTTCTGGGGGCGTACCTCAGAGTAGAACTGCAAGGGCCCAGGGCACACTGATGAGCGGCTTTCAAAGATAAGGCCACTCCCTCCCGGGTACTCTTGACTGTCACCTTCCCAGCAGGACTTGAGAGTTTCTGCGTCTCCACAGCCTCCCAACATCTGGCATTGTCAGGTGGGCACGGTGCTGTTTCTTGGAGTGGCATGAAATGCGCTTCCCTGGATTGCTGCCCGTGCGCTTCCTCTTCTTGTGGGGTCTGCGTGCAGTTTTCCTATCGTGCTGTCCTGTTGATCTGTGGGGGTCCTGCAGCTAGTCCTTGTCAATCACACGGAGGTAACTGTGCCACCCCCCGCTCTGCTTGCTTCTCCCTTCCCCAACGGTCCTCCTCTAAACAGGAGTTGTTTTTAATGCTGTTGAATGTTTTAGGCTTTTGCTTTCTGATTAAAGCTTTCTGTGTCTTGTTCAAGAAACTTCTGATGACATGAAATTATTGACATTGGTTTTTTGTGTATGGTTTGAGGCTGAGCGCTAGCTTTTTACTTTTTTTTTTTTTTTTTCACATGAACGTCAAGTTCCTGCCCATACTCTTTCATTTATTCCTGTGACCAATATTTGCTACTGTGGCCCTGCCCGTGCCAGAAGCTGTTCTCCATGTGGGAGGTACTATGGGGAAATGCCAGACTTATGTCCTAGAGATACAGTAATTTATTTAGCAGGTCATCTAACAGATTTAAAATCACACCGACCGCATATCCCATGACTCTCCCTTCTAGCTATCAGGACTCCTTGCTATTCCTCAAATACATCCGACAGGCTCCTGCCCCAGGGCCTTTGCACATACTATTCCCTTCTGCCAGGAAGTTCCCACATATCCACATGACTTTTGCCTCCCTTCTTCCACATCTTTCTCAGTGTCATGGGGAGGAGGAGGGCCTTGCCTGACCGCTCACTCCATTTACCACTTCCTCACTGTCTCCATTCCTGCTTTGATTTTTCCTGATCCCCAATAGACTCGTTATTTATTTATTTATTGTCTTTATTTTCTGTCTCTCTCCAGCACAGCAGCCCACTGGTGATGCCCAATGCTTAGAACTGGCACATAGTAGATGCTCAATAAATGCTTTTGAAGGAGACTGAACTGAGGGGAATGGTGAGGAAGAAAGGAGGTGGGGGACAGCTTTCCCCCATTCCTCATGATGCCTGAGAGGGGACTTCCCACTCTGCCCCACAAAGATGGGAGTGCTGGGGAGCATTTGTGTCCCTTCCCCCCTCCATTGGCCCTCGGGGAGTAGTGAGATTTCTTTTTTCATTTTTGGTTTTATTGTTTTTTGGTTTTTGTGTGTGTGTGGGGATATTTTGTTTTTTATTTTAGAAAAGGGAGAGAGAGAAAAGGAAGGGGGTAGGAAGAAGATGGAAGCATCAACTCACTTCTATGTGCCTTGGCCAAGCAAGCCTGGGATTTCAAACCAGCGACCTCAACATTCCAGGTTGATGCTTTATCCACTGTGCCACCACAAGTCAGGTGGTTCTATTTTTTGGTTTTTTTTTTAATCACCCACTGAGAGTCCCTGAGAGCTGTGAAAGCCTCCGGTAGAAGGATTTGGCCTCAACTCTCCACTTTTTATCTCTTCCACTCTATCCCCGCAGACCCAGTCCCTCCCTAAACGTGGTCCCCTTTGAGGCTCTCTGCCCCACTCATAAACCTGATCTTCATGGAAGAAGGTTGATGGACTAATTCTTACTAAGGTATAAATGACTGCCTCACTTTGATATCTCCCTTTGGGAGCCAGGGCATTGCAAAGGGACCCTCCACGTGGACTGGTCTCTCTTGCCTCCTTTCGCCCTGCTCTTCAAAACCTCCTGTTCCCACAGCCCATCTGAGTCCCCACTGTTTTTACAAAGTCTCTCTGAGGAAGTATATAATAAAGAAGGCAGAGTCACCTGGGTTTGAATCCCATTTCTGACACTTCCCGGAAGTGTGGACTTGAGCAAGTTTCTGAACCTCTCTGACCCTCAGTTGCTGCATCTGTAAAATGGGAGTGATAATAATAATCTCATCTACCTTATAAAGTGTCATGAGGATTACATAGTTAATGTGGAACTTGGCAAATGGGTAATGGTGTCTGGGCCAGTTTTGGCTGTTAACTGCCTGCCCCTTCCTCAGATGGCTTCATTTTGCCCAGTCTCTGTTTCACCAACCATTGGAGGGGGGACATTATCCCCACTGTGAAGGAGAGGACCCAGCGAGGTGGGGCAGGGGCGTGACCAGCAGCCCTAGATTGAGGGAGTTTCAGAGTTAGAGGCAGGGAGGGGGCCAACTCCATGCAACCCCACATTGCTGGTCCTAGTGATGGCTGGGCGCTGAGCAAGGACGTGCTGTGTACCCATTTCTATGAGTTCAGGCCTAGAAACAACAGACCCCAGAGCAGCCTGACCGCCACCTCTGGCCCTCCACTCTGTGCCCGGCACTGTGCCCAGCCCGCTCTGGACGTTCTCACTTTACGTCTACAAGAAACTGAGAGCTGCTTCATGTTCCCCATCCCTCACCAAGGCTTGGGTGTCCGGGGCAACAGGGAGCTCTCTGTCATGATGGAGCAGCCACCACGTGAAGACGGGGAAGGTGGAGGTTGGGTGGGCATAGGGGTCACAAGGTGCTTGTTGGGTGAACGCAGCAGAAGCTGGGAGCAGGTGTCCTGGGCTCCTCAGCCCTCGTGGCCAGCAGCAGGGGGCCGCTGTGCTGGGGCAGGGTTGGCGCCTCTGTGCCCTGTGCCTTAGCAGGAAGGGTCAAGGCCAGGGCTGGGAGACTTGGTGCCATTTGGAGTGGCTGCCTTGGAGAGGGAAGCCATTCTGGGGAGGGTCCTAATCTGGGCCCCTGTGCTCACTTGCCAGGGACCCTTGATAAAGGCCCTTACCCCCCCGGCCGCGGTCCCTTCCCCTGGGTAACGGGCGGCACCCCGCCAGCCTTCAGGGAGGACAACCTCTCTGGGAGACCGGATGGGGTTGACCTCAGGGAAGCTTGTAGAGGAGTTTCCCCATAGTCACAAGTGCCCCTTGGGGCTTTGATTACAGGTGGGGAAACTGAGGCCCAGAAGGGCAGACACCTACCATCTTAGCTCCGGTCCTTTCCTTCCAGACTCAGTTTCACCCTTGGGACTGGCTCTTGTGGGTGTAGGAGGTGTGGGGCAGGGGGGGGGGGCTGAACGCGGGGTGGGACCAGCCGGGGGACGAGGACATCTCGGGGAGGCCATGGGGCGTGGAGGGAGCGCAGGGTGGGGCTGGCCGCCTCACGCCCTGCAGTCAGTGCAGTGTCACCAATGAGCCTCCTGCAGTCCTGATTACCTTTATGATCCCCAGAATTCTGGAAAACGGGCCCTCCTGCCGATCCAATTACTGTGTGCCGTGTCCGTTTTCAGTGGCGAGCCGGCTGGTGGGGGAGGTCAAATTAGTACAGCCAGCATGGGTTCCTTGGTGGGTGGGAACAATCCTGGTCATCAAAGGGTTGGATGGCAGCCCCTTCTCACCTGGGCTCCAGGGCAGGGATGGCAGGTGCTGGGGGGTTCATTTGGGAGCCCTGCAGGCCACTCCTCAGGTTGTAGGGCTGGCCCCACGGTCACTCCATACACCAGTTTTCCCCGCGGACACCCCTGAACGCTGGGCCTAGAGGGCAGGCCTGGCCAGGGGCCAGGGGCGGGGTCTGCTGCCAGGCGTGCTGAGTCCCACCCTCTAGGCCCCCCAGTCTAGAGGGGAAGATGGACAGGGGAGTGATGATCATCATTGCCCATCTGGGTGCTAGGAAAGAGGGGACCGGGCCGGGTTGCCAAGGAGCCCCACGCAGCCAGGGGGTAGGAGGGCTTCCTGGGGCCCTCTGTGTGGCTCCCCTCCCCTCTTCTACAGCCGCCTCCTTAGGGCTTCCCAGCCTGGCTCATTCACCAGAGGGACAGCCCAAACCCTGAGCTTGCTGCGGTCCTTCTGCGGACGCCACTGGGCACCTGAAGGGGCAGGCAAGCAGGCAAGACCTTGGGCCCATGCTCAGGGCCAGGCATTCCGGGCCCTCTGCCCCTCCCCCCAGGCTTGCGCTCTGGCCACACTTCTCTCCAGAGGGACCCTGGTCCCAGCCAGGATGGCCTCACCTCCAGGCCTTTCCCCAGGCTGCATCTCCCGCTCAGATGACTGGTGACAGTCTTGCCGCACTTCAGGGCTGGCTGATGACCTCGTGGGGTCCCCTCTGCCTCCCTGCTCGTGCTGCCGAATGCAGTACAGGACACCCAGTGAAATTTAGAGTTCACGTAAACAGCTGGACACGTGTGTAGTTATAAGTACGTTCCGTGCAATGTTTGGGACTGACTCACACTAGACGCGCGTTGATCTGAAATTCAAGTGTCACCCCCATGTGATCATTTCAGGGAGTTCAGTCCGTTGTAAGGAGCAACTTCTTTGGTACTGGCCGGAGAAACAGAACCGAACCCTACAGCCCCAAACCCAGAGGCAGGAAACGCCCACAGCACCGGCCACCGTGGAGGGCAGTGCGGGGCGGAGGTCAGCGGCCTGCAGCCTGTGGGCCTGGAGCAGGTGCTCTCCCACGCTGAGCCTCAGTGTGCTCATATGGGAAATGTGTTCATGCGTGTGTTTTTTTCATTCATTCAGCAAATGCTTATTTGGTTCTCCTGCCTGCCAGGCTCAGGGAAGGCCTCACTCGGAACGTTGCACTTAGATGTTGAATGAGGGAGCAGAGGAGCGGCCATGGGGGACGCTGGGGACAGAACCCGGGCGGCAGGGACCCCCAGGTGTGAAGGCTCTGAGGCAGAAAGCGCTCGGAGTAACCAGAGGTAGGAGGGATGGGGGAGGTTGAAGGTCCGGTCCCATAGGCAATGCGGAGGCCCCTGTCCATGGGGTGTGACATGTCGGGGTGGACACAGGGGCAGGTTTTGAGCTGAGGGAGGGATGGATGGGCCCTGACTTTCAACAGGATTCCTCTGGCCAAGAGTGGATGAAGGCAGGAGGTGTGCGGCAATTAGAAGGTTGGGCAGTGGTCCCGTGAGGGCCGTCGGGCCCAGGGTGGCCGTGACACGGGAAGACGTGGAGGCTGTCCTCTGTGTCTGTGCTGCCGAAGGGAGCACAGGAGGCTGAGCCCAGAGCCTGAGCCCTGAGGGGCGGTGGCTGGTGGCAGGGGACACAGTCACGTGGCCACGGTGGCTCTGTGCTGCCAGCCGGAGTCCAGGTGGACCCAGAGGCGAGGTCACGGGGACAGACCCACCTGCAGTCAGGGGAAATGTAGATCCGGGCGTCCTCAGCAGAGTGAGGCTATTAGTGGCTGGGGTCCACATGGGGTGAGAGGTCCCCGGGAAAGGGAAGGGTTGGAGGCCTGATTCCGGGAACCCACCAGGGCCAGGAAGGAGGTCAGGGAGGTGAGGAGCATCCACAGACGAGGCTGACAAGGGCAGCCAGGGGTGGAGGTGTCTGCGGCACGGTGGCATTGGCTGCTGAAGGCTCAGGTCACGTGAAGGCCAAGAGGGATCAATGAGAGCAGGTTGGTGGCATGGAAGGGACAAGAGACAGGTGAGCGTTGGTCCCGGCAGGATGGCCGGGAGGGCAGACATGTCCGCGGAGCAAGGAGCAGGGTGGCACCCGGACGGTTCAGAGAGTGTGCTTCTCAATATGGGAAATGGAGCCACATGTTTTTGTGCTGGGGAAGGTTCCAGAAGGGAAGGAGAGGTTGCTGGTTGGGATGGAGGGGAAGCCTGTGGGCTGAGGCTGGGCCTGGCCCAGGCGGAGGGCTGCCCAGCGGCTTGTCTGTGGTAACAGGCGGGCGGGTGTCAGGCGGATGCTAGTAGGAGGGAGACCTGGCAGCAGCGTCTGTGGAAGTTCCCTCTGAGTGGCTTCCTCGGAAGAGGAGGTGGGTCCTCAGCTGGGAGGGAGCTGCGGGGGGGCGTTGGGACGCTGAGTGGGGAGGGCTGGCTGTGAAGACATTCTGCACGTGGTGAGGGGGAACAAAGCAGAGGGAGGGTCCCAGGGGGGCCTGTCATCTGTGCCACGTGACCTCCTGCCCTCTCTGTGGTGCTGGCACCAAGTCCATGGAGCGGTGACCCGAGCCACAGAGGGGTCTGGCCACAAGCAGTGGAGAGAGGGGGCAGGGGACTTGAAGGAGCGACTTAGTGACGGGGTGTTCATGACGAGAAGGCAGGGAGGGCTCTGAGGGGTGAGGGGCGTCAGAGGATGTGAGCGACGGGAAAGAGTGGGTTCCAAAGTGGGGTGGCTGGGGGGCCCAGCGCTGATGGAGACAGCGGGCAGCCTGGGTACCTGGGGTGGGACTGGAGCCTCCTCCATGTTACTGGGGGTCGGCTGTGCACTTCGATGTGCCAGGCTCAGTGCTGGGGCCGCACATTCCCTGCCCCTGACAGTCCCCTCTTCCTGCCCCGGGCTCTGGCGGCCAAGGTGCCATCTGTCCATCTTATCTTCACAGGCCCTTGTGGCTTGAAGGGGTCGACAGAGCCCCACGTCGCGGGATCTGGAAGCCTGGGTTTGGCCTGCCCTGACTCACACGTGACACTTTAAGTCATGAGGCCACCCTGGGCCCAGGTTCTTTGTCTGCATTCGGGTATGAAGAGAACCAGTGTGGGCATCGGTGGGCCATGAGCTGCTGAGAGTAGGCATCAAGGGACACACAGGGCCCATGGCCCGCTGTTCTCAGTGGCTCTGCCCCCCCTTCCTTATACCCCCAGAACTCGGCTGTTTATCTCTGTTTCTCTCTGGGGACCGGAGTCCCCAGGCCTTTTCCTGATGGGCTGCCCGGAGGCCATGGGCACTCTAGTACATGACAATTGGGCCCTGCCATGTGCTCCGCCCTTCCCCAGGTACTAAGACCCTAAGGAGGAAGAGCAGACACAGCCCCTGTACCCAAAGAGCACCTTCTGCATTGTAAGGCTGGGACAGGGATAGCAAGGAGGTCTCCTAACCCAGTGGAAGATCAGGGAAGGCTTCCTGTAGGAGGTGAATAGAATGACCCAAAGAGCAGGGAAGGGGATGTGCTGAGCAGGAGGGGCAGCATATGCAAAGGCCCAGGGGTGATTCTAAAGGTGTTCTGTCCACCTGCCCAGGTTGTCCTGCTTTGCCCCAACCCTGGGCACCGCTGGGTCAGCCCACCTGCCGAGGGCTCACCGGGCCACAGTGCCACCAGCTGCCAGCACATGGTTCTTCTGCCTTGGCAGAGAGAGGGGCCGCGGGAGCAGGGCTGCGGCCGCCTGATAAGATGAGGCGAGATGAAGCATTTCCTGTGCCGCCTCCAGCCTCCTGTCTCTGGGCAGGAAGGAGTGGCCAAGTGGCCAAGTCACCCAGGGCCACGGGGAAGTGGGGAGGGTTCCACCGGGTGGCCTTAGTCGGGCAGGGCCTGGGCAGATGTCCAGTGTGAGTCTACGCAGGCTTGAGTGGGTGACCCCTCCTGGCTGTGGGCCCCCATGTCAGCACTGTGACAGTCCCCTACTGTGGCCCACGTGCTCACACGCACGCACGACCTTCTCTAGGGGCTTTGCACAGCCACCTGGCGGCCATGACGCTGGTGTTGGAGCCGTCAGCTCTGTGCATGTAGTGTTGCTTGTGTCTGCTGCAGAGGTCAGCCAGGGGTGTCCAGGGTCTGGCTGGGTGAGTCAGAGCCACAGAACAGGGCCGGCCAGGTGCCCAGCACTGTTTCCCTCCAGGAAGAAGCTAAGGGGCCCAACAGGAAGCAGGATGGGCTATCCCGTGGGACCACAGGCCCCAGCTGCCCTTGACCCTCTGCGGGTCGCTTCCCCTCTTGGGCTCCAGCCTCTGCCTCCTGCCTCCATCAGGCTGGCGGTGGTCAGCCTCACAAGGTGATGGCTGCGTCTTGTCTGGTCACTTGGTGCTGGAGACGGCTCAGTGAGAAGTATACAGCAGTGGGGTCACCTCAGCAAGCAGGGAAGAAGAGCTGACCCGGCACTGAACCCCAGTCAGGTCGTGTGACTTCCTTGATCGCCGTGAGCCTGTTTCCTCGTCTGTAAAGTGGGTGGCCTCAGACCAGATGAACAGGTCTGTGAGTGTGCCTGGGGCGGGGTGGGTCCTCGGAAGGCACTGGGGGAGGGGCGGCCCCTCGGGAAAGGCCCAGACTGGGCTCCCAGTGAGACGCAGAGGATGGAATCGGCAAGGCACTGGTCAAGGTCGAGGGGAGTAGAGAAGGACTCTCTGGAGACAGTCAGAACAGCCGGGGCAGGTGCGGGTTTCTCGGCGGGGGGTGGGGTGGGGTGGGGGCACTGACTTCCTACAGAGACTGTCTTCCTTCTGAGGCAGGCCCGGCTCATGGAGCCTACAGAGAGATGCAGGAATGGTCCCATGTAGGGCAGGGGGCAGAGATGATTGGTCCTGCCGGGACCCTGTCTGAGGAAGGCTAGTCCCCACCCCACCCTGCCCAGGTAATCGGGTTGTTTCCCCGGGGGAATGAGATGGTGGTGGGGTGCAGCCCGGCCCCGGAGGCAGGGACTGAGGGAGGAGGAGGGAAGGCCTATAAAGAGACAGGAGGTCATGTCCAGCTGAGGGACTGGCAAGGACTAAGGTCCTGAGATGGGAAGGGAGGGGCCCGTGCAAATGAGGCATGCCGGTGCAGGGCAAGCTGGGAGCCGTCGTGGGTTCCAGGGGACCGGGGTTTGGGCTGAGACCTCACGGGGGATTCTGACCAGAGGCGGGCATGGTCTGGCTGGGCTTAGTGACATCTGGCGGCTGGGGGTCCTTTGGAGTGGGACCTGCACCGTTGCTCAGCGGCAAGCAGGACAGGGACTCAGCCCCTGTACCGCTCACAGATAAGAAGCAGTAGTTGATCCCACCCCAGGTGGGGTAGGGTCATCCAGGTCCCCCACTGGGCCTTGGGTGGGGAGGAGTTAACCTGGAGTTAGAAGAAGTGAGTGCCACCCTGGCAGAGGGGACGTGGGGACAAAGTCACCAAGATGTGAAGCTGCCTGCAGCATGTGAAGAATCACAAGCAATTTGGCATTGCTGGAGCATGACTGGGGCCGGCGAGGGCTGGGGAGGTGGGGAGGCGGGCCATGCCCGTGGGGTGTGTGCCACAGGGACGCAGGCTCTTGCCTGACTGTGGCGCCTGGGTGCGGGGTCGTGACTCCTTCAGCCCCCCACTCAGCCCCGCCCCAGCAGCACAGCCCACCACAGTGAACCTCTGCCCTCAGTAACCTTGTCCACAGCAAGGCACAGGGGAGGATTTCCTCCCTCCTCTCCCCAGAGCTCAGGTGTCCTTCCTCCCCTGTGCCCAGCATGGTGCCATAGGCATCGGAACAGGGAGAGCAGACAGCCCAGGCCAGGGCCCCAGGTGGCCACAAGGGGTGGAGGAGTAGCAGGAGGCTATCTGGGACTGAAGGGGAAAGAGAGGGAGGAACCAAGAAAGGCTTCCTGGAAGAGGTGTCATTTGAGCTGAGCCTCAAAAGAAACGTATGGATCTGGGGACTCAGAGTAAGAAGGCAAGGGCATTCCAGGTGGAGGGAACAGCATAGATAAAGGTCTGGATGACGGATGTGGGTGTGGCCACCTTTGGAGGGACACAGAAAGGAAGGAAGAGAGTGGTTGTCCCTTTTAGAAGGTGGAGTTGGAAGGGGACCTGACTGGCTTGAAAGCAAAGCATCCTGTCCTTCTGCCTTCAGGCAGGTATTTGGGGGTCAGGGAGTGGCCTGTTCCTGGACTAGGTCAGAGGGCAGCCACAGTGGCCACAGCCACCTGCACCTGTCCAATGGGGTGATAGAGTCACTCCTCCCAGGCTGACATGAGGGAGATGCGCCTGGCACGGGATGAGTGTCCACTTCCCCTCCCCACCCCCAAAGATCCACAGCCAGTCCCGTACAAGGCTGGCCCTGCTGGGCTCTCCCTGTCCCTGAGCCAGCTACTCCCTGGAAGAGGAGTCAGACATGTTCTAACATCCTGAGCCCCAGGGTCCAAGCATGCCCAACTCACAGGGCTGGGTGGCAGCTGTTCCCCACGTGAGGTCAGCTACATCCATGAAGGTGCCCAGGGTCACTGCGGCCCCCATGACTCCGCACAGGTCAGTCTTGGGGGTCAGGGCCAACCCTCTGCCCATCTTCTGACAGCAAGAACAAGAAGGTAGCCTGGCATGTCCATCTGGGGATGACCCTTCGACTGGTCATCATCCCCGGGACCAAAGCTCCATCATGCCGGCTCCTTCGAGAGCCATCCCTGGCCCTGCTAGGGAATCCGATGGGAGGCAGTTAACTCTCTCCTCTGCTGTCTTGTGGACGGTGGCCTCTTCTGCATGGGCCCTGTGAGCAGGGTGGCCCATTCTACAGGCAAGGACAGTGGGGCTCACAGTCCAGGCCTAGAGTGTTCCTGCTATGCCCCTCAGCCTGTCAGATCCATGCTTAGGATCTTTCTCTATTTTTGAATCAAAATTTGATCCTTAGTAAACTTTTTCCTTTGATTTTTTTTTTTTTTTTTTAGCCTCACTGCAGGAATTGGGACAAAACCAGAAAAATATAAAAGAAAAAATTTAGATTACCCAGAATGCACCACCCAGGCATAACAACATAACATGTCCTCTCCTTCCCTTGTTTCCCGTGGCGGTTTGTAGGCAGTAACATCTTTAAGGGGGTTATACTGCTCTTTCTCTTAACGCTTGCGCGCCATGTCCCTAAGCATTCTCGAAGCTTCTTCTTTTTTGAGGGGACCAGCAGGGATGCTGAGTCCCTGGAGAGACCACAGGAAGGGGTGCCCGGTGAGCGCACCAAGGTGCTGGTGTTCATCTGTTTGCCCCCAGGAGGGTGGCATTGTGCCAGGACCGGGCAGGCCCAGGTCATTTCTCACCTCCAGCCACACAGCTTCCACCCCACCCACACTGGCCACAGGCGGGCTGGGGTGAGAAGGGGTCCCGAGGAGGGTGAGGCGGGCCTGCCCTGGACCCCTAACAGTGGCCAGGTCTCACGGCCTCTGGAACCCCGTCCTGCAACTTTCCATATATACCAGCCCATCACGGTCTCCCCGCAGAGCTCGGGGGCCGGAATCACACTTCCCTCCATTCTCCTTGCCTCCTTGGGTCTCTGACCAGTGGGGTCTTGCACACAAGGGTCAGTAGCCAAAGGTGACCCCAGAGCTGGGGAGCCTGCCCCGCATGATGCCCCTCTGAGGCTGTGAGGGTGGCTGCAGGCCTTTGGAGGGACAGGATACCGGACAGGTGACCATGCCACTGGTGGGACTCAGTGCCATCAATGAGCTCAGACTCTGAGGGTTGACCAGCCAGGGTGGCAGGTGCATAGGCTGGGAGCCCCCGCCCTGGTTCCTCCACCCCCACCCGGCCACCTTGCAATGGAGTCCTCGTGCCCGTGCGATGTGTGCCCGTGGCGGGCCTGGCGTGGCCCCCGGGCCCTATCTGAGCAGCTCTGTCCTCTTCGCCCACAGGCTGCGCAGCCCCTGGGTGCCCTCGTGCCTTGGGCAGCCCCGCGTCCTGCAGGGCCGACTGGCCAGGTCGTCGCCCTCACTCTGGGACAGGTAACCTGCCTGTTGTCTCCTCGGCCCCTGGGTGTCTCCAAATGTCCCTTGTGTGCATCCCAAGACGGATGGGGAGGCCCACCGAGGGAAGGGTGACAGACACCAGCACACCCGCACTGCTCCTTCTATGCCGGCCCATCTCGGAGAAGAGGCCCTCACGCCCACAGCTCACGCCCCTCGCCAGCCCTGAGGGCCCTGTCCCTGGGCTCCGGCCTCCTGGGGACCCAGGCAGCTGGGATTCCTCCAGGCTCCCCTTGGCACCCAGCCAGCTTATCGTGGTTCCCCTGGAGGCAGGAAAGCACTTCTGGGCTTCCCGTGAGCAAGGAGAGAATGGAGGGGTGCCCGCCCACCCCCACACACCCTGTCGGGTCTGTGGGTCTGCTTCCGGTCCTGCTGTAACTTCCCGGATTTAGGTGAACTGAGGTGACTTCACAGGCTGTAGTCTGAGCAGGGCTCTTCCAGTCCCCTACCCGGAAGGTTAACACTGGTCAGACCTCCACACCCTCCCGTGCGTCTAGGGTTCTGTTTCCAGGTCCCAGAGACCAGAACCAGCCCCCACCCAGGGCGGGGCAGAGCTGCTGAGCTCGAGGCTGTGCATGCTCCACAGGCCTCACTTCCACACGGGGCCTGCCTCTGGGGTCATCGCTCTGTGGTCCCGATGGCCCAGGGTGGTGCGGGGACCACAGTGACCACCCTGCTCCCGAGCGTAGGTGCCCCGCGTGTGGGTGCATGCTCCCCCATTTTACAGACGTGGGGACAGGCTGAGGCCAGGCAGAGCTTGGGTTAGTGCCCTGGGAGGGGAGGTCCGTTCTTGGACCAGACCAAGGCGGGGGACATGTCCAAAGCTTCTGAGAAGCTGGACCCCAGGACTTGGTGATGGTTGTGAGGGGCAAGGAACAAGGAGGGGTCACCCTGACCTTCCGTGTTCTGACTGGGGACTGAGGGAAGCATGCCCTTCCTGGGACAGAGAGTGGTCAGCGTTAGACTCATGGAGTATGAGGTGCTTGTGGGCTGTCTGGGTGGAGAGGCCAGGAGGCAGCTGGACCTGGGGGAGGGGAACTCAGACAGAGGCCCGGGCTGGAGACAAGGTGGGGGGGGGTGATTGGGGGGCTCTGTGTGACGCTGGGTGTGGGGAGATTCGGCCTGAAATGTGCAGGCAGGAGCGGGAGGGCCAATCAGGGCCCTGAGGACCAGCCTGGGCAAGGTCAAGGGGACTGCAGACGAGACAGCTGGGCGTCGCAGACACATGGGACCATGTGGTGGGGTCCTGGGGCGGGCCGGCCTGGAAGTTTGCTGTGACAGAGTCCTGGGCACCTGGGACGGGGTGGGGTCAGGGGCTGGCCAGGGTACAGCTTGGGGTGGCTGGGTGTCAGGGGCTCAGGCAGGGATGGAACAGCGTCTGTGGGTTGGTGGGGCAGAGCCATCTAGTACGTCTGGAAAGCCATCCAGAGGCCCAGGGTTAACTGAGGCTCAGGAACGAGGGTTCCCTGAAGTGGGGTGCCTCGTAAGCGGGTGGTCTCAGCCCCGGGGTCCCGCAGATGGTTCTGGCTCTGCCCAGAACCCAGCTCACAGCTCTGCCATATTTATCCATTGCACTCGCCTTGTTGACGAGCCTGCTCCCTTTTCATCCCGTCTCCCCGGAGACTGCAGGCCCCGTGGGGTGGGAACGGCGTTTGTCTGATGGCTGCTGGGAGGTGCTGGGAGCAAGACGGGGCCCGCGGGAGAAGAAAAGCGGGTGACAGTGGGTGTGTTGTAGGTGGTGGGACTGGGGCATAGCAGGAGTGGGCAGTGTGGGAGGTGCCAGGGACCCAGCAGGAGTGGGCAGTATGGGAGGTGCCAGGGACCCAGCAGGAGTGGGCAGTGTGGGTGATGGCAGGGACCCATCAGGAGCGGGCAGTGTGGGTGATGGCAGGGACCCAGCAGGAGCGGGCAGTGTGGGTGATGGCAGGGACCCAGCAGGAGTGGGCAGTGTGGGTGATGGCAGGGACCCAGCAGGAGTGGGCAGTGTGGGTGATGGCAGGGACCCAGCAGGAGCGGGCAGTGTGGGTGATGGCTGGGGCCCATCAGGAGTGGGCAGTGTGGGTGATGGCAGGGACCCAGCAGGAGTGGGCAGTGTGGGTGATGGCAGGGACCCAGCAGGAGTGGGCAGTGTGGGTGATGGCAGGGGCCCAGCAGGAGTGGGCAGTGTGGGTGATGGCTGGGACCCAGCAGGAGTGGGCAGTGTGGGTGATGGCAGGGACCCAGCAGGAGTGGGCAGTGTGGGTGATGGCTGGGGCACATCAGGAGTGGGCAGTGTGGGTGATGGCTGGGGCCCATCAGGAGTGGGCAGTGTGGGTGATAGCTGGGGCCCATCAGGAGTGGACAGTGTGGGTGATGGCAGGGATCCAGCTGTGCTTATGGGTTGGTGGCCAAGGTGGGGGAGGAAAGGTAGCTGGCTCAGAGGTGGGTGTAGGGGTGCTGTGGGGCACCCTGTGGGTACTTGGCCCCCAGGATGGGGTAGGGGTGGTGTGCAGGGCACAGTGAGCTAGCTGTCTTTGCAGGTCTCAGAAGTGCCAGGGTCCAGAGGCTGGTTGTTGATGGCCCAGCATTATGGCTAGAGAAGGCGCATGACTCAGGGCTCAAGTGGCCACATAGGTGGATGGGTGTGGGCACTGGGTGGTCCCCTGGGGACGTGTGCTCCTTCCAGTGGGTCTTTCCTCAGACCTGGGCGTCTCTCTAGGCAGGGCTTTGTGTCCACGGGGCAAGATGTAGACAGTGCCCACTTCCCAGGGGGTTATGAAGTTCCGAGGACAGATAATCCCATGTCAGTTACCTGAGCATCAGGGCTCATTGTCCTGGGGTCTTGGAGAAGCACCCAGTCTGGATGGGGGGAACAGAACCTCAAGTCTTCATGAAGGAAGAGGGTGTGAGCAGGCCTGGCTTTTCCTGAGTGCCCAAGGCTGTGTGCCCCTAGCTGGCCAGCCTTGTGGATGTGAGCATGCCCACCTATCCTCTCCCACGCCCAGACTCAGGCAGCTTGCTGGGGCCACACAGCCAATTTGGGGCAGGGAAGCTTGGTCTAGGGCATGGCACTGCCACCTCTGGTCCTCACCATCCCCACCCAACGCTGCGGAGGAGCCAAAGTCGGGGGCCCTTGTAAGCTAGAAGTCCACTTCATGAGCCTGGGTGCTAATACGCACTCTCTTATCCAGGTCCTGTAAGCCGTCCCAAACACTGGCCAGGTTCTGTGGTCACCGAGGTGACTCCGCAGGGGTTTCCTTCTGACGGGGCGCTGCCAGGGGCACAGGGACTGCCGGGGCCAGACTGGCTTAGTGTCAGAGGCACTGACCCCGAGGGACCCTAACCCTCGAGTGCCGCCCGCTGGGGAAATGGGGGCTGGACAGGGGCCGGGTGAGTGTATGCGCGCGCGCGCGCGAGTGTGTGAGTGCGGCCGGGCGCAAGCGGTGCGCACCCCTGGCGCGCCCGGCCGGCCCGCGTTTCCCACGCTCAGCGCCGCGGCCCGGCCCGCCGCCGCGTGTCGTTGCAGCGCGCTGCAGGAGCAGAAGGGCGAGCTGCGCAAGCGGCTGTCCTACACCACGCACAAACTCGAGAAGCTGGAGACCGAGTTCGACTCCACGCGCCACTACCTGGAGATCGAGCTGCGGCGCGCGCAGGAGGAGCTTGAGAAGGTCACGGAGAAGCTGCGCAGGTCAGGGGGCGGGGCCTCGGGGGAGGGGGAGGGGGAGGGGCGGCGCGGGGCTCAGATCCGCAGCTCCAGAGCTCTGCCTCCCATCGGAGCCGGTTGACTCGGCTGGTTCGGTTCGGTTCGGCTCCAAGAAGATGAGTCCAGGGCCCAGGAGGGTAAGCTCTTTTTCCAACGTCACACTTTGTTCCAAGAGTTACTGAATCAAGATCTGAATCCGGGTTTGGCCACTACCAGGGACAGACAGGCTGCTTCCAGCCACCTGCCCATCACTGCTCATTTCTCATACTGATTTGGTGGGGCGGCAGCTGCATGACACTAAAGCAGCCACCTCCAGACCCTAACTGACCCACCGGGGCCCCAGCCCCTGTCCCCTGGGTCCTCAATGGGAAAAGCAATGTCTAGCCCTGGGGATGAACCAGAGTTTAGGAACAGTTAGCTCCCTTGGGCAGCATGGCAAGGCGTGAAGTTTCCCGCCAGGTGGAGGGTCCCCGAGGCATTATCCCCTTCAAAACCAAACTTCTCAAAACAGTGTGCTTTGCCCGTTTAAGGTGCTTATTTTTCTAAAACGTATTAAACTTTCCAGCCTTCCTTTCGGAAGACCGTAGAGAATGCAAACTCGGTTGTTGGCTCAGTTTCTTTTAAATATGTACAGAGCATCACGGCTGGTGCTGCCCATGCTGGGATTTCAGGGAGTTTATCCCCCTCCGAACAGAGGGGACAAAAATCCATCCTGCTGGATTTTTTTAATGTCACCATAGAGTCGTGGGAAGAACCAAGCTTGGACAGTCAATTAGATTTCAGTTAAAATCTCAGCTCTGCTACTTGCTGCTTTAAGCACCTCTAGCCTCAGTTTCCCTATTATTGGGGGTTGGGAGGCAGCCACGTTGCACACAGGTTGTCAAGAGGACTGTCATTGTCCCAAGCTCCTTCACGTTCCGCTCTGTGGCAGTGGTGGGGGTCCAGAGCCTCTGATTCCTGCCCCTAGCACTTGCGGCCACCTTCACACTTCCTTCAGGGGACCAGATCTTGTCACCACGTGTCACCAGCACTCACCCGAGGGCCTGTCACAGTCTTAGGTCTCTTCCCAGCTAGTCTGTTATTGAACAGCAACCCCGTAGCCAGGCTTGGCAGCACTGTGTGTAAAATGTGAGTTAACAGGCTCTGAGGGAGGACCCGGCAGAGTCATTGGTGAACAACAGGCCCTCCTTTCTATCTCCAGGGGTCTTCGACCCTGATCCGGGGAAGGCCTCCAACAAGTTAGCTTTAACCAGATGTTTTCTGCTGTGCGTGGAGGAGCAGTTAGACCAGGGTGGGCTCGATGGGTGGGCTCATGGGCCTCTGTTCTGCCTGGCGCTGCTCAGGGGGCCATGCGGCCATGGGGGGGTCATGGGTAGGCCTGGCCTGGCACAGCAGTGGCCACATTGCCTCCTGTTCCAGGATTCAGAGCAACTACATGGCACTGCAGAGGATCAACCAGGAGCTGGAGGATAAGCTGTACCGCATGGTGAGCCCCCCCCCCCGACCCCCGCCATGGCCCTGCCCAGCACCCCTTCCCTGGGCTCCCAGCTCTGGTGGGGCACCGCTGACCTAGCTCTTGTCCCCTGGTCCATGCAGGAGCTGGGTCACAGGCCTTACTTCCTGACGCACATGCACACACCCGCACCAGGGCTGGGCCTGTCCCACCCTTTCTACACTGAATGGGAGGGTGCTCTCAGGACAAGCGAGATGTAGGGTTCAGACCCCGTGAGCCTCAGCAGCAGGGTGAGAGCGCCCAACCTGGAGGCGTGTAAACGGGGTTATGGGAGAGAGGGGACATGCACTGGGGATGGTGACCCCAGGTCAGCATCCGCCCAGAGAGGCGGGTCTGGGAGGACAGAGGCCTTAGTGCAGGCCCTGAGAGAGCCAGGGCCAGGTCTGAGCCTCGCAATGCCTCTGCTAAGGACCTGTCCCTCTTACTGTGAGGAGTAAATGTGGTGGTGTCAGGGCCTGGCCCGGGGACAGAGACCCTCCTGCAGATGCTCACACGTCTGTGTGTGACCTCAGCAGTGACCTGTCCTCTGCTGATGGGGCTGGCTTCTCGGTGTGCAGGAACAGAAAGGGAGATGGCAGGCTTGCTGGCGTTCTCTGACTATGAAGGAAAAGTTTCTAGAGTTCTCTCCATCAAGGGGTTGGGCGGGTCCTGGTGCTTTCTCCTCACCTCAGGGGGAGGAGTTCCCTCTCTTTCTAGTTTGGTTACAAGCTTCCTTTGTTTCTGAAAATCAGAAATGAGTGGTCACCACCTGCCTGCCTTCACGGCGCTGTCAGAGAGCTGTGGCAGGCCAGCCTAGGGGCTGGGCTGGCTCTGCCTGGGACCCTGGGCCTCAGTTTCCCAATCTGGCGATTGAGATGGGCCAGGCTTCGTGCCGAGCACAAAGCCTCCTCACCCTGGATTCCCAGGAGGCCGGACATGGCTCTCCCGTGGCACAGATGAGAAACCGAGAGTTTTCTCAGGGAGGCAGTGACTTACCCGAGGCCACCTGGCTTCTCAGTGGTGGAGCAGAATTTGAACCTGGGTCCAGCTGTGCTCTTAGCCCTGTGTTCCGTGGCCCTCCAAACACCTCGGCGTTAAGGGTTGCAAGAGGGCACACCGGAGGCCTCAGGGGATAACTGGACTTGAGCCCGGGCCTTGGCTGACTACTGACCACTGACCACCTCCTTCCGTTGCCTCCTCCCCGCCCCGACCCAGGGCCAGCACTATGAGGAAGAGAAACGAGCACTGAGCCATGAGATTGTCGCCCTCAACAGCCACCTGCTGGAGGCCAAGGTGACCATCGACAAGCTGTCGGAGGACAATGTGAGTGTCCGGTCATTCTGACCCCAAGGGGCCCAGGGTTGGGGTATAGCCACTCCCCCTAGGCATCAGAGCCAGGTGGGCACCCATCGGGACTGATTTCAAGGCCCCCTGAGAAGGAACCAGCTGCCCTCCACGGATCTCTGACCGCTGACTACATGTTCACTAATTAGTGTCTGCTCCTTACCAGACCCAGCTGGGCTCTGAGACCCTAGTGTGAACAACACAAGCAGGAAATCCCCTGCCCACATGGAGCTGACACCTGAGTGGGGAGGGAAGAGAGACAACAAACAAGAGAAATACACAAACTCTGTAGTGTGTTAGAGGTGCTTAAGGTTGCCAAGAAAAATCAGGACGGGAATGGTTGAGTTGTCAGTTGCAAGGTTTGCAAATCTCAATGGGACGCTTCCGGAAGAGGCTGCTGGAGCCAAGGCCCGAAGGGGCTGCGGGAGCCAGCCTCTCCCCACTGGGTATCCAGGGACAAGAGGCCAGGGTGCACCAGGATGAGCGGAAGGACAGCAGGGAAACCGGAGTGGGCTCTCAGTCGGGGAGGGGCTGGGGTCTGAGGTCAGAAAGATCAGGGGAGGCCATGATGTGTCGGCTCCTGTAGGGACCTGGGGTTTATCCTGAAGAAATTAGGGAGCCGCTGAAGGCTCTGAAGCAGAGGCATAACCCGAGTGGACGCCCCTTCTACTGGGCTCACACGCCGCCCTGCTGAGAACACACTGTAGGGACCAGGGCAGGAGCTAGAAGATGGAGGAAGCCATGGCAACAGTCCAGGCACAACTGGTGGAGGCTCCGCTGGGAGGTGGGCAGAGGCCTCGGAGCCCGGTTCTGTCCTCAGGATGGACGGAGGCAACAGGACTGGCCGAGACCTTAGAAGTGGGAGTGAGAGGAGATGGGTTCTGTCTCTCCCTGGGCGGGTGCACCTGGGGCGGAGTAGCTGGCTCCGGTGTTTACACTGACCGAGCGGATGTGCCCAGGGCAGCCGGCATGCGGCCCTGCATCTGGGGCGAAGTCAGCATCAGCGCAGTGTTTGCGCTGGAGACCGGTCAAGGTCCCCGAGGCGTGTCCATGGATGAGGAGAGGGCAGGCCCCAGGGCAGGGCGGCTTTCAGATCTGTTCAAGACTCGGTCGGGGTCAGAGCCGGGCTGGCCAGGCTGTCCCCACGGCGCTCTGATGGCAGGGGAAACCTCTCTGAGGCGTCCTGGGCGTGGAGGGTCAGCTCTCAGCCAGCTGTGCCCTCCCCAGGAGGCCCGAGGAGGCTGAGGGGCCTGGCGACCAACGTGCCCTCCACAGTGCAGGAGTGGCAGGCGCAGCTCAGCTTGCCTGAGCTGTAGGACATCCAGTCCCAGTGGAGCTGGGCCTGTGGGTGGACCCAGACCCCTCCATGTCGAGGCCCTCACTGTGGAAAGTCCCCGGGTGGGGGCAGGAATAAAAGGCCCAGCCACAGGCACATGCAACAGAGATTTCCAAAGACAAACCAGACCCCTCGTTCCTACTGTTTGCATCTGTTTCCAGCTCAGGAGGCTGAGTGGTCCCCACCTGGACCCCCATGCCCCCACTCACCCTGACCCTGGCCCAGCCTGCAGCCACCCCCACTGCCAGGCTCTGCCACTCCGAGAATGGGGGTGTGACTGAGGAGTCTGAGATGCGGGGTGCCACGCCCTCTACGGAGTTTTCTGCAGGGCTCAGGTCTTCATGCCTGGGGCCTCCCAGATTTCAGGGGGAATGGGGAACTGTCTAACCACTGTCCCCACTTGGGGAGAGTTTCCCGTTTGGGGCAACACAGGCCTGCCTGGCAGGGACCCTCCACGCACCAGCAGCTTCCAGTCAGGGCCGAGGCCCCCATTCTGCAAGCGATAGCGTGAGGTCCAGGGAGGGTCCTTGTCCTGACAACTGCACAGCGCTCTGCCCAGCCGGTTTCTGGGCAGGGGGGCAGGGACCCCTGCGGGGGCAAGCCTGAGCCAACACCGTCTCTTGTCTTTTAGGAGCTCTACAGGAAGGACTGCAACCTAGCGGCCCAGCTGCTGCAGTGCAGCCAGACCTATGGCAGGGTCCATAAGGTGTCCGAGGTAACGTGAGCCCCGCCCACTCGGGGCTCCTCTGTGCAGGCCCCGCCCCAAGGCCCCTCCCCTCCCTTGAGGTACAGGGTAACCGAGCCCCGCCACTCCTGCAGCATCTGGCCTTCCTGAGACGTGGTGGCCGACCACACAGGCCCCGCCTTCTCATGCACAGCTCCTCACCCAGACTGGACAGCCGGCCTCTCCCCTGCGGTGTCCTCTGGAGGCTGCTCCTTGTCTCTGTCTCAAGCCGCCCTCCATCCACTGAATGGCCCTATGACCTCTGTGAGCCTCACAGAAACCCTGCAGTTGGTTTGGGCACATTTGCCAACGGTGTCCGTTTCAGAGACAAGAGAACTGCCTGCACCTGGGGGTGACTCAGCCGAGGCCCCAGGGCTCTCTGGTGCCAACGCCAGGCTGGTCCAGGGACCCCTGACCTCAGCCAGGCTGCCCCTCCCCTCCACAACCTGCCCTCAGCTAGGCCCATGTCCCTGTCCCCTCACTCTGGGCCCGGGCCACACCTGAGACACTCACAAAATAGATCAAACAGTAGCGGAATGTCCCCACAAGGCACCAGGCACTGGTGCGGAAACCGTTGGGTGCCTGGCCCTGGCCCCCAATCTTTGTTGCATATGTTTCTGAGTCTGTCTTTTTCGGGAGCACCCCGGACACAAAGGGGGAGCAAGCCAGCCGCTCAGTGAAAGGAAGTGGGGAGAAGGAGGGAAATGGAACCCAGAGAGGGGCCAGTCAGACCCTGCTCCCAGTGTCCGGGCTCTGTGGGCCCCAGGGGGAGTGGGCTTTTGGGGGCAGAGGTGACCAGGTGCATCCTGGGCCCCCCTCCAGCTGGTGCCACGTGAGAGGCTTGGGCAGGCCCTTCTGGGCCCTTCTCCCTGCTGTCAGTGGGTCCCAGGCTGACTTGACCCCTGTCCTGCCCTCCCTCCGCCTGGCGCCACCCCGTTCCAGCTGCCCTTGGACTTCCAGGAGCGCGTGAGCCTGCACATGGAGAAGCACGGCTGCAGCCTGCCCGCCCCGCTCTGCCGCCCCGCCTACGCCGACAGCGTGCCCGCCTGCGTCATCGCCAAGGTGCTGGAGAAGCCAGAGCCCGGCAGCCTATCCTCCCGCCTGTCCGACGCCTCCTTCCGCGACGGGGTGGAGAAGCCAGGCCTGCGCCCCCCCTACAAGGGGGACATCTACTGCAGCGATACAGCCCTCTACTGCCCCGAGGAACCGCGGCGCGACCGGCGGCCCAGCGTGGACGCGTCTGTGACCGACGTGGGCTTCCTGCGGGCGCAGAACTCCACCGACAGCGCGGCGGAGGAGGAGGAGGAGGCCGAGGCGGCGGCCTTCCCGGCGGGCTTCCGGCGCGAGGCCTTCCCGGGCTACGCGGGTTCGCTCCCCACGTCCAGCTCCTACTCGAGCTTCAGCGCCACGTCGGAGGAGAAGGAGCACGGCCAGGCCAGCACGCTGACCGCCTCGCAGCAGGCCATCTACCTGAACAGCCGCGAGCAGCTCTTCCAGCGCCCGCCGCCCGCCGCCTACCAGGGCAGCCTGCGCTTCAAGGCCGCGGCCACCCCGCGGGAGGCCGAGGTGGCCGCAGGGTATGCACGGACCTTGTCACCCTACTCGGCCGAGCCCTACCGCTTCCCGGCCTCCCCAGGCCCCCAGCAGGCCCTGATGCCCCCAAACCTTTGGAGCCTGCGGGCCAAGCCGGCATCTGCCCGGATGCCCAGGGAGGAAGGGCGTGGCCAGTGGCGGCCCCTGAGTGTGGAGGACATTGGCGCCTACTCCTTCCCGACCGCTGCCAGCCGGGCCTCGCCCTGCAACTTCTCTGAACGCTACTACAGCGGGGGCAGCCCCAGCGACAAGGCGGAGGGCCGCGCCAGCCCCCTCTACGCCAGCTACAAGGCCGACAGCTTCTCCGAGGGCGATGACCTCTCCCAGGGCCACCTGGCGGAGCCCTGCTTCCTCCGGGCCGGCGGCCCTGCCAACACCATGCCCAGCTACGCTGCTGGTGAGGGCAGCGGGGAGAGGCTCGGGGTGCAGCGGCGCGGGGTGGCCAGCCCTGAGCCCGAGCACAGCCTCCACAGCTCCAGGGACTCCTTGGAGCCTAGCTCCATGGAGGCCTCCCCAGAAATGCACCCGGCCGCCCGCCTGAGCCCCCAGCCGGCCTTTCCGCGGACTGGGGGCGCTGGGCTCAACCGCAAGGACAGCCTCACGAAAGCTCAGCTCTACGGAACCTTGCTCAACTGAGCACTTGCCTGCAGCCTGCAGGCCAAGGCCAGGGGGTACCCAGCCGCCCACCCTACACCCCAGAGGGCCTCCCCGCCTGTCCCCAGACACCCAGCCCCCTGGCCCTTCCCACAAGGACCCCTTCTTCCACCCAACCCAGTGCAGCCCGAGAAAAGGCCCCCTGCCACACGAGTGCCCCCAACCCCACCACGACGGAACTTCCCCCCAAGAACGTTTCTCACGAACCAACATCTTACCCCACCCGTGATGAGCATTCCCCCCTTTTATAAAGTGAAACTATTTTTCTAGAGAAAAAGGGTCTTTCTTAACGCACTTGGCCTCCAGGCTCCCTGGATGGCAGCCTTGGCGTTTTCAACACAAAGCTCCTTTATTTTTCGGGCGAGGGCAGGTGGGGCCTGACCCTTGGAGGGAAGGACAGTGTCCCATGCAGACACCCAGAAAGCCAGTGACAAGGGAACCCCGACGCTCTGTCCACAAAGAGGGGAACCGAACGGGTGAAGGGGTGGGAAACGTCGCGCACTGTTTCTGCGCGTGGCTGACACAGCACCCCCAGCTCTCCTGTGGTCCGTCGTCCCGAGTGGGGCCGGTGCTCGTCCCCCAGTGTCCCGCTCCGCTCCCTGGCACCACCTCACGCTACCTCAGACGTAATGAGGCCCTCCGACTCCCGTTTCCGTGGCTTGCTTTCCCTCTGCGATGCATGCTGTCTCAGTACTGTATTTTACATTCATGAATAAAAGACATCGGTGGAAAGGACTCAGGTTTGGGCTGTTTCTTCCCTCCCCCACTGCCTTTTGATCTCGGGGATGTGTGACCTGGGTTCCCTGGTCGTTGGCTCCCCGAGGCCAGGATTGGCTCCTGACAGCTCTCCTCACCCCCACGGGCGTCTTGTTGTCCAGGTTGGAGTTCCTACACCCTGTTATCAGCGTTATCACTGCCGTTTGTCCGTGTTCCCATCTTGGCACCCTCCATCCGACCCTGCCCCTCAGACTTCGCCTCTGCCTCAAGGGTCCTTTGCACGCCTGTCCTTAAGTGCGGCTCTGCTGGTGACGGACTGCCCGGGTTTTATTCCTCTGCAGATGCCTTTGTTCCCTGCCCCGCACTCGCACTCGGAGGGTGTACTCACTGGGGAGCGCCCCCTCCACAGCCAGGGATGCTGCTGGCACTGGCCGTGCCCTGGGAGCCACTCAGGTGGTAATCTGACGGGTCCTCTCCACACACGTGAAACCTTCCCTCCGACTTGGGTTTTCTGCTGTTGCCCTGAGGTGTGTCTTGTTGTGGATTTGTCCTCCTTAAGAATGCCCAGGGAGGGAGTCTTACGTCTGCAGATTGGTGCATGTCATCAGTTCTGGAATATTCTCAATTACTTTTTAACAATATTTCTCTGCCCATTCACTCTGTCCCTTCTCTCCTCCTTGCTGTATCCTTGTCTGCTGCGCCCTTCCCGGACCCGCATGCTCTGTCTGCATACCTTGTCCTCACTGATTCTCCCCTGCTGCCACCACTCAGCTGCCGACACAGCCACTGAGCTTTTAGTTTTAGTTACAAATGTTTCCCATGTCTGCAAGTTCTATCTGGTTTGGTTTTCTTTTTTCTTTTTTTTTCAAACCCCACATGCTACTTTCTAACAGTTTTCTGTTTCCTGGGGCTATATCCAAGTTTGTCTTCTTTCCTTAAACCTAGTGGGCATAGCGGTTCACCATCTGGGCCTGGCACTGCCATCCTGGGAGGGGGGATGTGTGGGTCTGGTTCTCTTGGTTCCTGCCCACGCTGCCTCGTCTCTCTGGGTGCCTGGTTATCTCTGATGCCCTGACGATGCACTTGTGGGTTCTACAAGGCCTCGCATGGTGGCCCCTCCAGGGGGTACAGGTCTGCTTCTTCCAGAAGCTGGGGCTTCCCACTGCGGACCACCTCCCACCCAGCTTCATGTCCTTAGGCTACCCCTGATGGAGGTGGGGCGTTTGGCTCCCAGCATCCCTGCCCTTGACCGACCTCTGCAGAAGAGGCCAGAGCCGGCCCAGCTGCCTTCCCCCAGGACCAGATTCACCCCAGGAGGTGGCCTCCAGAGCAGGAGGGGGCTGTGGGAGACTCAGGAGTCCACTCTTCCCCCGGAGGCCATGCCCCATGGGCAGATGGAAGAAGCAACAGTCAGCGGGTGAGGAGAGGGTGGAAGGGAAACATGCAGCCCGGGTGCCCTGTGGGTGCTCTGGGGCCTCACCCGACCCCCAGCCCCGTGTCAGCCATGTGATGGGGAGCAGGCCTGAGAACCCCAAAAGCGACACAGCCTGGCCCCAGAGGCTGCTATAAGATTCGGGGTCCTGGGCCGACATTGCCCCTCAGAGCCCAAGGCTCCCTCGATGGCCTCCAGACCTCACAGAGCCGCCCTGCCGCAGCCTCTAAAGCCAGCTGCCGCCACTGTGCCCTGCCCTCCTCTACCAACCACCTCTGCCCCTCCACTCGGAATCCTGCAGCACCCAGGGAGACCCTGGTGCACCCACCATCTCCTTGCCCACCCACACCTTCTCAGCCCTGGCAGGGCAGTGCAGAGTGGGGTTCTGCCACCAGCTGGCTGTGTGGCTCTGGGCGAGCCCCAGATGTCTCTGGTCTGGTTCCTCCTCCGGACGCTGAGGACAGGGACTGATGAGACTCCCAGGGGCCCCTACATAGGTGACAGTCCCATGCAGAGCCCTAGGCTAGGCTGGAAGGGGTCCCCAGGGAGGGGAAGGGCACAGGCTCTGGAGTCAGATGGCCCTGGGCTCGTCCCTCGGCCCTCCAAGCAGCGGTTTCCTCAGCGGGGCAGAGGGGGCCATGCACAGCCTCGCTGGCATCCCGGATACAGGGTGCTCCCCGCGACGGCCTCAGCCAGCCGCTGAGATGGGTAGGTGAGGTGAAGGTGAGCGCACAGCCTGGGGCGGGGGGTGCGCACAGCCGACATTTCTCTTTCGTGCCTGCTCCACACTTTCTAAATTTAGCTTTCTTATTTTAAAATTGCAATGGGTGAACTCCCCACTACCTTGCAGAGGATCAGGGTTGCCTTTCAGGATGCTCTTTGGTATCAAGGGTTTACGAAAGGAAACAGATGCATCGAGTACACCTGCCACTCTTCCCTATAGTCACCTAACCAAGGGGGAGCTCGCAGACAGCTGGTTCCTCCAGGGCCCCGAGTCGGTCACACAGAGCAGCAGCACTAAGGACAGCCCCTGTGGCTTCCGGGACGCCCGGATGTCTCCCCACCCCAGGAGGCTCGGCGCTTTGATTGGTTCAAGGTGACCAGCGTGGAAAAGGACTTGAGGACAGCTACCCTGACCACACACTGGCCCTGAAACCCAGGTTTCAAGAGGCCAAGCTGGTGCCCGCTATTCCTGCAGCTTCCCTACCCTGCCCACGGGCTGCCTCCTCAGGTCCCCTGCCCTCTGCACCAGTTCACAGTCTGCCTCCTCCATGGAGCCTTCCGAGGCTGCAGGGACCCCTCTGTCCTGAGCCACGGCCCATGTCATCCCCTAGACCTGCTGGTGGATCCTTGGGCTCTGGGGGCCACCTTGGACTCAGTGACAGTCCTGGTGGGGTTTAGTGCTCCCAGCAACTGGGTCTCCCCAGTCCGGCTCCTCGAGGTTCCTCCAGGACCCTGTGCCTCTCCACAGCACTCCTGCGCCCAGGCAGGCACATTCACGTGGGCAGCGTGCCCCCCGGGCAGGACTGGGCAGACCCAGGGCCTAGCTGGCTGGGCTTTGTGGGGAGGTACAGGGCCTGGGCCTGAGCGGCTAGGCCGGGCCCTGTGACGCTGGCTGGCCTGCCATGCTCCTCGGTCACAGAGTCCCTGAGGACAGACCTGAGACCCAGAGCCCCCCGCCCCCCCTTGCCAGGGGCTCCCCCTCTCCGGTTTGCAGCATTCTCGCTTCGGAGCTCCAGTGAGCCGTGACGGGGGTGGCGAGGAACGGGCAGCAGCATGCGTCACTGAGGCCACTGGAGAGACAGCAGGGCGCTCACCACGTTTACTGAGTGGCACGAGAAGCGTGCCGGGTGCCCCCACCACGTGCGTCACTGAGGCCACTGGAGAGACAGCAGGGCGCTCACCACGTTTACTGAGTGGCACGAGAAGCGTGCCAGGTGCCCCCACCACGTGGTCCTCTCAACCCTGACACCGAAGGCTCTTGTTCCCATTTCACAGGCGAGGAAACTGAGGGTCACGGGGTGGAGGCAGCTGCCACCAGGTCTGACCCTGAAGCCAGCCTCAGTCTCTTAGTCCCACACACCCCCACAGAAGGGAAGCTGGGGGCTGGGCCGCCGTCTGGAGGCTCAGTGCCAGATCTTAATGTCGCCCTCCCAGGAGCAGGTGGCCAGGACAGAGGGCAGCACAGGGTGGAAGGTGGTGCCCACACAGGCCTGCGCGTGCCCGTGCAGCGTGCGCGCCCGGCTGGCCGTGCGGAAGCAGTACAGCAGGACCCGGCCGTCGGCGCTGCCGGTCACCAGCAGATCTCCGTCCGGGGAACACTCGCAGCCCACGGCGTAGCCTTCCACCTGCGGAGGGGAACACGGGTGAGAAGCCACCCTGCAGCCCTGCACTCAGCCTCCGAGAGAGGCGGGGTCGTTACGCCCACCCTGCAGCCCTGCACTCAGCCTCCGAGAGAGGCGGGGTCCTTACGCCCACCCCGCAGAGCGGCAGGCTCCTAGAAGCCGGGTCCTGGCGTGGACCACGTCACAAGGTCTCGTCAGTGGAATCCAGCTGGAACAGCTCCCCTACAGCTGAGGGTGTCCGGCCTGCTGACAGTCACCAAGCCCCCGGTCCCCGGCACCCCAGTGAGGCAGGCCTCAATGAGGAAAGGGGACAGAGCCAGAGATAGTCCCCCCCATTCTGTCCTGTTGCCCTTCTCAACCCCCAGCACAGGTCCATGAGAGCCAATAAATCAGGGGAAACCCCTCCTGCCCAGCAGTGGGGGCCTGGGCCAGGGCCAGATGTGGCTCAGGGCCTTGGGTGGACACCAGGCCACACGCACGTGGTCCCCTGGGAAGCAGAAAACAGAATCTGCTACACAGGGTTTGCGTGCTCTCCGGGGCCCCAAGTCCATGGCTGGTATTGTCTGGTGGGAGACTCTGGGGCCTGTGCTCAGCGATCCCCAGGAGGCGACCAGGCAGGGTACCTTGTGCCCTTCGTAGCGCCGCCGTCTGCTCATCCGGTAGGGCCACACGGCGGAGAAGAGGGCCAGGTAGTTGCCATTGGTCTGCGCCAGGAACACCGGCTCCCGTGGGTGCAAGGCGAGGCTGGGGCACGTGTACCGCTCCTGAGAAAGTGGGGCCGCAGAGGGGGACGGTCGCTCAGGGTCGGGCCTGCAGCCTCCGCAAACAGCACCCCCCCTCCCAGCACTCTGCTGGGGAGGGGGCCTGTGCCCTCCTCCCAGCCCTACGCCCAGGGGCTATGGGAGCTTCCGGCTGCTGCCGTAACAAACTGCTACAAATTTAGTGGCTTCAACAATGCAAACTTAAGACTTGACAGATAGGGAGATCAGAAGTCTGAGCAGGGTCTCCCAGGGCTAAGCAAGGTGTCAGCGGAGCTGGGAGCCCTCCGGGGACTCGGGAGAAAACGTGCTTCCAGCTCCGAGGGGCCACCTGCCTCCTCAGCCTGTGGCCCTCGCAGTGGACAGAAAAAGGGCCCCCCACGTACATCCACGTCCTAACTCCTGGGGCCTGCGAGTGTCATCTTGCATGTCTTTGCAGATGTAATTAAGTGAGAGATCTTGATGTGAGGAGATTATCCTGTATTGTTGCCTAAGCGCTGCAAGCGACAAGGGACAGGTTCTGCCTGGCTCCTCCAGAGGAAACAGGCCCTGGCAGCCCCTGGTTTCAGCCTGGTGGTACTAATGCAAACTGCTGCCCCCAGAACTGTGTGGGGGTGCATTTCTGATGGCTGAAGCCTCCAAGTTTGCGGCAATGTGTTACCCAGGAACTGCGAGCCTAGGCCCCCACCCCCCCAGGGAGCCCTTGGGGGCAGCCCAGCCCAGGGCGCACACAGCCAGAATGCACACTAAGGGAGGAGGTCACTAACCAGGCGAGAAGATGAATGGGAGACCAGTGTTCACAACCCGGGGGGCACTCTCACTGTCTGACGGGCTCAGTCACACAGAAGCACTCTTACAAACACTCTTCTCAACCACACTTGTCCTCTCACATTCTGAGAGTTGTTCTTAAGATCTCTCTAACTGAGCCCAAACTCGGAGGGCAAAGCAGGGAGCAGTCACACTAACACTGCGCAGCTGCAGGCTAACGTGCCCGTTGGAGGCGTGGACGCCACGGCAGCCCCATCATGAGGTCCCCAGTGTGATGCTCCTGGCAGGCACCTGCTCACCTGCACAGAAGGCGGGCAGGTGTGATTTTAGAAGGGCAACAGCCCTGGCAAGCAGTGCCCCCACTGTCTCCTTCGCTTCCCCTGCTCTCTGCTGGGGCTGATGGAGGCAGGAAGTCCAGGTAATCAGACATGTGCCTCCGTCCCTCCGCCATGGCCTATCCTTCCCAGGCGGTTGCACTAGACCCTGAAGTGAAGGTCCAGAGGCAGGTTTGCTTAGGGTCCCTTAGAACCCTCCGAAAAACGAGAGAAAAGCAGGGACAGGGAGAAGGTATGCGTGCACACCTGATCCATATTTTTAAATTCAGGGTGGGAGTACCGCAGAGATTATTAGCCAGGGCTTATCTGAAATCGTAAAAGATGATGGCGGTGGTGAGGATGGTGATGGTGATCATGACTATGACAGAGGAAGTGATAATAGTGATGGTGGTGATGGTGGTGATGATGATGATGATGATGATGGTGGTGATGGTGGTGATGGTGGTGATGGTGATGGTGGTGATGATGATGATGATGATGGTGATGGTGTTGATGGTGGTAATGATTATGATGATGATGATGGTGGTGATGGTGATGGTGGTGATGATGGTGATGATGGTGGTGATGGTGGTGATGGTGATGGTGGTGATGATGGTGATGGTGGTGATGATGATGATGATGATGGTGATGGTGGTGATGATGGTGATGGTGGTGATGATGGTGGTGATGGTGGTGATGGTGATGGTGGTGATGATGGTGATGGTGGTGATGGTGTTGATGGTGGTGATGGTGATGGTGGTGATGATGATGATGATGATGGTGATGGTGTTGATGGTGGTAATGATTATGATGATGATGGTGGTGGTGATGGTGGTGATGATGGTGATGGTGGTGATGGTGTTGATGGTGGTGATGGTGATGGTGGTGATGATGGTGATGATGATGATGATGATGGTGATGGTGGTGATGATGGTGATGGTGGTGATGGTGGTGATGATGGTGATGGTGATGGTGTTGACGGTGGTGGTGATGGTGATGATTATGATGATTATGATGGTGATGGTGGTGATGATTATGATAATGATGATGATGGTGATGGTGGTGGTGATGGCAGTGACAATGACGGTGATGAGAGGTAATGCATTTATGGAGCACTCCCTGTGCCTGGCACTGGTCTAGACCCTTTATAATCATTCCCTCTTTTAATTCTGAAAACCACCCTATGAGGCAAGTAACAGCCTTATCCTCAATTTTCTAAGAGAAAAATGAGAATCAAAAAGGCTAAATAATGGACCCAGTGCCCCCAGCTTGTAAGTGATGAATCCACGACCATAATTCAGGTGGTCTAACTCCAAGTTCCCTGTTTAAAGTCCTGGGTCACAGTTCCTACCAAAGCTGTTCAGCTGGCTGAGGTGGTGGAGGAAGGATAGGGGTGTCCTGGGTTGCTTGGCCATCTCTGGACTGGGCTTCCCTTCCCCACCCTTACCCTGTGGGGTGGCTGTGCTGGGCGGAGACCAATGGGAGGACAATCAGGGAGCTGCTGTGATATGAAGTCTGTGGAAGGTTCCCCTGGGAGGCCTGGACTTACACTGGCCTTCCCCTACCCTAGAGATTTCAGGCAGCCAATCTGTCTCCAAAGGTCCTGCCTGCTGAAGCATCTCCCTCAGGAAGTGGCCCGGAACCCCAGACCACCTAGGGCTGCAGGACCGTCCTGGTGACAGAACTGAAGGCAAGGCCAAGTAGGGCTCTCACATGGAAAATCTGGTTGGAGATTTTGGCGGAGCTCCGGAAATCCCAGGCAATGATGGTACGGTCTGCGGAATCCCGGCTGGACGCGTCGGTGCTGCTCAGAAACTCGGAGCCCTCCTGTAGGAAGAGGATGTCCAAGGTCTGCTGGATGGTCGCCTTGTAGCTTCTCACCACCTGCAAGAGTGGGCACAGGGCAGGCCCTGCTGGGAGGCCAGTGCAGAGCAAGGCTCCCCAAGCTGCGCAGCCCATGCGTGGAACTGGGGGCTGGTGCAGGGAGACCAGGCAAATGTCTGTCTCCCTTGGAACCTGCCCTGCAATACCTCTCACAGTCTTGCCTGATGGCACCGTCTCATGAAGAGTTCCCCCTCCCAAGCCTCCCACTGGTGTTGGGCCCGGGGAGGCATGACAACCTCCTGGAAGACTGGTCCCCTAGAGAGCCACAGAGGAAGGACCCATGTTTAGCCAGGGGCACTGAAGGGGCACTCGTGATGCCCGTCACTCCAGAGCCACACTTGTGAGAGGGCCTTAGCTCTGAAGATGGCACCTAAGTCAAGCTGACCGAGCCCCAGTCTGTGGCCCTGGAGTAGGAGCCGCACGGCTGGGAGCGAATGCTCCGGGAGACCACAGAGCCCCAACCACAGCGCGCCCCCTGCACGGCAACACCGCCATCCCCATGGGCGCTGGAGAAACATACCGACCCGGGGGGACGACGCAGGACGAGGAGGGCCCCTTTTCACTTGCCAGTGCCCGCCCGTTAAATGCCAGCCACCAGCAGGGGTGTCAAATCGCCTCATGACGCCACAACAGTGGGAAGGTAGCCGCACCCACCGGGCAGCATGAAGGCCCAGAGGGAAGCAGGAAATCAGGGGTCCTCGGCCTGTCCCCGCAAAACACACCACGCGCCTCCCAAGGACGCTGCTCTGTGTTCTCCCTGAAAGGGGTGGAGATGGCCCGACTCATTAGGGCGTCATAAGATCTAATGGCTGGGCAACAAGCCGTGTTACGGGCGATCGCTGCCAATCACGCCGCCGTAGGCGGAAGGCTGACCTTCCGAGCGATCGCCCGGAACGTGATTTACCGACCATGGCAACCGCTGGTGTCTGCGAAGAGCAGAGGGGCCGTTTGTGAGTCTAGCGGGTAGGTATTAATGGCACCGACAGCTGGCGCAGCCCATCCCAGGGGCACGGGGCGGCACGGCGCGGGCCTGACTAGCTGGATCCAGAAGGGGGCCTCTGCCAGGTAAGCAGCTGCTTGGCCAAAGGTCTAGGGGCGCTGGTGTAAGTGGAAGGCATGACCGTGGCACATTCAGCTGTGATGAAAACCACCTGATGTCCTGAGACTCCGCCAGCTGCTTGACCCACCAGGCGACCCTGAGTAACTGGGCTCCTCTGTCTAAGGCTTCCTCCCTCTGCCAGTTCAAAGGGCGCTGGGTTAGATGCCGCCCGCCTGGCTGCTGAATTACCATGTGCCCGGGGGAGTCCCTTCCCTCTCCGGCTCTGGGCTCTGTCGTTGAGGAGGCACCACTAGGAGCCTTGGAAGGACAACAAACGAGCTTCTGTGCCCCTTGGCAGTGTGGGCACCAGCTCCCTCCCCGCACCCCTGCCAGCCCTCTGCACCCAAACCTGAAAGAGAGGTAAGGCTGAGGCTGCTTGGGGCTCCCCTAGGATGCTGTGCCACCTCAACCAACTGCCCGGGCCACCTGCCTGCCCCCTAGAACGAGCTCCTGGGACAGACATCTCTCACATTCTGGGCTGCCCCTCACCACCCCGAGCAGCACAATGCAGATATCAGCAGGGTGTATTGAAATAATGGCTGGATAAGTGTATCAGTGGGTAAACAAATGATGAATGAACAAGAGAACAACTTGAAAAGTACTGACCTTGAGGCCTCTGGCTGCTGGCAACATGCTGGCAGTTGGGGCTGAGTCAACACCCAGGCATCTGCTGCCACCAGCTCCAGCAGGCACCCAGGGAGCTGACACCCACTCAGAGGGCACTGCTGTGGCCCAGGACAGGGAGACAAGGGAAACCCGATCTTCCAAGGAGCTCTGAGACCACGGTGGGGTGGGAGGGAAGGGCAGAGTGACCATTCCACGCCAAGTCACCACCAGCGTGGCTGGCGGGGGCCTTGCCCTCCGTAGGGGAAAGGGAACACCCAGGTGACTGAGGCTGGTGGCCTCTCCATGCTTCAATCGCCACACCTGACAGCAGGGACAGTAACAGGACCTCTGGCCTGGGAATAAACAGAGGTGACGTGCCTGGCTCAGCGGCCACCATGCAGCAGACACTCAGAAACCACTCTCCTGGCTGGCAGGAGCTGGAGTTGCCAGGATGGGGCTGAGTCCCTGGACAGGTCCCTTCTCCCCGGATTTCAACACCTTCTTCCTGGAGATGAACGTACTAGTCTCTCTCCTTCCAATGCTTCCAGGCAGTGATCTATGCATAAAGGCAAACTGGGGCGGCGGGTGGGGGGGGGGGGGAGGTAAGAGCCCCTGTCTGTGGTTTAATACACTCGAGGAGAAGTGGCCGATCACTCGGGTAGTGCACACCTCCAGTGCACTGCTGGCAAATTCAAAAAGGATTGGAAATTTACATTAACAAAAAGTATTAAAAATATGAGAAGAAAATAAGATTGAATTTTTCTACAACCTTGAATAGGGGAATCTTTCCTGGTTATGAGTCCAAGGCCGGAAGGAATAAGACAGGAGATAGGTAAACACAACTACATGAAGATAATACTAATAGTAATAACAAACATTGTTGCCTGGCATAAAAACAAGTGAATAAGTAAAGTAAAAGAAGACAAATGGGAGGAACATTTACAACTTAAGATCAAGGCCAAGGTCACTGTACCTCATATCCAAACAGTTTTGAAAACTAAATGAAAGTGATCAGTAGCTCTCCAGAAGAGTGAGCAAGAAGCGTGAACAGAAAGATCACACATAAAAGGAGATATAATTGGCCCTTCCATCCGGTTCATAAGAAATGACCATTTAAATTACACAACGATACCATTTCTTACCTATCGGATTAGCAAGACCCAAAACTTTGCCCATGCCCGCACTCTGGTGGGAGGCTGTGGAGACATTAGTGACAGAAAATGAAAACGGCATGACCTCTGTGCAGGGAACTGGGGCCACACAGGCACAGTCACATGACTCGTCCAGTTGTCTGCGTAACCCACAGCCCCACGCTTTGGGACCCATCCCAAAGCGTCACTTAGCAAAACTGCCCAAGATTCAAGTGCAAGGCCATTGAAATGGTGCTGACTATAAGGACAAAGCATTAAAAGGACCACAATAAACATCAAGAAGGGAATGGCTAGGCCTGAACTGCGGTGGCACAGTGGATAGAGCATCGACCTGGAACGCTGAGGTCACATGTTCAAAACCCTAGGCTTGTCCCATCAAGGCCCATACAAGAAGCAACAAAGAAGCAATGAACCATTAAACGGAAGCAACTATGAGTTGATACTTCTCACTACCCACTCCTTCCCCTCTCTGTAAAATCAATATAAAGTCTTTAAAAAATGAAAATAAAGTCAATAAAAAAATTTTTTTCTAAACTGTAGAAAGATAAAGCAGAATGGAGGAGAGAGGGTTTGGGTAGGATTTAGAAATATCTGTGAAGGGCCAAACAGTAAATATTTTACGGTTTGTGGGCCACATACGGTCACTGTTACGTGTGTGTGTGTGTGTGTGTGTGTGTGTGTGTGTGTGTATGTGTGTGTGTGTTACAGCTATTTAAAATGTAGACCAGATTGGACCCAGGAGCTGCCGTTTTCCAATCCCTTCGCTAGAACAATGTACATATTTTATACATTATACAACGAAATTAACTTAAAAAGCCGTTTCTAAAGTGTGAAAGAAAAATTAAGCAAATGAAAGGAACCACGTGTTGAGCTGGCAGCTTAACCGCACAAGTATGATTTATTTTAAGCGATGTTAAAGCACAGTAATTTAATGGTCGGTCTTTGGTTGAATATATGTTATGAACAGTAATTTGATGGTAAACCCTAATTAGGTATACACTGTGGACAAAAAGAACTATGAGAAATTTTAAACCATTTTCAATCATGAAATTGCGATATATGCCCAAAAAAACTGTGTTAAGGCAGATAGAAATAAAAATGTTCAGGATAAAAGGAATAAAAAAAGTATATATACTGTGTGTGTGTGTGTGTGTATGTGTGTGTGTGTGTGTAAAAGCAAAGCAGCTGAAGTTCTGCCATCCTAAATTTGAATGGAAAAATCAGTATCACTAATGATGCGTTTTTTTCTGAACAACAAAATCATTTCCTGCTTGTGTCCACAGAAGGAGCCTAGAAAAGATGACCAATCATAGCCTCAGGCTCTGGTCTCCCACCCAGCCAAACCCACCGGTGACAGCAGATAGACCGGGGCACCGAACAGCTGTTACAACTACCTAGCACATGTTTCTGAAGGTAGAGGGGAGACATGGAGGGTGGAACCCCAACAGACTTCCAGATACGAAACACACAGTGGTGGGGGGGCGGGGACGTGTTCAACAGGACTAACATGCGGATGAGACTGAAGAGGAAAACAGAGAGCTAGAACATGGCAACCAAAATTATTCAAAATGTACTAGAGAGGAAAAAAAAAAAAAACAGAGTGAATCTTTTAAATGAACAAGATCTCGTTTTCACCCTTAAATGAAATAAACCCAGTGTGTCCTCTTACTCTCTACCAGAAACGAAACACTCTCGACCAAATTCAAGAAGCTGCTACCCGAAGACTGAAAAGTAATAGCAGGTGCGTGAGGGGAAGGAAGTCAACATTTGAAGAGAAACCGGTAGGACAAGGGAGGCTCTAGGCTTGTGGGGGGGGGGGTTAGTTTGGGGGTTTGTTTTGGTCTTTTAACTGCTGACATTGACTCACAGACTGACTGGATTTAGGAATCACAGAGTGGGTACGAACAGCAAACATTCTGAAATAAATCCATCGTTCCAGCCAAAGGGACAAACAAAATGGGCCCCTGTGAGCCAGAGAGCCTCGGGGAATTTCAGAACCCTCTCCGTCCTGCTCTCCCGGCCCTGACCCAACACAGCCCCAGGGGCAGAACCATTCTGCTCAGGTGCATGGCGTAAGGACAGTGGAGGAACTGCGGAAAAGCGCCCTTGTTGTAAGCACAGTACAGTACGAGGGAAACCCACGTTATTTTCCCTCTCTTTTCTCCAGAGAGAGCTGCCTCGCCTTGAAAGGGACCCCGGTGTGGGCACTGTGGGACGAGGCGGAAGACTAGCACTCTGAGAGGCTCCACCTCTCTGGGCCAAGGAGCCAGGAAACAGGGAGCAGGCCAGAAGCTCTGCAGAGGAGAGAGGGGTGAAGGGACGCCTCTCGCTCTGCATCTGAACTCACACGCGTCCCAGGAGGACGCCCAAGTGACAAAGACGCACAGCTGCAGCGCGGAGCTGTGGAGCACCCTGGAACCGTGGCCCTTGTCTGAAGCTCACCCTATGGTCGCCCAGCATCACAGAGGCTCTGAACACTGAAGAGGAGCCCCGGCTCACAGAAGGAGAGAGAAATGTGCTATCTGAATCCCACCGGGCTGGCCGCCTACCGAGACAGACAAATTACGTATCTCCACGGGACCTTAACAGGACCCAGGACCTGAAAACACGCAGGATGTATTCTGAAACCACTCGACATACAAAGAACCAGGAAAGTGTAAACAGCAACCGTGCAAAAAGTGAAACAATGCCCACCCTGAAATGAGCCAGCTCTTGGGAATAAATAATCAAGATGCATTTAAACAGCGATCATTGTAACCTCGGTGAGATCAAGATAAACACTCTTGAAATAAATGTGTCAACTGTCTCAAAAGAAACAGAAAGTACACAGTTTTTTAAATAGAGAATTTTCACTGGATTTATTAGGGTGACACTGGCGAATAGAATTACATAGGTGTCAGGTACACAATTCTATAACGTGCCCGCCACTGTGCATTGCCCTGGGTGGTCACCGCCCCAAGTCAAGTCTCCTTCCAACACCAGCCAATATTTCTAAATGTACAGTTTAGAACTGAAGAGATTCCTTTTATAAAATCATGGGATAAGCCCAATAACAAAATTGGAAACGAAGGAAGACTCAGTAAACAGAATTTTACAGACAGCAAAAGTATCCCTTCAGAAATAAAAGTAAAATAAAGACCATGACAGGTAGGAAAAAACTAAGTGACCTGTCATCGGCGGACATGCTCTGTCTAAAACGAAAGCTAAAAGAAGCTCTTCGGGCTGCAAAGTAATAATCCCAGAGGAAAAATCGGAGCTTCAGGGATGAAGGAAGAGCAAGACAAACGGTATATAATTAGGTAAGTGCAAAAGACCATGTTTCTCCAATTAAGTTCTTTGAAATACACATGACTGTTGAAAATAAAAATTACGAGTCCTTAAATCAGAAAGAAAATGATACCAGACCTGAATCTACACACAAGAATGAAATGACTCAGAAATAGTAAATACATAGGAAAATATAAAACACGTTTTTATCATTAAAGTATTTAAAAAATAATTTGCTGTTTCCAGAAGAAACAAAAGAGAAAACTGGAGGGATTGCAATATATGCAGAAGTAAAATGTATCCCAGCAATCGCATGAAGACCCTGAGGGGAAAAGTTGAAAATGTACATATTGTTGAAAGGTTTTTATACAATACAATAAGAGATATATTTGAAAGTAGACTGAAAAGGTAAAATAGTATAAACTCTAAAGTAACCGCTAAAAATAATGCACAACACAAAGCTACAGATAATAAAGCAACAAAGGAGATAAGGTGAAATCATTAAAAATACTAAATTGACCCAAGAGAAAGAGAGGGCACAAAAAAATGTCAAAAAGAATAGATGGTAAGATGATTGATTTAAACCCAGCCATATCAAAAGTTACACTAAATTCAAACAGGATAAATATACTAGTTCACGGGAAGATTGTCATATAAAATTAAAATAAACGATCAATACCCAACTAAACGCTGCCTACAAAAAACGTGTTTTATAAAGACACAAATAAGTTAAAGCAAAATAGAAAAACAAGTACCATGCTAACAGTAATCAAAACAAACCAGAATGCCTATGTTAATAACACGAGAAGTGGATTTCAGAGAAAAGAACACCCTCAGGGATAACGTGGCCCTTTTCAATTCATCAGGAGAACAAAAACAATCCTAAATGTTTCTGTACCTAATAACAGAGCTTCAAAATAAATGAAGGAAAACTAATAGAAATGTAAAAGTAAGTAAGACAAATTCAGTCTCATAGTCACAAATCTCAGCCTGCCGTCCTTCACTAATACAACATGCGGACATCTCAGAAAGGCTCAGCAAGTCCTGAATAATGCCATCAACCAACTTGATCTGATTGATGTTTGTTATACCCAACAACAGCAGAATACACATTCTCTCCAAGTACACACAAAAAAATTCACCAAGGTAGATCATATTCGAGGGCAGCCACCAAGTCTCAGTAAATGTAAAAGGATTTAAACATTCAATGTATGTTTTGTGACCACAGTGGAATTAAATTAGAAATCACTAACAGGTATCTGGAAAATTCCCAAGTATTTGGAGCCTAAATAGCACACTCCTAAATAATCCACAGATCAAGAAGAAATCAAAAAGGTAATTAGAAAATGTTCTTAACTGAAGAAAAATGAAAAGCCATATATCAACAGTCGTGTAATGCAGCCGTGAAACCTAGAGGGGACAAGAGCACTGAGCATCCGTAATGGAAGAGAATGTAAGTCTCAAAACAATGACCTCAACTTCTAACATTTTTTTTTTTTGAGAGAGAGAGAGTGAGAGAGACAGGGACAGAGAGAAGGAGAGAAGCATCAACTTATAGTTGCATTTACTTGGTTGTGCATTGATTTCTTCTCAAACATGCCTTAACCAGGGTCATGCCAGTGTCCCCTTGTTCAAGCCAGTGACGTGTGGGCTCAAGCTGGAGAGCTTTGGAATCTGTGAATGACTCCACCACTCAAGCCCGTGACCCCATACTGACAAGCCCTTGATCAGAGCTGGTGACCTCGGGGCTTCAAACCAGCGACCCCAGTGTTCTCGGTTGATGCTTTATCCACTGGACTGCATCACCACTGGTCAGACCTCAACTTCTATTTGAAGAAACTATAGAAAGAAGATATAATTAAACCCAAGGTTTAAGCAGAGGCAATAACTAAGATAAGAAAAGAAATCAATACTTTTTTAAAAGAAATAAGAGAAAACTCAATGAAACCAAAACCTGGTACTTTAAAAAGATCAACAAAACTGATAAAACTCTTAAAAAGAATGTGTATGCTACAACACCATAAAAATATACTTATGGATAAATCTAACAAAAAATATAAAGGAGCTATATAGTAAAAATTAAAAGATTGGTCAAAGAAATTAAAGAAGATTTGAATACAGAGAAGAGCAAAAGAAGGTGTACAGTTGTTTCTATGGAAAATAATACAATAATTAACAAATAATAATACAATAGACTCTATGTTTCACATTCTATGGAGAAGTATACTATACTCTTGGATTGGAAGACTCGAAATTGTTAAGAATTCAATTCTCGTGGCGCAGTGGATAAAGCCTTGGGCTGGGGCGCGGAGGACCCAGGTTCGAGACCCTGAGGTCGCCAGCTTGAATCCGGGCTCATCGGGTTTGAGCAAGGCTCACCAGCTTGAGCCCAAGGTTGCTGGCTCGAGCAAGGGGTTACTTGGTCTGCTGTAGCCTCCGCCCGGTCAAGGCACAAATAAGAAAGCAGTCAATGAATAACTAAGGAACTGCAACGAAGGATTGATGTTTCTCATCTCTCTCCCTTCCTGTCTGTCCCTATCTGTCCCTCTCTCTGACTCTGCAAGAAAAAAAAAATTCAATTCTCTCCCAAATTTATCTGTAGATTAAATGTGATTAGCAATCAAAGTTCAAGCAGGTGTTTGGAGATAGAAATAGGCAAAGTGATTGTAAAATTAAAATGCAAATGTAAAGAAACTAGCATAGTCAAAATAATTTTGAAAAAATATTTTTGAATACTTACACTGTCTGATTTGAAGACTCATTATAAGATTACAGTAACGAAAACAGTGGGGTACTGGCTGGTGAAAGACAAGCAAAGGAAGCAGTGGGGCAGAAGAGAGCACAAAACAGACTCACGTGTATTTAGCCCACAGAGACATAAGGACAGAGACACTGTTTCCAACAGGTGTTGCAGGAATATTGAATACCCACATGCAAAACCATGAACCTCTACCCATACTTTGTGCCATATATAAAAATTAACATGAAGTGGACCACAGACTAATGTAAAGCCACGGGCTATACAACTTCTGGAAGTAAACGAGCAAATCTTGGTGGCCTTAGGTTAGGCAAAACCTACTTACATACGACACCAACAGCATGATTCGGAAATTAAAAAGTTGATTCAGTTGGACTCTATAAAAAATTTTAAAAACCTGCTCTTCAAAACAAACAAAACTGTTATGAAAATAAAAATACAACCCATAGAGTAGGAGAAAGTATTTGCAAGTCACATATGTGACAAAGTCTTACATCTAAAATATATAAAGAAATCTCAAAACTCAGTAGTAGGGAAACAAACTATGTGATTGAAAAGAACAGGCAAACCCACTGAGCAGACACTTCATCAGAGAAATGATAAAGATGGCGAATCAGCTCAAGGAAAGATGCTCAGCAGAAACCACGGTGAGTGCCAAACTACAACTATCTCACAATGACTAAAGTGAAAAAGACTGACCATCGCAAAGGTTCGCTAAGGCACAGAGCCGCGGACCCTTCACACAGCGCTGGTGGGACTGTGAGATGCAACCATTTGGAAAAGGGGAAGTTTCTTTAACAGCTTAACACACACCAGCCAGCACATGACCCAGACATTCCAGCCCTAGGGTTCACCTGGTGTCTTGGTCTGCTAGGGTTGCAATAACTAAGTGCCGCAGCCGGGGAGACTTGGACAACAGACATTTGTCTTCTCAGAGTGCAGCGGCTGGAAGACCACGACCAAGGCGCCTAAAGGGTTGGCTTCTGGTGAGGCCTCTTGCCCCGGTGAGAAGATGACGCCTCCTTGCTGGGCCCCGTGTGGCCTTCTGTTTGTGCAGCACAAAGAGAGAGCGCTGGTGTCTCCTCCTCTTCTTACCAGGACACCAGTCCCATCGGAGCAGAGCCTCACTCTCATGGCCTCATTTCATCTTATGTCCAACTACAGTAACATTGGGGGTTGGGACCTAAACCTATGAACTGGGGGAGGGGCACAATCCAGTCCATAACACCCAAAGAAATGACAGCATGTGTCCACACTAAGGCCTGTACGTGACTGTTCATAGTAACTTTATTCATCATAACCCAAACCGGAAACAACCGAGTGTCTATCAGGTTAAGAGATAATCTGTGGCATAGCTTCACAGTGGAATACTAATTAGCAATATAAAGGAATAAACTACTTTTAATACAAAAAGAAAATGTGCATCAATCTCACAATAATTATGCTGGCAAAAAGCCGCGGGTACATACCATATGACCATATTTACACAAAAACTCTAGGAAATGTAAACTAAGTCACAATGACAAGGAACAGATCAGTGCTTAAATGAAGATGAGTGTGTCATGGAGGGCAGGCAGGAGGAAGCACAAAAAAGGACACAAAGCATCTGAAAGTGACAAATACATCACTTATCTTGATTGTAGCAATGAGTTCAACGGTACAGATGTATGTCAAAACTTATCAAAGTGTACACCTCAAATACGTGCAATTTACTGTATGTCAATTTTACTTCTATAAATGTATTTTTTTTACAGGGCTGACATGAAAAAAATAAGGCAAAATAAAGACTATTTTTTTTTTCAGGCTCTGCCAGTTATTTATTTTTAAAATTAAATCTATTAGGGTAACATTAGTTAGTAAAAGTACATAGGTTTCAAATATACAATTCTATGACACATCACCTGTAAACTGCATCGTGTCCCCACCACCCAAAGCCAAATTTTCTTCTGTTACCATACACTTGACCCTCTTTACTCTTTACCACCCCCAACTGCCCTTCTCTCTAGTAACCTCCATCTCATTGTCTGTGTCTGTAAGTTTTTGTTTGTTCATTTGTTGCTTTCAATTTTATATCCCACATATGCGTGAAATCATAAAGTGCTTAACTTTCTCTGTCTGACTTATTTTGCTTTGCAAAATAATATTCTCAAGGTCCATCCATTGTGTTGGAAATAGCAGTACTTTATCTTTTCTGATGGCTGGGTAGTATTTCATTGCATACATGTACAATATCTTCTTCACCCAAGCACCTATTGAAGGATGGCCAAGATATGGTTGTTCCCATAGCTTGACCACCATGAATAATGCTGCAACGGACATGGGTGTGTATATATCTTTGTAAAAAAAAATGGTTCCAATTTTTTCAGGTAGATACCCAGAAGAGGCATTGCTAGGTCATACAGTAACTATATTCTTAAATTTTCAAGGTGCCTTCATACCGTATTCCATTGTGGCTGTGCCAGTTTACATTTCTACTAGCAGTGAATGAGGATTCCTTTTCCTTCACAACATGTCAAAACCTCTTGGATACAGCAAAACCAGTAATAAGAAGGAAGTTTATATCATTACAGGCTCATCTCAAGAAACAAGAGAAATTCAAGTAAACAATCTAATATTACATCTTAAAGAATTAGAAAAAGAACAAAGGCAACCCAAAAAAATCAGCAAAAGAAAGGAAATAATAAAAATTAGAACAGACTTGAATGAACTAGGGAACAAAAATATTATACAAAAAATTAATATAACAAAAGGCTGAATCTTTGAAAAGATTAATAAAATCACCATGTTAAATAAATATGTATATCAAAAAATATAGAGGTATAATCATTCGACAAAATTCAACATCAACATATGATAAAAGCTTTCAGAAAACTAAGAATAGAAGGCAACTTCCTTAAACTGATTTAGAATAGTTGTGAAAACCCCACATCTAACATCATTCTTAATGGTAAAAGACTGAATGCTTTGCCCATAAGATCAGGAACAAGACAGGAATGTTCACTCTCAGCACTTTTTTTCAATGTTGTACTAGACACGTTAGCCATTGCAATACAGCAAGAAAAAGAAAATGCATACACATTAGGAAGGAAGCCGTAAAACCTTTTTATTCAGAGACAACATGACCATTGACATGGAATTTCCTAAGTAATCTATGTAGAAGCTAGTAGGACTAAGAAGTAGATTTAGCAAAGTCATGTAGGATACAAGGTCAATACAGTCGTCTTTCAGTATCCACAGGGGATTGATTCCAGGACACCCTCTGGGCACCAAAATCCGTGAATGATCAAGTCCCTAATGCAAAATGGCATAGAACAATGTGTGCAGTTCACCCTCCACATGTGCATATTGCCAACAGCAAATCAAAAATACTCTTTCAATCCATAGTTGGTTGAATCCTGATACAGAGGACCAACTGTTTAAGAAAGTTAATAGCATTTCTATATATTAGTAACAAAATTTGGAAAACAAAGTTAAAAATAAAATTCCATTCACAGTAGTATCCAAACCATGAAATACAGAGGAATAAATTTAACACAGTATGTGCAACATCTGAAAACTGGAAACAACACTGCTAAGAAAAGCTGAGGAAGACCTAAATAAGTAGAAAGATATACTATGCTCATGGATGAGAAGATCCAATATTGCTAAGATGTCAATTCTCCTGATGTCGATCTATATATTGGACACAATCCTAATAAAAATACTAGCAGGCTTTTTTTTTTTTTTGTAGAAACTGATAAGGTGGTGACATGGTGGCATAAGGGATCTCCTTGGTCTCTCCCATTGAAATTCCGACAATTTGAACAGCTCTAACTCAACAAAGGAAGCCCAGCTCCACCGACAGCCATGCCTGAAAGATCCACACATTCAAGCGGGTAGGTGGGAGTGGAAGGGAGGGTTGGGAGGTGAACGATACAAAGGGAGCCAAGGACACAGCCCTGCAGCTGAGGGCTCATGGCAGGGCTCAGCTCTGAGAGGGGAGACACCCAGTTGTGTCTGGGTCTCCTTCTACAGCAGGAGACTTGGAGGGCACTCCTGCCACACACACCCCCCCACCCACAGGAGTGAGCAACTAGAGCAGTAGAGTGCAGGGACCTGAGCAGGGAATACAGCTCCGGGGCACTGCCCATTTTCCTGCCATTGGCCCACGGTCCACAATCCAGGCAGAGAAACAGACACAAAGCCCTGCAGCACCCCCAGGTTCCCAGAACTCACCTCCCTTTGTCCTTGGGGTTGGTGTGCTGGGTACATAAGTTGGTATACCTGAGGGCTGGCACTACAGAATCACCATCTCCCCCAAGCAAAGGGGCTATTCTGTGTCTGGTCCCCAATCAGGGCCCAGGGAAGATCCAGTGAACACCAGACCTCACCATTACTGAGAGAAAACCCCAGCCCACCCCACCCCCAGCAATGCGGATATACTGACAACAGCCAGCATGCCGGAGGGGGTAGGCACCGGGATTTCACAGAGCTAAAACTTGTGATCCAGTGCCACCTACTGGAAAACAGCAGGAAGACCTCTTGGAAGTATTCTACAGAAAAGAGCCACTCGCACAAATGCGTAGACAGAGGAGGGAATCCATCCAGTACCATGAATAATCAAGGGAGTGATGCAGTGCAGAAGGAAAATGAAAAGCCTCCAGAGAGAAAACTTAAACACATGAACATTCGGGATATAAATGACAGAGAATTCAAGAATGAAGTTCTGAAAACACTCAATGAGATGAGAGAAAACACCGATGGGCCATTTAATGCACTCAGAAAACAAATTAGAGAACAAAATGAGTACTTTACCAAAGAAATTGAAATTTTTAAAAAAGAACGAAACAGGAACTCTGGAGATGAAGACCTCAATAAATGAGATCAGGAATGAACTAGCGAGCACAGGAAATAGAGCTGACCAGATAGAGGAAAGAATTAGTGATGTCAAAGATAGAAATCTAGAAATGATGCAGAGAGAAGAAGAGAAGAGACGTGAGAATAAGAGAGAGAGAGAGAGAGCTCTGTGAGAATTATCTGACCCCATCAGAAAGAGTAATATAAGAGTCACAGGTATGCCAGCAGAAAACGAGAGGGAGAAAGAAAGGGAGGGCCTATTCAAACAAATAATTGATGAGAATTCCCAAACATATAGGAAGAGTTAGATCCTCAAATCTAAGAAGCAAACGGAATATCTAGTTATCGCAATCCAAAGAAGCCTTCTTCAAGGCACAATTGTATTAAAATTGTCAAAAAAATTAGTAACAAAGAAAGAATTCTCCAGGCAGCTAGGGAAAAGAAGAAAGTAACATATAAAGGAAAGGCCACCAGGTTATTATCAGGCTCTCAGCAGAAACTCTACAGGCCAGAAGAGAGCAGAATCAAATATTCAAAGTACTGAGAGAAGAATTACCAGCCAACAATAATATATATAGAAAAGTGATCCTTTAAATATGAGGAGAAAAGGTTTTCCAGACATACAGAAGCCAAGGGAATGTATCAACAGAAAAGCCCCAATGCAGAAGATACTCAAGGGGGTTATTCTACCTAAAACAAAGAACAAACTGTCACAAAGCTATGAGTAAGATCTTCATCGAACCTACAGCATAAACAGGGATAATTTGTGACGACACAAACATGAAAGGGAAGAGGGTACAGGTCTGAATTAGCAAAGGAGGATAAAAGGCAGATGCATTCATAAGACAAAGCACTGCTGTATATATGAAACTTTAGTTTTCAATAATCTAATGGTAACCACCCACACACACATACACAACACACAAACACTGAGACATATAGCTTAAAAATAAAGGGGGGAAAGAAGTATAGAATACCATCAAACAAAAACAACTGACAGAAACAGACACAAAAAGAACCAACAGAACCTGACCAGGTGTTGGCACAGTTGACAGAGCATCAGACTGGGATGCAGAGGACCCAGGTGTGAAACCTCAAGGTTGTTGGCTTGAGTGCAGGCTCATCCGGCTTGAGCATGGGCTCACTGGCGTAAACATGGGATCATAAACATGACCCATAGGTTGCTGGCTTGAAGCCCACAGTCACTGGCTTAAGCTCAATGTTGCTGGCTTGGGCAAGGAGTCACTCACTCTGCTGTGGCCCCCAGTCAAGACACATGAGAAAGCAGTCAATGAACGACTAAGGCGCCACAATGAAGAACTGATGCTTCTAATCTCTCTCCCTTCCTGTCTGTCTGTCCCCATATGTCCCCCTGTCTCTCTGTCTCTGTCACACACACAAAAAGAAACAATGAAGGCACAAAGCTACCAGAAAACAAACGATAAAATGGCTACAGGAAAATCTTGGTCAAATAAGCTTGTAAATATGATGTATATGTTTACTCACTTACAGTTTCACTACCGTCTGTCCGAATTCAATGAGAACCTGCATAAGAATGGCCACGATGGTGGCCGCTGGCCATACAGAAAACCTCATACATCAATAACTAGCCTAAATGTAAACAGACTGAACTCACCAATAAAGAGGCACAGAGTAGCAGCCTAGATCAAAAACCAAAACCTAACCATATGCTTCCTTAAGGAGACACATCTAAGCTGCAAAGTGAGACTCAAAGTGAAAGGTTAGAAAACGATTCTCCAAGGAAATAACATCCCCAGAAAAGCAGGTATAGTCATACTTATATATGACAAAACTGACTTCAAGATAACAGGGATAACAAGAGATCAGGGTGGACATTTCATAATGATAAAGGGGACACTACATCAAGAAGACATAACACCTCTTGATACATATGCACTGAATCATGAAGCACTGAAATATATAAAGCAACTACTAGCAGAACTAAAAGGAGAAACAGACAAAAACACAATCATAGTTGCAGACCTTAATACTTCATTGACATCTCTACATAGATCATCCAAACAGAAAATCAATAAAGAAATATTGGCCTTCAATGACACATTAGACCACATGGGCACAATGGACATTTACAGAGTCTTTCATCCCAGGACATCAGATTACATGTGCTTCTCCAATGCACATAGAACATTCTCAAGGATAGAACGTATGTTGGGTCACAAAACTAGCCTCAACAAACTCAAGAAGACTGACATTATACCAAGCATATTCTTTGACCATGTGCTTTGAAATTAGAAATCTAATTTAGAAACTGCTAAAAGGAAGTAAAGACCCACAAAAATGTGAAAATTAAACAACATACTACTAGAAAATGACCGGGTCAAGGAAGAAATAAAAGGACAGATCGATGGATAGATAGAGACAAATGAGAACAACAACACAACACATCAAAACCTCTCGGATGCAGCAAAAGCAGTAATAAGAGGGAAGCTCGTACCATTACAGGCCCATCTGAAGAAACAAGAGAAATCCAAGTGAACGAATGATTTGCACAGGGTGAACTATCCTAGTGCCCCTGGAATAACCCCTACTTAATTGTGATATATTACTTTTTTTTTTTTAATAGTGACAGAGAGAGAGGGATAGACAGGGACAGACAGGAACGGAGAGGTGAGAAGCATCAATCATTAGTTTTTCGTTGCAGTTGCGACACCATAGTTGTTCATTGATTGCTTTCTCATATATGCCTGACCACAGGCCTTCAGCAGACCGAGCCACCCCTTGCTGGAGCCAGCGACCTTGGGTCCAAGCTGGTGAGCTTTTTGCTCAAGCTAGATGGGCCCCCGCTCAAGCTGGCGAGCTCGGGGTCTCGAACCTGGGTCCTGCGCATCCCAGTCCGATGCTCTATCCACTGCGCCACCGCCTGGTCAGGCAACTTTTTTAATGTATTGTATTTGCTTAGCTAGTATTTTGTTTAGGATTTTTGAATATGTATTTATTAGAGATGTTGGAACCATCCTAATGCCCCTGGAATAACCCCCTACTTAATTGTGATATATTACTTTTTAAATTTATTGTACTTGCTTTGCTAGTATTCTGTTTAGGATTTTTGCATATGTATTTATTAGAGATGTTGGTCTGTGGTTTTCTTTTTTTTGTGTTGTCCTTGCCAGGTTTTGGTATCAGGGTTATGCAGGTCTCATAAAGTTGTTATTCTAGTAAACAACCTAATATCACAACTTAAAAAACTAGAAAAAGAACAAAGGCAACCCAAAAAATTATCAGAAGAAAGGAAATAATAAAAATTGGAACAGAACCAAATGAACTAGAGGACAACAACAACAAAAAAACTATACAAAAAATTAATACAACAGAAAGCTGGTTCTTTGATTGCTTTTGTTTGGGGTGGGGTTTTTTTGTATTTTTCCGAAGTGAGAAGCAGGGAGGCAGTCAGACAGCCTCCCGCGTGCACCCGACGGGGATCCACCCGGCATGCCCACCAGGGGGCGATGCTCTGCCCATCTGGGACGTTGCTTCATTGTGGCCGGAGCCATTCTAGCACCTGAGGCGGAGGCCATGGAGCCGTCCTCAGTGCCCGGCTCAACTTTGCTCCAGTGGAGCCTTGGCTGTGGGAGGGAAAGAGGGAGATAGAGAGAAAGGAGAAGGGGAAGGGTGGAGAAGCAGATGGGCGCTTCTTCTGTGTGCCCTGACCAGGAATCAAACCTGGGACTTCCACACACCAGGCCGATGCTCTACCACTGAGCCAACCGGCCAGGGCCAAAGAGCTGGTTCTTTGAAAAGATTAATAAAATTGACAAACCCCTTTCTAGATTCACCAAATAAAAAAAGAAATGACTCATATAGACAAAATCAGAAATTAAAGAGAAGTTACCACAGACATCACAAATTACAAAGGATCTTACTAGAATACTATGAAAAACTATATGCCACCAAATTCAACATCGTAGAAGAAATGGATAAGTTTCTAGAACTATATAACCTTCCTAGACTGAATCATGAAGAATTGGAAAACTGAAATAGACTGCTGGACAGTGAGGAAATTGAAACAACCATTAAAAACTTCCCCCAAAATAAAAGTTCAGGGCCAGATGGCTTTACTAGTGGATTCTACCAAATATTTAAAGATTTGGTACCTGTCCTTCTCAAACTCTTCTAAAAATTCAATGGAAGGCAATACTTTCTAACAGCTTTATGAGACCTGCATAACCCTGATACCGAAACCTGGCAAGGACAACACAGAAGGAGAAAACCACAGACCAACATCTCTAATAAATACATATGCAAAAATCCTAAACAGAATACTAGCAAAGCAAATACAATACATTAAAAAAGTAATACATCACAATTAAGTAGGGATTATTCCAAGGGCATCAGGATGGTTCAACAAATGCAAATCATTTAATGTAACACACCACAAAACAAAGAACAAAAATCACACGATCCTATCTATTGATGCAGAGAAGGCATTCGATAAGACATAACATGTTTTAATGATTAGAACACTCAATAAAACAGGCACAGAAGGACAGTACCTCAATATAACAAAGGCTATATATGGCAAACCCTCAGCCAATATTATACTCAATGGTGAAAAACTGAAATTTTTTTCTCTAAAATCAGGAACAAGACAAGAATACCCACTCTCCCCAGGGTTCTGGCAGTCCCAGCCCGAGCAATCAGGCGAGAGGAAGAAATAAAAGGCGTCCACATTGGGAAAGAAGTAAAGTGTCACTTGTTGCAGATGACACGATTCCGTACATAAAAAACCCCAGACTCCACCAAAAATAACTGTGAGAAACAAAAGACAAATACAGTCAAGTTGCAGGAAACAAAATTAGTTGTGCAAAAACCTACTGCTGTCCTGTATGCTAACAATGAGACTTCAGAAAAATAAAAATAAAAAGAAAATCATTTTCTTGCAATTGCAACAAAAAGAATAAAATACCTCGGAATAAACTTGACAAAGGATGTGAAGGACCTCATACTGAAAACTACAAAGCATTATTGAAAGAAACTGACTGAATTATAGGAGGTGAAGGGGTTAAGCAAAAATTATATATATATTATATACATAAAACACAGACACAGACACAAGTGTGGTAACAGCCAGAGGAAAGGGGAGGGAGGAAGGTACATGGAGATGGGCAAAGGAGGGAAAATGGGGACAGAAAGGGACACTGCGTGGGGTGATGGTGAATAGTACAGTGTGCAGATGATGTCTGAGTTTCCCGCTTGACACCTATACCCCAATAAATTCAATTTAAATAATAAATAAAATAAAACATTGAAAAAGATATAATGAAATGTAAAGCCATTCTGTGTTCACGGACTGCAAGAATCCACATGGTTAAAATGGTCATAGTGCCCAAAGCAATGTACCGATTTAATGCAACCCCCATTAAAAATCCCAACGTCATTTTTTTTTTTTAAAGAAATAAGCCCTGGCCGGTTGGCTCAGCCGTAGAGCGTCGGCCCTGTGTGTGGAAGTCAGGAGTTCGATCCTCTGTCAGGGCACACAGGAGAAGTACCCATCTGCTTCTCCACCCTTTCCCCTCTCCTTTCTCTCTGTCTCTCTCTTCTCCTCCCACAGCCAAGGCTCCATTGGAGCAAAGTTAGCCCAGGCACTGAGGACGGCTCCATGGCCTCCGACTCAGGTGCTAGAATGGCTCCTGCCACAACGGAGCAACACCCCAGATACACAGAGCATTGCCCCCTGGTGGGCATGCCGGGTGGATTTGTCGGTGCATGCAGGAATCTGTCTGACTGCCTCCCTGCTTCTAACTTTGGAAAAATACAAAGAAAAAAAAAGAACACTAAAAACTTATTAGATTTGTATGGAAGCACAAAAGACGCTGAATATCCAAAGCCATCCTGAGAAAAATTAACGGAGCTGGAAGTATCACATTACCTGACTTCAAATTATACTTCAAACCTACAGTAATTGAAACAGCATGATATTGGCAGAAAAACAGACACGCTGACCAATGGAACAGAATTGTGAGCCCAGAAATAAAACCACATGTATATGGGCAAATAATTTTTGACAAAGGAGCCAAAAACACATAATAGAGAAAAGATGGCCTCTTCAATAAATGGTGCTGGGAAAACTGGAAATAAAACCACATGCAAAAGAATAAAACTAGACTTAACTGTTTGTCCCCATGTACAAAAATTAATTCAAAATGGATCAAAGGCCTCAATATAAGAACTGAAACAATAAATTACATAGAAGAAAACATAGGTACTAAACTTACAGACCTTGATCTCAGGGAATATTTTATTAATTTGACCCCAAAAATAAGGGAGGTAAAGGCAAAAATAACTGAACGGGACTATATCAAACTAAAAAGTTTCTTCACAGCAAAAGAAACTGCCAACAAAACAGAAAGGCAGCCAACTGCATGGCAGAAGGTATTTGTAAACAACAGTTCCAACAAGGGGTCACATCCAAAATAAAGAACTCATAAAATGCAACACCAAACAAGCAATCCGATAAAAAAGGGCAGAGGACCTGAACGGCCCACAGATGTCCAACTTCACTAGCTATTAGGGAAATACAAATCAGAACTACAACATCTCACACCTGTTAGATTGGCTGTTATCAACAACTCAGATAACAAGTGTTGGAGAGGCTGTGGAGAGAAAGGAGCCCTCCTTCACTGCTGGTGGGAATGCAAACTGGTACAGCCACTACGCAAAACGGTCTGTCTGGCAATTCCTCAAAAAATTAAGAATACAGTTACTGTATGACCCAGCAATCCCTCTATGGGGTATCTACCCAAAAGACTTGAAAACATTTATTCACAAAGACATACACACCTTTCTTTTCATTGCAACATTCACAGTGGCCAAGGTACAAAAACAACCTGCATCACCCAGTAACACCCATCTGGGGCCAATACTTGCATCACCTGAGCTAGCCTCAGTGCCTGAGGCTGATGCTTAGACCAACTAAGTCATTCTCAGCACCCGGGACCAATGCTCAAACCAGTTAAGCCACTGGCTGTGAGAGGGATGAGGGAGAGAAGGGGTGGGGGGAGTGGGAGAGAAGCAGATGGTCGCTTCTGTGTACCCTGACCGGGAATCAAACCCAGGATGTCTGTACACTGGGCCGATGCTCTATCCACTGCGCCAACCAGCCAGGGCCTGCATCATCATCTTAAATAGGCAAAAGATTGAACAAACGCTTTGCAAATGGTTGATAAACCCATGAAAAGATGTTCAACATCATTAGTCATCAGGGAAATGAAATTAAAGCCATAATCTGACACCACCACACACTATAATGGCTACAATGGAAAAGACTGATAATACCAAGTGTTGGTAAGAATGTGGAGCACCAAAGGAATGCAAAATGGTCCCACTGCTTAGGAAATAGTTCAGCAATTTACTGCAAATTTAAACAGACATACCCCATACCACTAAGCAATTACGCTTCCGGTGTAATTAAGAGGGATGAAAATTTATATCCACATAAAGACATGTTCATGAATATTCACAGCAGCTTAATTGACAAGAGCCAAACACTGGAGATAACTCAAAATGTCCATCAACAGGTAAATGGATAAACACACCATGAGCCAGCCGAATAATGAATACTACTCAGCAATAAAATGGATTACCGATACATTCAACTGCACGGATGAACCCAAAGGATATTACGCTAACCGAAAGAAGTCAGGCACGAAGGAGTACCTACTGTATAATTCCATTTGTATTAAAGCCAGTAAAAAGGCTACCTGCTCATTGGTGACAGAATGGGCAAGTGGTTACCTAGGGACTGAAGGAGAGGAGGGGACCTATAACCAAGGGACAGGGGGGAACTTCCAGTGAGGTAAATATCTTGGATGTGGTGGTGGCACCATGGACTTATACATCCGTCAAAGCTAACTGAATTGTGCACTCTAATTGTATCTAAGTTCAAAAAAAAAAGACTCGGGCACCTACTTAAAGAAGAAATTCACTTACCAAATGTAGGGAAGTTTGAACACTAGAATAATAACAACAGCCACAACTGATTAAAACATGTCAAATATGTTATAAATCCTAAGTTCATAATGTTACTACAAAAAGAAAAGAGAAAAACACTAATTAGGTACCTTTGGAGAATGCTAGGGAAACAACTCTTTATTCTGAAAGCTTGTAAGTAAAGGGAGAGACCCATGGCTTTCTCCTGCCTTTTCTGCCCTCCAGGTAACTAAGTTTAAAAGCAAAGCTTTCTTTAAAGAATAGTGCAGTATTCTGCAACCTCTAATGAATTCACAGATCCAGGCAATGATCATTAGTAACTACTAAGACCATTAGGTGACAAGCTGATGGGGACTTTGTAATGGCGGGGTCACCAGGCTGAGGACACCTGAACCCCCTTGGTGGACCACAACATCATTAAAAGTGTTTGCCCAGACATGAGAGCCTACTGACGGAAATATGCACCGTGACTTACGAACTGTTCTTGCCCCCAAATTGAGCCCAAATCTGATCAAATATTCAGCGTCTATCTAGATCCTTGCTATGAAAAAAAAAAAAAAAAGAACAAAAAGAAAAAGAAAACAAGAAGAAAGTGGCCCGAACCAGCAACATTGGTATTACCTGGGAGCTTATTAGAGCTAAATCTCCTCCAGCCCACTCCAGAGCCAGAGTCAGATTCAGAAGCCTAGTAACAAGCCCCCCGTGAGCGGCCCGCACATAACTTCCAGTTTATAAGACGGACAGGGATCAGAGGATGTGTTAAATAACACCACCACAGGGGACGCAATCAGCAGAACAAAGCACAGGCAATCAATTTACTCCCTGAAAAATAAGTTACAAGGAGAACGAAGAGGGAGAAAAGCTTACAGAATAAACAAGACTTTCGAGATTTACCGACAGCACACTCGGTCCAGATTCGAACAAGGCAATTGTTTTAAAAATGTCTGAAATGATGAGGTCATCAGGGAAATCTGAATAAGAGTTGGATATTTGAGTATCTTCGCAATCACTGTTAAATTGTTGGACGTGACAATGGGTGCGTGAATACTTTTCAAGTCCGTAGCTTTTAAGGAATCAAAGGTAGGTACAAATGGAATAATAGCATATTTCTGGGACTTGCTTCAAAATAATCCATCGGGAACTTGGCTGGGGAGAAAGGGTAGGATTAGTGGTGAAAAGAAGCGTGGCCATCAGTGTATAATTATTGGAGCAGGTGCTGGTTACAGGGGGGCTCATCAAGTAGTCTCTCAACTTTGGAATATCTTTTCTAAGTTTTTCGGTCAATAAAAAGTTTCTTTCTTTTAAGTGCTCTGTGGGAGGAATGCACTCCCCAGACGTTATCAGCCCTGGCCTGAAATAGTCAGCAGAGTAGGGACCAGCTGAACGTGGGTGGTAGGGACGGAGCAAATGTAATTGACACACAATTACAGCAACCGGAACACACACTTGTCCCGTGTTGTCCAGGAACTAGGCCCACCCTGCCAGGGGGACTCCAGTGGCCTTCAGAGGCTGGGGGCCGAGTGGCCATGTGCTTTGTAAATGAGCCTGGAGCTCAGCGGCCCTCCTCCCTAGGTGCCAGTGGTTTCTATAGAAACCACCAGAGAATGATATTTCTGAGAGCACAAAGCATCTCCACTGGCCTCCACCGGCTTTGTTCACACTTACCCATCAGCATCTGAGATCCAGCCTATCAAAGGGGGCCTCGTGGCTCACTTTTAAAATAGGTACCAGCTCATTATAAAGCACCTGCTCTCAAACGTTTCCAAGGAAACAGGCCCCAAGACGCCCCTCTCTAAATTCATTAGCATTTAACACTCCTTAATGAGGCTTAAAGATGGCGCGCCTTAATAACCATATGCTGGGGGAGGCCACCTTCCCCTTTCACACCCAAGTGTGACTGATGAGCTGGCTCGGGCTCCCAGAGGACCTGCCTTGGCTCCAAGCCCGTCTGCATGATGGTCAATGGCCGTCAGGAGCACTGGGTGTCTGCATGCCCGGGACGGGGGACTCCCTGTCACTGAAGCCTCCCTTGGGGTGTTCAGCTCTGGGCCACAACCTAAAAGTGGACAGGCAGAGACCCTACACTGACAGCCAGGCTAACCTTATTTCCTGACCACTCTGTGCTCTCTCTCACACACACACTCCAGCCACACATACCCCTCATCATCCCCTCACCTGTTGAATGCTCCATGCCTGTGCATTTCTGTATTCCCTATGCCTAAAGTGCCCTACCCTGACTTGCTGCCTAGAAAACTCCTATGCATCCTTCAAAACCCTCTGACAACTACTGTAACCCTCCCAGAAGTCTGTGACAGACTCATCAGCTCTGTCCTCTGTGGACCTTTCATCACACCTCCATGGCAGCTTCTGTCACACGATACTCTAACTGGCCAGTACCGTCTCCTCCCCTCAAATGTGAACTCAGGCCTCAGGGCAGGAACGAGCCTCACTCCCCTCCACCTCGTGGCCACAGCCACCCAGCAGGTCCTGTGTTTGCAGGACCCCCTGATGACTCAGTCTCAACCCAGCAGCTCTAAGACACTGGGGACCCCAGGAGAGGGCGCTGCCATTCACAGCCTAGGGCCCCAGCTCAGCCCTTCCCAGGGCTCTGCTCCATGGGAGACTCACCAGGGCCACTCTGGCCTTTCCCCCGGGGCCTGTGGGGAAGCAGAGGGGAGGTCTAAGAAGCTGTCCTCAGACCAGAAGCTGCGTAAGAGGGCGAGGGCTGCGCAGGCAAGGGGCCTCTCCCGGCACCGCCCAGAACTCCGGCTGTGCCTGAGGCAGGACGGCACACACCCCACGTACAGCCTTCCTGAGTGTGAGCTCCACAGCGCAGCCCCAAGAGCCGGCCGGGGGGTGGGGGGCAGGTCAGGGGCCTTGGGTTGGGGACAGAGGGGCACGGAGGGGACACCAGGAGAGAGGGAGCCAGCAGGAGCCCCCACAGAACCCAGGAGACCCTCTCCCCACCCCCGCCAACCACCCCTGGACGGAGGCTGAGTTGCCGCCTTCCTCTGTCTCTGAGGGTGTCTACAGAAGTTTTCTGGGAACCACAGACCCTCCGGCTCCGGGGGCTTCTGGGGTGAGGGTTTCTACCGTGTTACCTCCTAAAGTCCCACTTTCAGGTCTTCCCCCACATTCTGAACATACACACTGACCAGGCAAAAATTAATTCATTACTCTCCTTTTGAAATTAATCCAAGGCATGGGATGCACATCCAAACCTCTGATGGGCTGGGAGGGCCTGTGTGGCCGCCCAGGCCGAGAGGACATCCCACCAGAAAGCAGGCGTGGACAGGCTGGTCAGGGTATAGTCCCCGCTCGGCTTTTAGCAAAACCGAAGGTAGCTGGCGACTGCCAACCATCACGCGCTACTGGGGCGTAACCCTGGCGACCATCCTCTGAGAACAAGGCGACAGGCGGCCCTGACTGAACACCTACTGTGTGCGATGCACCTTTCCGGGTGCTTCCTCAGGACTGTGCGGCGTCAGGGTTACCAACGCCCAGGACCGCACGGCTGGCGGGAGGCCGAGGCGGCGTGGCCCCCGGCCCACAGCCCGCCACCACCCGCACAGCCAGAGGCAAACAGTAGCTGCTCAATTAGCGCTTGCTGAATCCAAAACGAATCTGAACAAACCCACTGAGAAGCCCTCACGTTGAAGACTGTGAAATTTTAAATTACAGATACAGAGCGCAAGGGACGGGAGGAAAAGCAGGAGCAGTCAATTACACGTGCGTCTACGTTGCCGATCCTCTCAAGTGAAAAATCTGTTTTCCTCACTTTATAATGGAGCCATGAATAAACTCGGGTTCTAACGATACAGCCACCCTCCCTGGCGGCCCGGCGCCGTGCGGGGCATCTGACTACCTTTGCCCGGGGTCAGACCCTCAAGAAGCAACAGGGCAATGCACAGAGACTCACCTCTCTGGACAGAGAGACAAAGGGCAGGGGCTCACCTGCCTGGGCCCCCAGCCACTGTCACCAGGGGGAGTGTCCGGGGACCAACAAAGGCCATTTCACGGTACACTGGCCCAGGGTGAGGGACCTCAGGGGATGCCCCGTGCCCAGCACGCCCTCCTCTGACGACCCCTTGCCCCTGCAGTCCACGCTCCCAAACCAGGGCAGACCTCGCTGCCTGCTGCACAGTGAGGAACCCACCGGAAGGAGCAGGAGAGATGGAGATGAGCTGGCCTGTCGCACAGGCGTCAGGCTCTGGACAGAAGAGAGGAGGTGGGGCAGGGCCGCCTCCCAGGGCCCGACAGACTCACAGCCGCCCAGAGTGCAGCAGGGCAGAGGCGCAGGTGGGCACACCCCCGGGCCCCCCTGTGGCCCTTCTCCCATGAGCACCACACAGGCCAGCGGGAGCTGACTCATCTGATCAGGATCTCTGGTGAACACAGAGCGGCTGATGGGTGAGGGCAGGCAGGGGGCTGTGGCATCCGCCCAGGGCACAGAGACGGGGCCCCAGCGACCCTTCAGGTGGGGCCTGGCAGGCTGCAGTCCCGGCCCCGCAGCTCCGGACCACGGTCGGCGGCAGCAGGGCCAGAGTGAGAGCACCGGACCCAGCGCCGGAGCCTAGCACCTGCCACTGGGGCAGCGGTTCTTAACCTTTTCTGAGGTACCGAACCCACCAGTTTCATATGCGCATTCACCGAACCCTTCTTTAGTGATAAATAAAATATGGGTTTTTTTTCCAAATTCAAGACATAGGTATATGTTTTTTTACTGGTGCACAAAATGAGCCGTGCATGAACATCACCTTGCTCAAAGAACAAAACCAACAAAGTGCATGAACTCACAACCAATTACGGTATTACTTTATTCTGGCCTCCGCGGCAGAGGTTTCTCCGAACCCCTGAGACTGACTCATCAAACCCCTAGGGTTCCATAGAACCCAGGTGAAGAACCGCTGCTCTGGGGAGATCTAGGTGACAGGGTCACTGCTGTTGTTGGAAGTCCTGACCAACTGCAAACCCAAGGGATGCACTTGGGGGAGCTGGATGAGGAAGGCCGGTGCTGATGGAGCTAGGCCAAGACTTGTATCCTGAGAGGTAGAGGCACCTCTTCTGAGAAGCCCTCCTGGTCCTACCCTCAGAATCACCCCGCCCCGCTCCCCATGCGGACCTCATTTCCCCATGCCCGTACTCTACTGAGAGTGTGGCACCTCCCCTGAAAGCTGAAGGACATCTCCGTCACCCTACCCACTGTCCTTATGTCCCATATAACCCCAAACCCTGAATTCCCTATCCACCAGGTATGTGGTACATGCTGGCTGCCCACCTGAGGACCAAGGTGCAGGACCGGGCTACCTGGCTGATGTCCAGGCCTGAGAGAAGGTGGACCAGCACAGTGGACCACGCACCAAAACCTAATCCATGGCTAAGACTGGGCCCAGAAAGGAAGCAGGCCTCCCTGGCTTGGCTGCCCTGGCCATAGCCCCGCCTCCTCCACCTGGAGAATGCAGCCCCCCTCCAGCCCCGCCCTGCTGCCCCCTGCCCCGCCTCTCTCTCCAGGTCTCCCCCATGGAGACCAGCACACACAAGCACCAAGCCCTGGACGCCGGGGAGGGGGGCGAATTCCTTTCCAGAAGGAAGTGGGGAGAGGCTTTCAGACCTAAACCCTTGTATACCGTGTGATCAACTGCACATCTAGGGCTGCACGCACAGAGATGTGTCTGCCTTAGAGTCGTAATAAAGAAGACACCGGAAATACGATAAATACCCAGTAACTGAGAACTGGTTACGTACCTTATGTTATTCTGGGCAATGACTAAAAGCTCCGTGACCCAAGACTTCCTAAAAGTACGGGAATCCCTAGCGCTACGGTATCTTTAATCTTGACCCTTCATTCTAATTTACTTCTCGGTATTCTTAAAGAAACGTGTCTACAATTGATCATATAAATCCCGGTGTGCAAACGGGTTTGGCGTTAATATATACAACATGCAGGCATGTCATCAGAAAATTTTAATTCTGGAATAGGTGCTAATATTGAGTGACAAAACATAAGTTATAAATCTATATAAACATTATTATATCTAATAGAATCCTCAGACTTTGTAGCATTTATGATGATAAGAATATGACTTTCTAAAATAAAATTTATAGTTTCGTATTGACAGAACTGAATAACCTTGGATGGCAGTTCCAATATTATCTGGAGGCCTGGGGGTTAATGCAAATAATTTTATTTTCAACATAGAGAGAGGGCACCATAAGGAGGTCCTGTAGAAATTCCACCTAGACGTTGATTTTCCTGCAGTGGTTTCCACTGGAGTGTGGAGACCACACTGCAGAACAAGCGGCCTCATGGGCCAGGCACTATGTTAGGTACTCCGAATATCATGCCATACATTCTTAATTTTTTTAAATTTATTTATTTATTTTAGTGTGGAGAGAGAAGGGGGGGAGCAGGAAGCATCAACTCCCTTATGTGCCTTGACCAGGCAGGTCCGGGGTTTTGAACCGGCGACCTCAGCGTTCCAGGTTGACGTTTTATCCACTGCGCCACCACAGGTCAGGCCACGTCATACATTTCAGGACAGTCTGGGTTTCAGTTTAGTTAACACGACTATACTGCCGCCTGCCTGTGGCAGCTGCGGCCGGCGGAAGCGGGGCGGGCCGACTTCCTCAGACATCTCCACGCTCCTGTCCACAGGGCTCACACACAGCACAGGCTGCTCCACGATCGCGTGGCTCTCTGGGAACAGCCCCCCCTCCCCTGTCCTCAGGTGCACTTGTGTGTCCAGGTCTCTGACACCCTTTTTCGCTGCTTGTACCCCACGGCCACCAGGGACCCCCAGCCTGCCTCCCGCACAGCCGCTCCCCCCCCTGCTCCCAGTCCTGGACTCAGCTCTCCTCATGAGGTCTCTGGCTGGCTGCCCCTTTGCAAACTCCTCTTCCTCCATCTCCTTTCGATAATAATTTAGCTACCTTTTTGTTCTTCTGAGTAATCCCCACTCATAGCAGACAGGTCGGTCCGCACAGGTGTGAAGTCCTCCTCCTGCTGTCCGGCCCCATCCCTGTCCTGGGAGGTGGTGGCTGCAGGTGCAGGGAGGGTTCGGGCAGGCTGGGGGTGGGCTCGGGCGGCACTGGCCTCCTCAGGGGACAGGGTGAGGAGGCTGTGGGGGGCGGAGCGGGCGTGAAGCCCATCAGCTGAGGAGCAGACAGAAGGGGACGGGACAGGGCTGGGGCTGGCCCACAAGGCTCCCTGGCTCGTATCAGCAAGACACGCTGGCAGGTGGGGCCCACTCCATGCCGGGAGCTGACCCGCACCCCGTCACCCCGCAGCGGGTGCCTGTGCTGGCGGACTACGTGTACAGCCACCACACGTGCTGGCCCCAGAACAGGAGAGCACAGGTGTGGGGCACAGAGGGGAGGGTGGCATGAAACCGGCCGCCACGGTTTCTGGCTCGGTCAGAGACGAGGCGTTTTCTGTAGTTTCTCTGAATCCTGCACACTAGGAAGATGTTTGCTGGCAGGTGCTCAGCACACATTCAATGAATAAATGAACGGGACGAGCCACATAACCACAACTTTTCAGAGAAACTGTGCGTGTGAATGACTATAATTAAAGACTGAGCACTCTGCCTGATGTAAGAAGAGCCCGCAGAGGCTGGAGAGAGACGCCAGCCTCGTGTCCTCTCTGAATGCAGCGAGAGGGGCCACTCAGCGCTGCCTAATTACAGGACACAGCACGCGGCTCCTTCTCAGCACATCAGTCACCTTTCTCCGCGCTGTGCCAGACCTGCTAACGAGTGCCAGGCACTCTTTGTCAGTGCAGAAAGAGGAGGCTGTGGCTGCCGTGAGAGGCTGCCCACTAACAAGGTCCACGCAGCGGCCATGAGCCACCTCCACACTGCCGTCCACACCTCCATAACTGGGGGTCCGTGGGGGGCGTGAATGGATGGTACACGCGTTCCTAGAGCCATGAAACCTCTATAGGGCTGGCCGCAGGCTCGCTGAGGTTGGTACAGTCACTGGGACAAGAAACAGCGACTGAGCCACAGAGCGGCGGTGGCTCCTACGAGTCTGGGGCGCCAGGACGGTCAGAGCATCGTGTCCCCAGCCCCTATGCAGCTCACACTCCAGTAGGGGGAGTGACACTTGCCAGGCTGCTAAAACCACAGCTGAAAGAGGCAAGGGGACACCCAATCCGGGAGGGTTTCGGGAAGAAGGTCCGAGAGGGAAGACATCAGTGGAGACCTGTAGGACAGGCAACAGGGGGCCAGGAAAAGGGGAAATTCAAGGCCAAGAAAAAATATATTCAAAATCCACCAAGGCCTGACCAGGCAGTGGCACAGTGGATAGAGCATTGGGGTTGGGACGCGCAGGACCCAGGTTTGAAGCCCCGAGGTCACCATCTTGAGTACAGGCTCAGCAGTTTGAGTGTGGGGCCACTGGCTTGAGCTCAAAGGTCACTGGCTTGAAGCCCAAGTTCACTGGCTCGAGCAAGGGGTCACTCGGTCTGCTGTAGCCCCTGGTCAAGGCACATATGAGAAAGCAATCAATGAACAACTAAGGTGCTGCAACGAATTGATGCTTCTCATCTCTCTCCCTTCCTGCCTGCCTGTCTCTATCTGTCCCTCTCTCTGAACCTCTCGCTAAAAAAAAAAAATCTACCCGGGCCCCCCAACAGCCTTTCTCCCCACTGATTACAAGTAAAACCCTGGACATAACAAAAAGCCATCCCTGAGAACTCTCCAACTAGACAAAAGCAGATTGACTAGGAAGAGAGGTCAGAACTTGGAGAAAGAAAGGACCGGCACAGAGGAGAGCTGCTATTTTATTTTCAATTTTGTTTTCTTCTTCTTTTTTTCTTTCTTATTTTTCTCTAACAGCTTTGACCTGAGAGCAGGCCCTGTGGAGCTGCAGTGGCGGCTTCCAGCGACAGAAGTGATGGAAACGAGCAGAGAAATACACAACTCCACAATTACAGTCGGAGGCTTCGACAGTCCTCTGTCGGCCGCTAGAAGACCACGTAGACCAAAATATGAGCAAGCTACGGAGGAAGGAACTGGACAACGCCATCAACTAACTTGACCAACTGCCATCCATAGAGCACGCCACTCAACTACAGCAAAGGACCCGTTCCTCCCCAGGGCACAGGGCGCGGCCAGCCAAACAAGCCTTAACCCGGGCCACTAAACTCACCCTAATAAAAGTCTGAAAGAACTGAAATCATACAAAGTATGTTTTCTGACCACAACAGTATTAAACTAGAAATTAATAGCAGAAAGATAGTTGGAAGACCCTTACATGTTTAGAAACTAAACAAGACACACTTCTCAATAACCCATAGATCAAAGAAGAAATAAAAATAAAATTAGAAAATATTTTATGGATTGAATGAAAATTTAAATACACGGCATATCAAAATTTGTGGGATGTGGGCTCAGAGGAAAATGTATCGAATTAAAATGCGGACAGCCTGACCAGGTGGTGGCACAGTGGACAGAGCATTGGCCTGGGCCACTGAGGACCCAGGTTCAAAACCACAAAGGTTGCCTGCCGGCTTAAGCACGGAATCATAGACAGGACGTCATGGTCACTGGCTTGAGTCCAATGGATCACTTGAGCAAGGGGTCACTGGCTTGACTAGAGCCCCCTGATCAAGGCATGTACGAAAAAATAATCAATGAATAAGAAAGGTGCTGCAACTATGAGTCAATGCTTCTTATCTCTCGTTCCCTTCCTGTCTGTCTGTCTGTCCCCGCCTGTCTCTGTCTCCCTTGTTAAAAAAAAAACAAACAACAAAACACTAACATTAAAAAATGATTTCAAATCCACAACTAACTTGCCAATTTAAGAAATTAGAAAAAGAAGAGCAAGTTAAACTCAAAATAAACAAAAAATAAAAGTAACAGAAGTTAATGAAGTTGAAAATAGAGAAATGACAGAGAAAAATCAATGTTTCCTTGACATGATCGATAAGACAGAGAAACGTCTAGCCACACGGAGAGGGGGAAAAGAAAAGACCCAAATATCATTATCAGGAATGAAAGAAGAGAGCAAACCTAAAAACACTAAAAGGATGATGAAGGAGTATAATGAACAAGTGTACGTATATACATTTGATAACTCAGACGAAATGAAGCAAGTCTTTAAGGGACGCCAACCAGCAGAGCTCATGCATGATGAACGATCGTCTGCAGAGTCCCCTAGAAACCTTCAGGGGACCACTGGAAACCCCCTTCACACCGCGGCGATACCAGTTCCCACCCGCTGCGGTGGATTAGCGAGAAGACAGATCACACGTGCTGGTGAGGACACGAGAGCTGGACGCTTCGGATATTGCTGGTGGGCATGTAGACAGTGCAGCTGCAGCCTGGCGGCTCCTCAAAAGGCTGCCCGTTGAGCTGCCATATGGTCTGGCACCCCCACCCCGAGGCAGAGCCGGAGAGAAAGGGAACACGTCCACACAAACTTGTACACAGGTGTGCGTAGCAGCATGACTCGCAGCAGCCAAAATTTAAACACAAATGACCATCAACCGGTGAACGGATCCACACAGCGTGGTCTGCGCACACGGTGGAACGCTGTCACGGATAGAGAGAGAACGGGGTGCCCACGCAGGCTGCAGCCTGGAGCGACCCTGACACCGTCGGTGCTCGGTGAGAGGGGCCAGACTCCAAAGACCACATCGTTTGTGATTCTGTTTCCATGAACTGGCCAGAACGGGCGAATCTACAAAGACTGGAAGGATACTGCTTGTTGCCTAGGGCTGGGGGTGGTGGTGATGGGTTGGGGTGACCTCTAAAGGGCCCAAGGTTTCTTTTTGAGGTGATAAAAAATGTCCTAAATTGACTGTGATGGTCGCATAAGCAAATACACTAAAAACTAATACTGAGCTGTATCACTGAGGGCGCCGTGTGCAAAGTGCCCAGCGTCTCCCAGTGTCCACCGGGAGCCGGAGCACCCAGCAGGCGTCGAACAGGAGCGGCTTGCTGGCAGAAAGCTCCGCGGAGGGAGGCTGCAGAGGAGGAGGTGACCTGGCCAGCAGCTCTCAGGTTCTGTATTCCATGCAATACCTCCATGGCTCCACCCACAGCTCTGGAGACCCAGGAGACACCCACGGACTCCCCAGCGTCTGCGAGGGCAGCCCTGAGGCTGATGGGCGCATCAAATGTCAGGGAGCCTGACCAGGCGGTGATGCAGTGGATAGAGCGTCAGACTGGGATGCAGAAGACCCAGGTTCGAGACCCCGATGTCTCCAGCTTGAGCGCAGGCCCATCTGGCTTGAGCAAAAGCTCACCAGCTTGGACCCAAGGTCGCTGGCTCCAGCAAGGGGTGGCTCGGTCTGCTGAAGGCCTGTGGTCAAGGCACATGTGAGAAAGCAATCAATGAACAACTAAGGTGTTGCAATGGCAATGAAAAACTAATGATTGATGCTTCTCACCTCTCTCCGTTCCTGTCTGTCTGTCCCTATCTATCCCTCTCTCTGACTCTCTCTCTGTCCCTGTAAAAAAAAAATTAATTAATTAAAAAGAAATGTCAGGGAAACGCACATTCCCAGTGGGGCTGCTGCGGCCCCTCGCAGACTGGGAGCTCCTGCAGGGAAAGGCTACCTAGTGGGCTTGTGTCACCCCATGCCCTGGGACAATGCCTGGCGCCCGGTGGTGGCCCAGAAAATGTTTGTGCCATCAGTGAGTGCAGTGTTTAGAAAAAGACCTAGGTTCACCTCCAAGCCCACAGCACTGCGAGGAGAGCCGGACCTTTCGGAATGGGATTCCTCGCCGCGGGGGCAGACCGGCTGCCCTCCCACGGGTGCTGGGTTAGGATGAAAGGCCTGAAACTGCATGACCGCCCCCCAACCTGTTCACAGCGGGGTCCCTGAAGCCAGGCACGGAGCTGCACTACGCAGGGCTGAGCCAGTGAACTCATGGGCTTTCCCAGGCAGGCCCCCCAGGACAGAACACACAGCGTGCACAGGTGAAGCCTGTTTGCGCTCCAGACGAAGGCTCCACTCACAGTGCGAGAAAACCGCCGGGAATGGAGTCAAGCCACCCGGTTCAAGGTCTCACCCCATGACCCACGAGCCATGTGCCACCTGCTAGAACATTTCTGAACCTCGGATGCCCGGGAATGGGGTGCGTGCCTGGCACCCCTCCCGGGACTGTGGCGCAGCACGTGAGCTATATGTAGAATGCTCAGAACAGAGACCAGCAGGTGGTGAGCGCCCAGGGCACGCCACTTCCATCAGTCCTGGTTGTGGGCAGGGACTCGAGAGAACCCAGCCCTAGCACCACTCGACAGTCAGGCAGCGGGTGCCCGGAAAGACAAGGGACCTCCCACAGTCACATGGCTTTCTGCACCAGGCTCTCAGGCACCCTCCCCGCCCCCACCCTCTGCCTCCATTAGTCTCCCACCCTCAGCTGCATAAAAACCTGGATTTGAGGCAAAAGTTAGAACTGCAGAAAGTACAAAGAGTCCAAATAAAAAGGCTTTTTAATATAGAGCCGATGAAAGAGACAAATGGAAAGTAATCAAAACCTCATTAGGGCAAATAAGCAACCTGCCCGCAGTGCCACAGAAACGACAGCGCTGAGCCCCGCGGCGTGAGGGCACCGGGCCCTCCAGACAGCCAGCACCATGGAATGCAAGTTTTGGGACACCCTTATTCACACGGGCAGAAACCCTGCAAAACTCTGCTCAGGATTCTCACCGAGGTGCTCACCCAGGACCCCAGGGCGGTAGTTCTCAGTTCTGTCCCTTTGTTAGGACCACCTGAGAGGTTTCAAACACTTCAAAGCCTGGGCTGCCTCCGGACGTGGTTGGGGCCAGGCAGCAGCATTCTCTAATACTCCCCAGGTGCTTCTGACCACTGTGCTATACGGCCAGCAGACCAGGTTAGCAACCACCGGTGGCTTTCCCAGCTTGCGACATTGCCACTCAGGGAAGGATGCCCACAGCCGAGTGCGAGATGACAGGCAACCACGCCATGGCTCAGGTCCTGCTTCCGCTGGGTGAGTCCACTGCCTGTGGTTAGGGCTCTTAGACATTCATACAACAGCTGCCGCCCCCCCCCCTCTGGTAGGCGCTGGGGATACAGCAGCAAATGAGGCCAACTCTCGGCCTCAGGGACTTATGCTCTGCTGGGAAACCAGTGAGGGGCTGTGAAAACTGGAGCTGAGATGGGGCAAGCCAGCGGCCCCGCCCTCTATTACCTGCCCGGTAGGACCCACACCTGCAGGGGGTCAGGGACATGATCCACAAGGAAGTCAGAAACTAACTCAAGATCTAGAAGTCAAGATGGAAAGGCAGGAGGAAGGGAGGGAGGGAGGGAGGGATCCGTGTGGAACCAGCACTGAATAGAAGGTGAGCTGGCCTGTCAGAGACTGTCTTATCATGAGAACTGACCCCAGAGCGACGGGGCAGGTGTTCCAGAGGCCCGCTGGTGGTCAGCGGCTGTGGCCGTCGGGAGGGGAGTGGAGCTGTGCACGGGCAGGCTCGGGGGCCAGCCGCCTTCAGGAGGCGGGGGAACTGGGGCCATGGCGAGCCCCCAGCCCGGGGCCTGTGCCGTCGATTCCCCAGGGCAGCGCCAATTCCCTGGGCTTGGTCCTGCTCAGCAACGAGGTGTTTGCTGAGGCTGGGGTTCCATAACTTCGTCTTGCGAAAAGGGTGCTTTTTGAGCTTCTGCGGTTTTTCTACAGGGTTGATAGATGATACAAGGGGGAATTCTCCTTGATTTCCTACCTTACCTTGGCTGCAACTACACAGTCATCTTAAAGTGAACTTTAAAGTCCCCTTGAACGTTTCCCACCGTGCTGGTGGCCCTGGAGAGCTGGGCCCATGCCTGACATGACAACTCTGCAGTCCGGGCTGGGCACAGCCGGGGCCTGGGCAGCTGGAAACACGTGCAGTTTGCAGCCGTGACCTACCGAATGCGGGGGGCATGAGGGCTCAGACCTGGCTGTGAGCTGCAGCGTGGAGACCCTCACGCCATACCTCGTCTGACGCAGGACCTCCCAAGTCCTCTGCCTCCATCCACACTTCTGGAATGACCAGCTGCTGCTAGGTACCGCTGACCTTAGATCCCAGGGTGGCCACTGCCCCTGAGCTGTGGGCAGGGGGTGCTCCTGCAAGGCTCCATCATGGGGAGTGGGGCAGCTGACCCCCTCAGTTCATTCGAGAGGACCCCCCTACACCGAGAATCTGCTCTGGCCCGGGCTTTGTGGGGATCCTGGGGTCCAGACACAACTTGGCTCAGCGCCCCCCAGGCGGTTGTAAGTGAACACCTGCTGGATGGAGGAGTTTATGGTCAAGTAAGAAGTTCAGAAGCTGTCGCTAAAATAGTCACAGTTGGTGCAGGCTGGCCAAGGACAAAGGCCAAGGGCACTCAGAGGAGAGAGGAAGGGGACAGCTATGCTCAGAGGCCCCTGGGCCCTGGCTTCTAAGTGTGGTCCATGAACCATCCTCCTCTGCATCTCCTGGGAGCAGGTCAGAAAGGCATGCCGGAGTGCTTGTGTCCCCCAAAATCCATATGTTGAAGCCCTAACACTCACTGGTGATTGGGTTTAAATGAGGTCCCGAGGGAGGAGGCCCCTGACGGGACTGGTGCCCTCACGAGGGGAGGATGAAGAGACCAGAGCTCTCTGTCCCCAGCACGTGAGGACACAGCAAGAAGGCAGCGTCTACAAGCCAGGAAGAGGGCCCTCACCTGACCCTGAACTTGGGCTTCCAGCCCCCAGAACTGTGAGAAAGGAATTCCTGTTGTTTAAGGCCCCCAGTCTCAGGAATTTGGTTATAGCAGCCCAAGCTGACTGAGACACTCTCCCCGCCCTGGGCATGCCGGAACAGAATCGGTGTCCTAACAAGGACCCAGGTGCTCTCCTTCCTGTACACAGGTAAGCTGGAGAAGCCCAGATTCAGAGACGATTCCACCCCCCTCTTTACTGTACCAGGTGGGGAGACCATGACTGACAGAGGCTGTTAGCCTAAGGGATTTGCCTAAAACCACCCCACTGAATGAGTGGTCCGGGGAGAGCCCAAGCCCAGGGGTCCAGTCGCCCAGGCCAGTAGCACGGAGGATAGAAGGGTGGCTGGAGGGAGACCCTCCCCCAGAGACACGACGGTCAGGCCACAGACGGAGTGGGTGCCAGTCCACACCCACATTCAAGGCAGAAGAGTCAGCAAATTCTGAGCAGGCGGCACTGAGCTAGTTCCAGGTGAGCACGTCATGCTGACCTGCTCAAGTAGCCGGGCACTTGGCAGTAACAAGGAGTGGGACGGGGTGGAGAGACCGGCCAAGAAGAGAAGAGGAGCCAAGCAGCCCATTTGCTGTAATGAATTGGGCTGGAGCAGAGGCGTCCGGAATCCCAACATGCACCACTTGGCTAATTGCAGGACTGACAAGTACTTCAGACTCAGTTGTCTGAGACCCTGGCCCTGTGGCCATGCTCCGGGGGTGGGCGCACCCACTCAGGACACCTCCCCTCTGGTCAGAGACCTACCCCTGTCCTTCAAAATGCTGACTTGCCTTGACCCAGCAATTGAGGTTCTGGGACCCAAGTTTAGGGAAATACACCCCCCAAACCTACAATATGGAAAACACTATACACACAAATGCGTGTCTTACCGAGGAATGTGCAAGAACGCAGACCAGGAGGGTCGCTCAGGGTCACAACAAAAGAGAGGAACGCCTCGGACACCCCCAACTGCAAGAGACATTCTCTGAGCATACGGTTCCTCCCCTGCCTCTCTCCTGTGAGCGCTCAGGGACACCCACCTTGTCGGCGAGATCAGGGCAGCTAAATCCCAACACTCACCAAGGTGACAGATGCCACAGCCAGATGTATTCATGGCTGTGGTCAGCCAGGTCGTAAATATTTCTGGCTTTGCAGGCTACGTGGTCTCTGCTGTGACTACTCAGTTCTGTCACGTAGTCTGAAAGCAGCCACAAGGTGATACATAAACAAAGGACTATGACCGTGTTCCGATAAAACTATTTATAAAAAAAGGCAGGGCCCTGGCCAGCTGGCTCAGTGGTAGAGCATCATCAGCCTGGCGTGTGGATGTCTCGTGTTCGATTCCCAGCCAGGGCACACAGGAGAAGTGCCCATCTGCTTCTCCACCCTTCCCCCTCTCCTTTCTCTCTCTCTCTCTCTCTCTCTCGTCCCCTCCCGCAGCCAAGGCTCCATTGGAGCAAGGTTGGCCCAGGCGCTGAGGATGGCTCCATGGACTCTGCCTCAAGCGCTAGAATGGCTCTGGTTGCAACGGAGCAATGGCCCAGATGGGCAGAGCATCACCCCCTGGTGGGCATGCCCAGTGGATCCCTGATGGGCACATGCGGGAGTCTCTCTCTCTGCCTCCCTGCTTCTCACTTCAGAAAAATACAAAAAATAAATAAAAATAAAAACAGGCAGTGGGCTGGAGTTAGCCCCAGGCTGCTGTTTCGCTGGCCCCCTGACCTCCATCTTCACATCTACTACTTTTCAATGACAAAATGGGATAGAAGGGTGTCCTAAACGTCTAACTGAGGGGGAGTATTCAATAAGCTGAGCCATTTGGAATCGGCTCACTCGAGCCGTATTTATCGAGTGCCTGCTTATGTCAGACACTGCTCTGAGTGCCAGGCGAAGGCAAGCGGCCAGTCAGCCACGCCCGCTGTGCCAAAGGGATGTCCCCCAAATTCTGCAGGAGCGTGTGAAAGCAAGGAAAAAACGCTTACAGTGCTCTGAGAAAATCTCACACGTTACTAAGTCTACCTTTGGCTGGCTCCACCGCCTGTTCTCTCCTTTCCTTCTATTTCGGTTTTTTTTCCCCCACATGACCGCATATTACTTTTACAACAAAACAGGACTCTTGGCTGTATTTAAAAGGGGAAGCGTGTGTTAGTTTTAAGCTGAGGCCTGTGTCCCTCCTGCTTCCACCTACAATCACTCTCTAGCTGTGCCTGACAACAGTCAGAAAAGGCCCGGTTGGCTGGGCCCTCCGTGGACGTTCCCACGCCGGTCAGGGCGGGCCGTGGCGTTCAGCACCCAGGACAGCACCCAGTGAACTCAGCAGGAAGCCACCCAGGTGGGAGCCCCGGGGCAGGGAGCCTGGACCCCATCCTCCCCGCCCTCCTGCTGCGTCCAGATGAGGCGCTCACAACGCTCATCAGAGGACACAGCTGAAGCCGAAGAGAGTTGTCCCCTGAGCCCTGCTGATGCAGGTGGCCCTGGGCCCTGTGGCCCCACAGTGCGCGGAGAGGCAGCTGGACGGCTGCTAAGAGGGCAGGAAAAACGAACATGGTGCAGAGCCCTCTACCCACGTTCCTAGCTTGGGAGAGACTCCTGACGCGCCAGCACCAGTCACGGCAACATGTGCTCCCAACTGCTTCTCCCCGGGCACTGTCAGAGTGCGTCGGCCGGCGCTGGCCCCGGGAGAAAATCCGTTCTTTTTAACAAACTCTTAAATCAGATGGCCTCCTTGGGGAGTCATTTCCGACATGTTTGATCTTTGAGGCTAAAGGGAAAAGCACCTTTAAGAGACATGGCCCCCGGCAGGGGCCTGGTCTCAGGGGGTCACACGCCTGTGAGACTCCAGCTCACACAGCACTTTCCAGTGTCTTCCATGTAGCATGTATTCGTATCCCAAATAAAGTGTTCTGGTGTTTTTCTAAAACACCACTCTGTCCATTTCTTGTTGGGCATCTTTCCTCTCTTTTCCAAATACTTTTGTAAAAAAGAGTTTCTTTGTAAAAAGAAGAAAACAACAAAAAAAAACACTTTATTTTCCATCAACCTTATTTCTATTCTGTTTAGGAGTTTAAGTGAGATGTCTATGGATAAATTTCCCACGCCCTTTAGAGAAACTGCCTCCGCTGTTATGTTCCGCTCAGACGCCGGCAGTCCACGCGCAGGGCCCAGTGCTTCCCCAAGCACCGGGGTGACTTCCACACCTGGCCTGGGGGGCGTGGCCGCACCCCCCTCCACCCTGGTCCTGGCCACACAGAGCGGCCCCTGCTCAGTGCAGTGCAGGCCCGCGCGGGGGTGGCCCCTGTCCCGGGCAGCCTGCCGGTAGCACCTGTGGTGCAGATGCAGCAGGTGGGGCCCCTTCAGGCTAGCACGCTGCATCCCAAACAAAGGAGGGTGCTCTCTGACGTTCTGCACCTTCTTTTAGAGCCAAGTTCAACACAAGTTTTATCGTGAACGACCTGGAGGACTCTAGTAGTGGCTGTGTGTCTCCTTCGGACCTGGGCAGTGCTTCTCAGATCTTGAAAACCAGCCCTCCTGACCTCATCACACCCCCAGAGACAGTAAAACTGGGGCTCTTCCTCACAGGAACCCCTCCTCAGCCCTGAGCCTGGCACCCGCTCCTCACGAGCCTGCCATGGCTCCCCTCTGCTAATCCAAACCAAGACTCCTGGCACCGACCGCCTCCCAGCCTGGGCCTGTGCCACCACCTGGAGCCCAGGCCGAGCAGAGTCGGCAGACCACCGGCCCCTGCCCACAGGACCTATTCCCACCTCGTCTTGCACACTCAGCATGACTGCCTTCCTCCCTCGCCCACTCATTCAGCCAACCAAGATTTGCTGAGTGCCTGCTGTATGCCAGGCACTGTTCTGGAAGCTAGAAGTCAGCAACAAACAAAACAGATAAAAATCCCTGCCCTGGAGGATGGTACGTCTGAGTGGAGGGAGACGGGCAAATAAATGAACATGGAAACTCCGCAGTATGCCAGGTGACGATGAATGCCACGGGGGGAAGTGAGGTAGCAAAGGAGGCCACTGAACCCCAGGATGGGCAGGGGGCCTGGCATGGTGGTTAGGGATGGACTCCCTTGAGAGGTGGCATTTGAGCAGAACCTTGTAGGAGGGAGGGCATGAGCCTCTAAAGAAAACTGGGAAACATTCCAGGCAGAAGCTGCAGCAAGTACAAAGGCCCTGAGGCAGGAGTGAGCTGCTGTGCTCTAGAAAAGGCAAGGACGCCAGCGGGACTGCAGGCCATGAGAAGGGGGTGAGAGCAGTCCGTGCAGGCCTAGAGGGTCACTGGCTTTCACTGTGACCGAGACTGGGGCCTGGAAGGATCTGACCAGAGTACGACACATCTGATTTACACTGTAAGAGACCGGTCTGGCCTCCAATTGCTGAGAACAAATGTTGCAGGGTAACAGGGAAAGAAACACAGAACAGAAAACCATTGGCAATGATACCAGCAAGAGGCCAACGGCAGCTTAAACCAGACTCATGGCAAGATTTCCTGGCGGGTTGAGTCTGGGGGTGGCAGAGAGCAGAGATGGGGGTATTCTGACGGTTCTGGCCTGAATGACTAGAAGGGATGAGGCGGCCATTTGTGAAGTCAGTGAAGGCGACGGGCGCAGCAGGCTGTGTGAGGGGCAGGAGTGGAGGTCACTTCCCTGTGGGACTGATGGGGACCAGCCTTTAAGCCCCAAAAAAGGAGTACAGTCTCCTCCAAGAAGCCTTTCTCACATCAAGCTGAAAGCACTCACCCCTCTGGCTGGGTCCTCCTTCCTTCCCTTCCTCCCTTCCTCCTCTCTCGCTCACACACACTCACTCACACTCACATGCACACACACAGCACTCCTCCTTACCAGCTATCTGTATCCACACGTGATCCCCTTGAGTTAACCCAAGGCCAAGTCACTTTACACTATCTGGAAGCATCTGCACATAGTAGGTGCTCAATAAATACTGCTGGTGCCTGACCAGGCAGTGGCACAGTGGATAGAGTATCGGACTGGGATGCAGAGGACTAAGGTTGAAAACCCCAATGTCACCAGCTTGAGCGCGGGCTCATCTGGCTTGAGCAAAAAGCTCACCAGCTTGGACCCAAGGTCGCTGGCTCGAGCAAGGGGTCACTCGGTCTGCTGTAGCCCCCCCCCCACACCTTAAGGCACAGATGAGAAAGCAATCAATGAACAACTAAGATGCCACAACAAAGAATTGATGCTTCTCATCTCTCTCCCTTTCTGTCTGTCCCTATCTGTCCCTCTCTCTTTCTCTGTCACAAAAAATAAAAAATATAAATAAATAGATACTGTTGGTGATGTGCTGTACAGAGTTGTGCCTATGATGTTTTAATAGTCTAACAACTCAAAATTGATTTGCAAAACATCTAACAATTATGCTTAGCCCCGATTAAATATGAAGTGGCCATTATCCCACCGGAAGCACCCTCTATGGAGATGTTGACCTGCCCCCCCAAACCCCAGTCATTCAAATTGTCCAGCTCTGCAGGGAAAGGCCAGGCGGGGAAGGTGGGGGTTACCTTGCCGGTCCTTATGTCCCAGGCTTTGATTTCCGAGCTGAAGCCTCCACACACAAAAAGGCTGTGGTCTTTTGGATGGAACTTCAGGGTAGTGACTCGAAAGTTACTCTGACCACTGAACAGCTGGGTTCCTACAACACAGAAAGAGAAGAGAGAAAAATACTCAGATAATGGAATAAATAGTGTATCTTAAAGCAAAGATGCCACCGGGGATGGAGCTTACGGGCCAACGCTGCCCACCTGTGCCCGAGGTGGCCAACGGAGACTCTCTGGAAATACCACAGTGGCTGCAGCAACTCTGGCCTGGCTCTCTGCCACCCCCACCCTGATGGGCTGAACCCCCACCGTGGGCCCAACCTGTGGCTGGATCCGTGAGTGCTGCCCTCAGCGTGAACATCAACCTACATCTGTTCATTCAAACCACTGACCCCACTTTACGGCTGAATAAAAAAGAACCAGCACTTGGGGAGATTAAGTAGCACCCCTAAAGCTGTACCGTTCACACAGCAGAGTTTTTGCCTAGGGTCTGCAGGTCTGCTGAAAAGCAGGGGGGCTCCAAAGTGATTCTTTTTCTGGATCAGCTATCTTACAATCACCCGTCATAATCACCCACGGGTGGTATGTGACACAGCCTGTCAGAGGGGGTGGCGTGACAGGCTGGGTGACAAATGAGAGTGTGGCGTCACTCTGGCCCAAACCCACGTTGCACAGGTGGTGTGGACCGTCAAGTCCCCCAGCTCTACACGACTCAAGTCAGTCCTTGTCCCCACATATCTGTCATGAAATGGTTGTCAAGCTCCCATGTGCATTGAGCAAATGTCTGTGTGCCCATCTGGACATACGGGTGGGAGATGTCTGGTCTGTCAGGCTCGGGGCCCTGAGCTGGTGCTGGGCTCCAAGCCAGCGTGCCTCTGTCTACACAGTGGCGCATCGCACCAGAGCACTGGCTGGAGTTACGTGTCCAATGCCACCCCCCAGGAAGTGCAGTGAGAAACCGGGCTGGCAGAGGGAGTCATCCTCACTGCTGAGGCTCTGAAGGCAGCCTCTGTGTGTGTCCCCAGGGCCCAGGCCACCAGGCCACATCCCCGCCCACACACCAGGTGTGGCACCTGCTGCACACCACACCAACCAGGAGTGTGAAGGCACTGACCTGCAGGGCTGCTGACAAGCGCTCCCCCAGCCTACAAGGGACACAGGTGACTGTCGCTGGCCCAAGGAAACTCCCCTACTGGACTGACCAGCAGGCAGTAGGGACACAAGGAAGAGCGACCAAGAACACCAAGATCGGCCCTGGCAGGTTGGCTCAGCAGTAGAGCATCGGCCCAGCGTGTGGAAGTCCCGGGTTCAATTCCTGGCCAGGGCACACAGGAGAAGCGCCCATCTGCTTCTCCATCTTCCCCCTCTCCTTTCTCTCTCTCTCTCTCTCTTCCCCTCCCGCAGCCAAGGCTCCTTTGGAGCAAAGTTGGCCCCGGACGCTGAGGATGGCTCCATGGCCTCCGCCTCAGGTGCTAGAATGGCTCCAGTTGCAGCGGAGCAATGCCCCAGATAGGCAGAGCATCGCCCCCTAGTGGGCATGCAAGGTGGATCCTGTCAGGCACATGTGGGAGTCTGTCTCTCTGCCTCCCTGCTTCTCACTTTGGAAAAATACAAAAACAAAAAAGAACACCAAGATCGCCCACGTCACTTCCTCTTACAGGAACCCAGAAAGTGCATCTGCTCATTCAGTTCAGAAAGCACTTCCTGAAGGTGGCCCTGCATGGTGTTCAGGACCACCACATGCTTCATGGAGTGTTCTACCAAATCACCAGGTAAGGATACTAACGCCAGTGACTGTGCTCATGAGAGTTACAGCAGGGGCCTTCGTGAACCCCGCTGGCCTGGCTTCGTAACGTCCAGACTTATACCAAGTTACAGCGAGGGCCTTCATAAACCTGCTGGCCAGGCTCCGTGGTCTCTGGACTTACACCCATCAGTGAGAACCTGTGAGCTCACATCACCAACACATGTATGCTTATTGGTTACACAGTATGCTATGTACCAACATATTACAAACATGACAGCAAACACCAAAAACAGAACATTTTAAAGGCTGAGACAAGGAGAAAATAACCAATATTTTAAAATACATTTGCCCTGGCTGGGTTGCTCAGTGGATAAACTAATGTCCCGGTGCGCCGAGGCCTCAGGTGTATTCCCGGGACAGGGCGTGCACGAGGAACAGCCAACGATGCACAAATAACGGAACAGCTAAGGGAAACGGTGAGTTGATGCTTCTCTCCTTTCCCCTCCATCTCTCCCTCTCTCGCGCTCCCTCTCTCTCTCTCAAATCAATGGAAAAATTTTAAAATAATAATAATGATAATTTACTATCAACAAACTTCTTTAGAATCATTAGTAAGTTCTAATAGTGTTAGTGAGAGCTACAGGATTGGCTATGCTCCCCTTTTCTTCCAATGGGAACCTTTTCTGTGACTCGGCATTTGAAAAATAGCTGAGTGACAGCTTCGGTTTACTCACCGGACTCTGTCCGAGCCACAGAGACCCTCCCAGAGGCACGCGGACCCCGACAGAAGATGTCCACCCCTGGCAGCAAGGGAGATGTTCCCTGCTTCCACCCAGCACTGCTGCGATGCACGGCACGGAGAGTGAGCCCGAAAAGCCCCAGCTCCCCGGGGGTCAGACTCCTACAACTCATCACCAGGGAGTACGGCAGGCTCGGGATTTAACAGCCCCATCCCAAATCCACTGAAATTCTCACTGAAAGTCTTTTAGAGCAGATTATAAAAACGCCGCTCCCAGCATTTTCCAAGTCTCAGATATTAGAGTCTTTAATAGGCAACGCATTTTACATCGTGTTTGGCAACGAAAATTACATCACGATGGAAACAATTAAAAACATCTATTTTCATAATGGGCTTTCCATAGAACAAGTTTTTTGGAAAGCACTGACTCTCGTTCTTTGTTAAAAGCCTCATTGTTACCTTAATGAATAAATGTGTTGACGCTTTCCTAATATCCTCGAAGGGCCTACCATTGGCAGTCACTTGTCATCAGAGAAAATTTTGGAAACGCTTGACCTTCGATAAATGAAGACTTGATACCTCTTTAAGCTCCGTGAGCCCCTTAACTAATTTTGAAGCAAAATGCAAGGTGCAAAGATGTTCGTGGTCACCCTGTGTCATCATAATGTTGCCAAGAGCCGGCCACACCACCTCCTACCACCCACGATGGGGAAAGGACCACAAACAGCAGTCTCGCTGTCCAACCCGAGGGGCGTGGGTGAGGCAGACACAGTTCTCTTGCCGGCAGGGTGTAGACAAGCCACTTCACACGCTGGAATCAGAAACAGCACCCTGTGACAAGGTGAACAGGGCCTGTTCTGAATTAAAGGGGTATGAAGTCGAGTTGATGTAGACAAAGGCCGGGCAACGATTCACCAACATGAAATGACGTCCAGTTGTACTAATAACGTCGTTGTGATACTGTTTTCTAAAAATAACTCTTCCACCAAAGGCGCCCAGGGGAACAAGCAGGCTGGCGGCGGTCTGGGTGCTGTGTTTGTCGTGAGGTCAACAGAGAAGCAACAACACTCTGGAGGAAACAAAACATCACTGCCTGGAATTCACCTAATTGGGAACATGGTATTCCTCGAGCTTCTTTCCTCTCTTGAGATTCATCTGGAACACAAGGCGGGAGTCAGGAACCAACCACGACATGCCCAGTGAGCAAGTCCCACCCCAGGGAGGACAGAGCTGACGGCTGCTCCCCTGTCGGTCTCTGCTCGCCCGTCTGGGCCTCGGGGCGGCACAGCTGAAAGTCTGGGCTGGGCCTCACCTCTGCAGCATAAGCCTCACGATGCTGGCTCCAGCCAGGTGGCTGGGGGACCCCACTGGAGGCGGTGGATCCCCCTGGATGGAACGGGAGGTCACAGACGCCTCTGCAGCCCCCACACCACTAAGAAGGCCCCGGTGGGCAGGGTCTTTGCCCCTGACCCAGATGACCATGCCTACTTCTTGCTTGCTTGGAATCCACTGCCAACCCTTCCATCCAAAAGGAAAAGCAAACTCGATCTGCCCGGAGAAAATCCCCTCCCTGTTTCTTGGACCTACCGTGCCTCCCATATGCCCGTTTCAGAAGGGGCAGTGCCTTCGCCACCATCTCCCGAAAGGCGCAGTGACTCGTCCAGTCTTGCTGGCAAGGGGGAGACAGCATGAGGAGAAAAGTGGAAGCTGAGCTGCTGAAAGATGATGACTGAACCTTTGTGGTTAAAAAAAAATGTACTTGAGTATGTTATTCTTCCTCGGCCCCCTGAAGAGACAGAGAGAATGAATCTATGTCTTCCAAGCACAAAGTTCGGCAGCTGGAAGACAAGCTCGAGTGTACATGCTCTTCCTATTGCCACTCTAGCACAACTGGGCCTTTTAACTAGAGTCCTCCGTTAAAACGATCTGAAACTAAAAAGCTTTTTTTAATTTTTTTAACAAGCTTCCACGTCCCTAACGGGAAAGACGAAAGGGGGAAATTCTGCTCGGACAAGATAAGGCTCGGAAGCCATGGTCCCAGCTGCCCTCGTCTGCAAGCTCCTGGCCACGGGAGGCGGTCAGCGGGGTAGCTGAGAGTCATGAGGACCCAGGCCTCGGGCGTGTCCGTGCACGGCTGCGTGGCATGCACGTCCTCCTGAACGCGAGGCTGTCGGGCGGGCGGCCCGCACGCAACAGGTGCGCACAGCGCTCTAAGGCGATGCGGACGGCGAACAACAGGGGGAACCGTTACCGTTTGAAAAAATATTAAACCCAAAACGACTAAGTTCATCCTCGACTGCATTAAAAGCTGAAGCCAAGGGGTACAAGTTTCGAACTGCGGACTCCTCGAGAGATTCGTGACGTGGGGTTTTTGTCATGAGAGTAAGAGAATACGGTGCTGTGGGCTGGCCTTTACGTTTTGTTAAAGGGAGATGGACAAAGGCTGGAAAACATTTATCAGAAACTATCCGGAACATGAACACCAGCCACACTGGAAGTGAAGGTCCTTCCCTGTCGTGCCTTTTCACGAATCAAATAGCTTATTGATCACATGCTCTCTGGGCGATGCTACTTCACATACAATGGTCAGTGGCTACGTAACCTTTAACCTTGAGACCATCTCATTTGTTTACATGTCTGTTGGAGGAAATTCTATTATTCACTGCATACTGCCTATAGAAAATTGAGTTTTAAAATATTTAATCCACTAACACTGACTTTATTGATCTCGTTATAACAAAATCAACTAGTATAAGAACTGTTTGGATCCTCTGGAGTTAGGGGGGGAATGTCACTTCTTTTACCCGTGGAATAAAAAATGACACAAATCAACTACAGTGTGTCCGTAAAGTCATGGCGCACTTTTGACAGGTCACACGGCCAAAAGTGCACCATGACTTTACGGACACACTGTATAAGTCGTCATTAAAGCAAAAACGTGTTTAAAACAGAATGCAGAAACTCAACCTGTTCTCTTGATGCTATTATTACTGTGAATGCTTCCATCACTGAGAACACTCTGAGAGAGAAGGCAGCTGGTGACTCTGACCAGGTATGTCCCCAGAGCTCTCCCTCCCCAGAGGTGACCACCCACACGTGGCCCGGGCAGCGCTGCCTGTCCACCCAAGCGTATCTTGGCCAACCCTATCAACAGGCAGGGCTCTAGGTCCACGAGGGTCCTCCTCTTCCACTCCGCATGTCTGGTCCCCAGCCCGGATCAGATAAAACCCACGTATGGTCTGCAACACAGAGAACAGGGAGAGGGGGCCTGGGGCTTGCGTGTGTCCCACCACAGCCTTCTGTGGCAGGTGGGATTAACCCATTTCAAGCTGGGGAGATGGGATCTCAGCAAGGTGCAGATTTGCCCAGGGCCTCATGAGCCAGCCCTGCTGGGATGGAGGCTGGACCCGTCCACCAGAGCCCGGCTCTCCGCGAGCTGTCCGTGACCTTTCCGTCCTCTTAGCTCTTTGTGCCGTCCGGAGCGTCGTGAACACGTAGGGGAGATGTTGACAAGGGAACGCTGCTGTTGTCGGCTCGTGGAGATTGAGCCTGTGTTCCCAGCCAGGCGGCATATGACTCATTTCGCTAAAATCAATACCGTTCCACTCATCCTCTGGAAAGTCTTCAGCCAGCTGTAAATTTAACCATCCTGACTCAAAGCTAACAAGAAAAGGAGATTACTAACTTTCAAATCAAACTCTCTGACTCAGAAACAGGGGCCATCTTGGCACACAGGGGCCAAGAGTCCTGGTAAGGGGCCGGGCGAGAGTCCGACGGGCCCGAACATTTCCTCCAGATCAGCCAGCAACGGTCTGGACCCAGGGGATCCTACACATAAAGTCGGGGTAGTAAAACTCACCTTAAGAGGCTGTTGTGAGAATTAGAGAAAAGGTAGGCGAGACAGCAAGCCCCCGACAACCACACAGCCTGAAGAGCATCAGCTGCAGCAGCCACCACCACAGGGGCAGAAGAAGAGAGAGGAGTGGTTGTGGTAGTGATTTCTCTCTATCGAGTTGAGCTCACTGGTCTTTATCATCTGAGCAAGACTGAATTCTCCAAATTAAAAAAAAAAAAATAGACTTTTTAGTTTGCAAACAAGGTATATATCCCAAAGGTCGGCCCTTACGTTGGTCTCCTGGAACTCGGAACTCACCCTGCGGACAGCGAGCGAACGCGCCGTGACCATGTTTAAGCGCCGGGGGGCCACCGGCAGAGGCCCTCTTACCTTCAAGGAGCGCCAGACTGAGACCCTGTTGCCATCACACACAGAGGTGACCCTCTCCAGTGCGCGGGCACAGTAACGAAGGAGACAGGGCCGTGGACGGACACCCAGCTCCCTTTACCCAGATGGCTGGCGCGCGCCTAACTAGCCCAGAGTAAGACAGGCGCTCGTGGAGAAGCGGAAAGACCTCTGGGCGCCCTCCAACATGTGAGGTGCGGGCTGGCAGGGTGTGTTACTGCAGTGTAATGACATCTGAGCTCGTACCCACGACTAGGGTCAGCCTCTGCCTGCAACGCCGTGTGGGAAGAGAGGAAGGCAAGGCTGAGACCCTTCAAAGGGACAGCAAGAGGGTGTGTGTGAACGGTGATGGTAGTCCGGGGCTGAAGAGGGTGTGGCCTTGGAGAACAGAGACGTGTACCGGAGACTGAAAACATGGCTTCAGTAAAGGGCTGAGCTCAGAAGCGGTGTCACAGGGGACAGGGGAAAGTCACAGGAGCCTGTGTGGTCCCGCCTGCATCAGTGAGAGGGAGGGGGAGCGGCAGGGTGGGTGGGCGCTGCTCCGACCAACCTCGCTGGGCTATAGAGTCCCCAGACCCGGGACCCAGAAGGCGAAAATACACGGCCTGCGCCATCAGGAGCCCCTCACGTGTGCCCACCACAGGAGCCCCACGTCACGGCCCCCTTGCCGGGTACCTGCCTCCCGGTCTGCACAGGCACCTGAAGGATGGGCCACCAGGACCCTGTGAGAGGTGCTGGGGGACACTCGGGCATGGCGCTTGGAAGTCCGGGCTTGAGAAGCCCGGGCCCCTCCTGCAGGCTCAGTAGGGCGGCCCCCTGAAGGATGAGCCCAGACTGGAGCCCCTGCGGCAGCCCTGTCTCTGGTGCCCGTGAGCCCTGGCGCTCCTGGCCAGGCTTTCCATTTGGCTGCTGCCCGCCCTACCCACGCCAAGCATTCTCAGACCGTCAGGACTGACGTCTCTCCCTCCGGAGCAGCGGCGGTTGGTAGTGCAAGAAGCGTCCTTCAGCCGGTCACTTAACTGGAGGGATCAGTCCAGATCCGTCCGGGCACGCCTCCCTCTCAGAAGCCCAGAGGTCCCCTCAGCAGGTGGCAAGCCAGCTGCCCAGTCACAGCCAAAGACAGCTCCCCAGGAATAGGCTTAAGTCAACTGTTTGCAAACAGGCGTGGTGAGGGCTCGCCACCCCCAAGTGTCCACGGGCAGAAGCTCTGCCAGTCACACAGGCTGGAGTCGGGCCGGCAGTGCCCATGTCACCGCTGGCAGCGTGGCCTCAGGCAGCTCCCAAGCCCTCTCAGCCTCAGCGCCTGGGTCAGTGGAATGGGGACAAAAAGCCGCCCGTCACAGGTTAGTGTGGGGACCACATGTAGAAGAAGCAAAGGGTCTAACATCCCTTGAGCCATTTTGGTGTGACGGAGGCGTGGCGCGTGGTGACCGCCCAGCCAGCTCACCATCCCACTTCCTTACAGCATTTCTGTGATGGCTCTGACTGAGATGCCAGAAGCTAGGTGGGGGGAACCAGAAGACCCTTCTGGAAAGAAAACAAGAGAAATGACCGTTGATGGGTGTAGACCCAGTGGGTCACTCGTTTCCCACGCACTGTGAACACCATCTCATTTCCTGTACAGCACGAGCACCCCCCCCTCAACAATCCGGAGATACGCAGAACAGGAGGGGCCAGCCAGGGGCAAGGGAGTGGAGAGGACAAAGGGCATGTGCCATCCCGTCATGAGGAGAAGCTGCTACCCCACCACCAGGCCGTGTTGTCCTGGAGAGGCGGAACGTGGAAGAGAAGCTGGGACTTCCTGCCAGTCTGCCCCCAATCCACAAGCAGGACAGAGAGCCACACTAGCGAGCCAGCTCAGAAAAGTATGAGGGACTTGGGGACAAAGCCGCCGACGCTGCCCCCTTTGGGGAGATGGTCCAGCAGCTGGGGCTCTCTGGACACTCCACAGGATCGAGGTTCTTCTCTCCCTCCATCAGAAGGGCCCCTTGGGGCAGGGATGGAGGGCGGGAAGGCACCATTTGCTGAGTCCTCCCTGCGCCAGGCACTCTGCAGAGCGCCCCTGCACGCCTGATCTCAGCCCCGCCAGCCAGGCTCTGCTACAGACTCGGGGATGGAGGTGAGGGACTTCCCAGGGGACACCCAGCTCAGCGGAAGGGAGGGCCGCAGTTGTGCCCTGCCTGAGCTAGCACTGGGCGCTGTGTCCCACACAGGCTGGGCACGTATCAGGAGAGCTGACCACGGCACAGGAAGGACAGGGTGCCTGCCTGGCCAGGGTCCCGGGGCTCCGGGGAGAGGTCCAGCCCCTTTACCTCGGAGGCCTGAACAGTCAGGCTGGGGGGCGGTTGCCCGGGGGGGGGGATGGTGCGAGAGAACAGCACTGCTTAGAACTGAACTGGCTCTCCGGGGGCTTCTGAGGAGACGCTGACTCACAGGGCAGGCGACACCGGGCCCTGGCGGAGTCGGTCGGCGAGCGTTCTCCGAGGCCGCCTCAGCCTAATGCACCAGAGACGTTTTGTTAGGAAGATTACAGACTGAAACGGGAGCAACAGAAATAATTAATCTGTGAGCGGATTTTATTTAAGTGTTGATTCATGGTTGGTCTATAAGCCAACGGCCCGTCAGAACTGTAAATTAACGAGATAAAATGTGGCTGGCCCTGTATATTTCAGGCCGGGTATTGACGTTTTAGAATCTGTAGATTTTTAACTGTATTGATTGAGGACACCAGGATAAATGGCCTTGGCGCCAAGTCCCCATTAACGACAATGAGCACCGAGTGACTAATTCCCAGAGCGCCGCGGTGAGAACGCCCTGCATCGCCTTCTCCTGCCAGGGAGTTCTAATTAGATTGAAATGAAAAAGCCAGATCACCAAGGGCGGGAAGAGGCAGTCTAGTAACAAGGGGCATCAGACTCGATGTCGAGAAAGGACAGATGTCAGGCCAGGCCAAGAGCCACAGGGGCCGCACGAGCCCCCCCAGCCCCTGCTAAAGAGAGCACCCAGCACCCCACGTCAGGGGATGGGATGCACGGAAGGGACGCACCTCACTCCGGCGTCCCCTGGGGGGTTGGGCTACCCAGTAAGGGCCAGCCTCCCCTCCTCCTCCTTCTCCCACAGCCCTGGTCAGATGAAGGACACCCAAGGACCACCAGGACAGCCCCCCCAGCCTTCAGGAGCTCCCCTACTAGACAGGGACATGGACATAGAAACCAAACACCCCCTGAGCAGGAGAGGCCCCATCTTGGGGCTGGAGGGCTTCCCCAAGAATGAGGGCCAAACCACTCATCCCTGTCCCCTCGGCCCCGCACAAGGGACAAAGGATATCCAACATGTTCGCCACTGTAGCCCAGCACCTGGCTCTGAACACAGTGGGCACTCAATAAGTGCTGAGTAAATGAAAGTGGGCCTTCAACAGGTGGACCAGGTGGTGAATGCCGTTCCCAGCAGAGGGGGAGCAGGGAAAAGTCCCTATCACCTCCCCGACTGAATGGCAAAGCTCTGAGGGCAGGGCCATGCCTTCCTGTGCCCCCTGGCACACTACAGCTGGAGGGGCACACGGGGCGGGGCCAGACAGCTTCTCTCTGGCCACAGCTCTGCCACCGAGGGCTGGGCAGCTGCCTCCCCTCCTCCAGCTCTCCATTGGCCTCACGCACACCCAGCCGGCTGAGCAACCAGGAAAACCTGCCAGGAGTGCTCCAGCCTCAGCAGCGGCCCCTGCTGCCCCTGCTGTGGCAGTCCCTGACTTGTCAGGCGGGAGGACTCTCTCCAAGTGAAGAAATTTCAGAACCGCCCTCAACTTACACACACCCATACGCACGATGGCAGTGTCTGTTTAACATCCGTTGATTGAAAAGATGGAGCATGACAAGGGGCCACTAGGGATCCATTAATGTTATCAAATAGACTTGTATTCGATTAACCCCACAGCATAACCAGCTTGTAAAAAGCATCCCTTCACTCCGCTGGTGGGCGGTGGTTCCCATGGGTGCTCAGTGACCCCCCAGTGTGCCCCACAAGCCTGGCATGTCCTGAAGCTCAGACCCCCATTCCTACACCCCACATTTCCACACACGCCCCATGGTTCGTGCTCCCGTGCCAACTCGATCCTCATGGTTCTGTCTGCTGAGAACCCGCTTCCCTCCCACTCAACCACACCCCTTACCCGGGTTCTCTGTTCCCCCTAACTCCTGCCTCAGCTCAGATTCCTCTCCCTCCAGGAAGTCTTCCTTGGTCTTCCAGGCTACCTGTTCTCGTGGCTCCGGTGTCTCGCTGCATCTCTGTAACCTGGGATTCTCTCTGCACTTCCGTGTCCCCCAGTAGCCATGAGCTTCTCCGGGGTGGGCCCTGGGTCTCGTTCTCTCCTGTGTCTCCAACACTGAGCATGGCTTACTGAGCGTGCAGGCGGCAGAGTGTCGGGTCAGGCAGCAGGCTCTGCAGCCTGGCAGACCTGCATGCGTCCTGCTGTCTCTACCTCCTGGCTCGTACCCCTGCACCAGAGTGTGAAACAAAGACTCCAGCAGCACCAGCCTGCAAGGGTGAGTGGGCCCTAATGAGACTCCTCCACAGCCCAGGAGACAAGCACACTCAATGTGGGAGACGCCCCACGGTCATCCCGGACCTCCCAGTGCCTGCCCTCCCTGCACCTCCCTCCTCCCAGGTGCTGGGAAGGAGCCAGGCACTCCAACCCTGGAGTTACCACCCCTGCTTGCGGCCCGCGACAGGTGCAGCCCCAGCGGCCTGCCTGAGGGCTCCCTCCTGGCTCTGGGGGAGGGGTGGGGGGGTGGGATCCTGGGTAGGAGAAGGCAGCAACCCGGGAGTTGGGGCAGAGTTCTGAACCCTGCTCCACACTCCCTGGCTCTGCCCTCACCTGAACCACGACAGAAACCCGTGCGGGGCAGCTTGCAGGGCACTGGCTGGACAAGGTGCCAACAGCCAATGCCCGACGGGAAGTTCACCCCACTGACTCCTGTCTCCTTGGCGCCCTGCTTGTCAGGAGCCCCTTCGGATCCGCCCAGTGCGGCTGCAGGTCGCCTAGCGCCTTGTCGGCGGGGGACATTAAGGCAGAACTCGTCCGCGACCCGCCTTTATGAGCTGGAATCATTGTGCGCCGCCTTTCAGCGATAATGAATTGACAGGAATTCTAAACTGATTCCGACCAAAGGACACTGTGATAAAGCTCCATCCATTTCAGTACAAATTACATGTCAGAAGTTGATTAAAAAGCCACCTCTTTTATCCAGCCCCACAGCTTGGGGCTGAGACAGCCTTGGGGCTCTGTCCTCGCGGAGAGGGCTGGTTTCAGGCGACGGCCAAGCTTGCGCCTGTCCCGAGGCCCGTCTCCCACCGCCCGCAGAGACGCTTGCCAAGGAGGTGGCTGCCTTGGTTACCAAAAGGGGTGCCTTGGGGTCGGGGTACAGAGAAACACACCTGTTTCAAGGTCCGTGAGGCGCAGAGCGCAGTCGAAGCCGCCGCTGAGGACGCGCTGGCCGCAGGGCGACCACCGGGCAGCCCGCACCGCCTCGCTGTGCAGGGTGTAGGTCTGCAGGCAGCTCCCCGAGTCCACGGCGTTCCACACCTGCGGGACAAGCACAGTGCCAGACGTCAGAACCGGGGCGGGGGGGGGGGGGGAGCGGGACAACATCCTCCAGGGCTCAGCCGGGGCCCTGCACGGGGAGGAGATTCTTACAGGGGAACTGGGTTTCCTTCCCTTCATGTAACCAGCAGAACAAGGTGCAGAAGTTCGACCTTTCCTTCTGTCCATGGAAAGGCTCGGGGCTGGTGAGTTGAAGGGGAGCTTTTCTCACAAACTTTTCTGGGGTTCAGGGAGCCCCTAAGTAAACAGTATGTCCTGCATTCTGCCGCTCAGCCACCCACATTCACAGTTCTGCCCAGTCTCCCCACATCGCTCACGTCGCATCTGTCCTCCGGCGGGGCTCTCTCGGTCCCCAGACCGTCTACACAGGTCCTGCTGTAAGACTGAGGTCCAGAGAGGAGCCTGCCACACCTGTGCTTACAGCTGGGCAAAGAGCAAACGTCTGCCCCAGGGCAGAGAAGATTCTGCCCCTTGTTCCCATGGGGACCGCTCTCCGAGGGGCAGTGAGGCTCGTGGCAGGAAGCCCGGGTGCACTTGCTGGGAAGCCCTCAAGTATAGAACTGCACGTTCTGAGGGCCAGGGCCACTCGGTACACGGAGGGCTGGGCTCAGCGGCCACCAGCTCTGGCCCCATACAGTCTGATCCTCGGTCAGGACGCATACAGGAACAGACTGATGTTCCTGTGTCTCTCTCTCTCGCTCGATCTCTCCCCTTTACACTCTCACTAAAATCAATCAATTTAAAAAAATTTTTTTTTAAAGAGAGGCCTTCCAAGAATGTTCAGAGCGCTCAGTCCCTTTCTTCCTTATCAGGGGTCCGTCGCTGGGGTCTCAAACTGAAGAAACAAGAAGGGCAGTATTCACATTGAGAAATGTGGGCAGTGTCTACGGCCATACCACCCTGAACGCGCCCGATCTCGTCTGATCTCGGAAGCTAAGCAGGGTCGGGCCTGGTTAGTACTTGGATGGGAGAAATGTGGGCAGAAATAACAAAAGATACAGGCAGAGCCTTCAAAGAGGAGTGGGGATTCGTGGTAGAAGGGCAGAGTGTAGGGAACTGCTGGGCTTTTTACTTCAAAACTCTAAGTCTGGCCTGATCAGGCGGTGGCACAGTGGATGGAGTGTCGGACTGGGATGTGGAAGATCCGGGTTCGAGACCCCGAGGTCGCCAACTTGAGCGCGGGCCCATCTAGTTCGAGCAAGGCTCGTCAGCGTGAGGCCAAGGTCGCTGGCTCGAGCAAGGGGTCACTCGGTCTGCTGTCGCCCCCCCAGTCAAGGCACATGTGAGTTATCAGTCACTGAACAACTAAGGAGCCGCAACGAAGAATTGATGCTTCTCATCTCTCTCTCTTCCTGTCTATCTGTCCCTCTCTGTCCCTCTCTCTGACTCTCTCTCTGTCACCACCAAAAACAAACAGACAAACCTATAAGGCTGACTTTAACAGGGGAAACTAGCGTAAGATGAATGAACTCCATGCGCAGGATTAACATGGGTAAAAAAGTAAATATTGAGTACACAGGCCGTGCTGCATATATACGCACAGTCCGATGCCGTCTAAGTTTTAGAAACACCACCTCACACTCAGTAGAACGGCTTCTCTCAGAAAGAAAGAACGGGGCGGGCAAGGGTGTGGAGCAGCGGGCGCCCTGCTGCGCTCTTGCTGGGAATACACAACGGTCCAGCCCCCGCGGAAAACAGCGTGGCAGTTCCTGAAACAGTAAGCACAGAATTACCATGTGACCCAACAATTCCACCAGTTGCGCCCCAAGGGATCGAAACCAGGGTCTCAGAGGGTCTGTGCGCACACCAATGTTCCCGGTCACATTCCTCACGATAGCCAAAGGTGGACGCAGCCGTGGGCATCGAGGGACGGACGGATATCCAAGAGGTGGTCCATCCACGCAGTGGAATATTACTCAGCAGTAAAAAGGAAGGAGAGTCTTCCACAGGCTACCATGTGGGTGAACCTTGAGGACACTGTGCTAAGTGAAATAAGCCAGTCGTGAAAGACAGACGCTGTTATCATTCTGCTTCTCTGAAGTTCCCGGAGGAGTCAAAACCCGAGAGCTGGGATGTAGCACAGCGGTGGCCAGAGGCTGCGGAACGGGAGGATGGGGCACTGGTGTTTAATGAAGACAGTTGCAGTTTTGCAAGATGAAAAGAGCTCCGCGGATGGATGGCATGTGATGGTGGCACAGCCAAGGAAAGGCGCTTAATGCCGCTGAACGGTAACTTAAAAATGGTTAAGAAGGTGAGTTTTATGTTAAGTGTTATTTCAACACACACACACAAAAAAAACACATGGAGCAAAACTCTAGTTATGTTTATTTGTGCAATTGCAGTAAGACTATAAAATATGAACGGAGATGCTGGTGGTCATTCCTGGGAGTGGAGGGGGCGGGGCAAGGCTGGGGGAAGGGAGCTATGAACACTGTGCTCTCTTTGCTCTAAAGAGAGGAAGAGAGAGAGAGAAAGAGAATATGAATCTGCTCTGGAGCACATATGCCCCAATGTTGCTACTAAACTCATTCGTTTATGCATTCATTCAGCAAACGTTTCCTGAGCACCTGTTATTATTAGTCAGGCCTTGTTCATCAGTACACAACTAAGACAAAGAATTTACATTCTAGTGGGGTAGCCAGACACTGAACAAGACAAACAGGCAGAATCTAAGCAGTATTTAAGGGAGTGACAAAGCCTGGAGTCCTAAGAAGTAAGCAGGAAAAGGAGAAGGGGCGGGGAAGGTGGCCGGCAAGCGCTTCCGGACAAGGTGACTTTGAGGACAGGAGCCATACAGAAATTGGGAGGAAGACTTCCCCAGATGGAAGCAGGGCCACCCCGGCTGCCGGCTGCCGTGAGGGGAGGAGAGTGAGGGGCGGAGGAGGCATGAGGAGCTCCTGTGAGGACCCGGGGGCGAGAGGAGGCCGGCGCGCCCAGCTGGAGGCAGTGGCGCAGTGGCCTTGCTTGGCTGTTGGGACCAGCGAGACTTTCTCAGCATGGAGGTGGGGGAGGCGGCCGAGAGGAACACCCAGGGCAGGCCCCTGGGTTCTCAGCCCGGGCACCTAGAGAAAAGGACACGCAGGAGCACATCTGAGGACAGGAGCTAAAAGTCTGGGCAAGGCCAGAATCTCATGTTTGAATGACAGAGAGCAGCAGGCCGCTGGGGACGTAAGTGGGAGGTCCAGGCTGGAGGCTGAGCTTCAAGGCCACTGTCATTGAGCTGGAATAGATGTAGACGGAGCAGAGAAGAGGCCCAGCGCTCAGAGGTGGCCACACAGCAGGCATGGGAGGAACCGGAAAGGAGCCTGAGAAGGAGAAGCCAGGGAGGCGGGAGAAGAAAAGGGGGAATCCTGGAAGCCAGGAGGAGGGGGGTGAGGGGTGGAGAGACAGATCAGTGAAGTCTGGCGTTGCAGACGTGTCGCTCAGAGCAGAACTGGGACGGGACCCCGGACTGTACGGTCTGAGTGGTGGGTGCACAGCCATCTGGTATGTTACTTTCTACACTTTTGATTACATTTAAAATATTTCATAATTTATCATGTTAATGAAAGGAAGAGGAGAAAGAGAAGGGAGGAAAGGAAGAGAGAGGAGGGATGAAGGGAGGAGAGGAAAGGAGAAAAGAAAAGAAAGCAAGGGGGATGGGGAGGAAGGAAGAGAGAAAAAAGGGAGGGGGGGGGAAGGGAGGGGAGAGGAAGGGAAGGGAGGGGAGGGGATGGATGGATCAGGGTCAAAATCAAAGGCAGAAGAAAGAAGAGAGAAGAGACTTCTGTGGCACCATGACCCAAAGCAGCAAACCGGGAAGTTTCCATTCTTGGCCTGTGCAGAGGGGAGGGGAGGGGGTCCCCTGACTTCGCAATGGAGACGTGTCTAAGGAAATCCATCTGTCAGTAGTCTGGTAACTGCCCCCCTGAAGTGAAAACTGCAGGCCTGCCCCTCCTAGCCGGCATACACACAGCAGCAGCAGGATCAGCGCAGTCTGGGCGGCCACTTCTCCATGCCACCCAGGGGGAGGGCGAGGGGAAGCTAAGCTAATCGTTGCCCCTAATTGAATTTAATGCTGGCTGTCAGGTTTTAAAGATTAATTCCCAAGCATCATGGCAGCCGGAAGCGTGCACTTTTTCTCAGTTAGGTAGTTGAGGAGATCCCAGCCTGCCTTCGTGGGAGTCAGGAGTCAACGCTTCTGTCGAAGGTCCAAAGACGGGTTGACGTATTAAACTGGAGACCTTCGATGTGTCCAACAGAAGTCAGGTTTGGGAAGCACGTGACAAGTAAAATGTGGCGCTTGCTTGTCCCACGTTTACTGTGGTCTCCAGGCCCTGGTTACTGAGACGCGGCCCTGCCTGGAGTTCGCACGGTGTCTGAAAGACCTGTTATTTTTAGCCACAGGTCACCTTCTTCCTGCCTACCTGCCTGACTTTTTTTGTTTTTGATTATAAACACAAATGCAATCTCCTAATAAAATATTCAAATTATACAGAAGGGCAAACACCAAAATGCCACAGGAATCAACTACAGGATTACTGTTTCCCTGATTACCCTGGAAATAGGTCTGCTCTGCAAAAAAAAAAAAAAAAAAAAAAAAAAAGTCAAAAAAATAGAAACACAAATAAAAGAGAGCTAAATAGGATTCCTCCAGAATCTCACCTCTGGAGCGAATGGCCGTCAGACTTCTGGGTGGATCTCTGCCTCCCATTGGGCCCCACTCTAACTGCCTCAGGGACCCTCCTAGTTCTAGTTCAGCCCTGGCTCTGGGCCGCCTCTCCGTCCCTCCACAGCTCTGCTGCCCTGGGATATCATTCTTGAGACCACTGTCAGACGCACACACTCAGCACAAGCCGGTGCGGCCCGTGACCAAGGCTTCCACAGGCCTCAGTCTGCAAAAGCTTTGGAACCTTCGGGGGGAGGGGGGTACATGTTCAAGTGCTGGGACGCGCAGAATTTACACACCTCCCTGGGGAGATGTCTTAACAATACTGAGCCTTCTGGTGTCTGAACAGGATACTGCTCTCCTTTTATTTAAGTGTTCTTGAATTTCTCTAAGCAATGGTTTGTAGTTTTGTTTTGTTGTTGTTTTGTTTTTTTTTTTAAGGAAAAAAATCTTACACATCTTTTGTCAAACGTATCCCTCATTTCGTATTTGACTAATATTGTAAATGGTGTTTTAAATTTTAGGTCCTTCATTTCTAGTATGTAGAAATACAGTTCCGTTTTGTATGTTGACCTTGGATTCTGAAACTGTGCTAAACTAACTCAGTTCAAGACATTTATTTTTATTTTTATTTTTGTAGATTCAGTAGAATTTCCTACAAAGACAATCACGTTGGCTGTGAAAAGGACAAGTTTGGCTTCCTCCTTTCTGATCCAGATACGCTGTGTTTCTTTCTCCTGACTTCTTGCACCGGCTAGCATCTCCAGTCCAATGCCGGACAGATACGGTGAGAGTGGACACCCTCGCCTTGCTCCTGAGCTTGTGGGAAAAGCAGTCAGTTTTTCACACAGTTCGGTCTGGCGCTAGCGCTAATGTCTTCATAAATGCCCCTTATCAGCTTGACAAAATTCTCTTCTATTTCTAGTTTGCTGAAAGTTCTTTTTATCAGGAATGAATACTAGATATTGTCAAAAAAATGTTCCTGTATGTCTTGAAAAGATTATATGGTTATTCTATTATAGTTCATTAATATGTTGAATGACATTAGTTGATTTTCAAATATTCCTGGGACAAATCCTACTTGGTAATAATATAAGAATGAGGTCCTGGCCAGTTGGCTCAGTGGTAGAGCGTCAGCCTGGCATGAGGATGTCCCGGGTTCAATTCCCAGTCAGGGCACACAGGAGAAGCGCCCACCTGCTTCTCCATCCCTCCCCCTCCTCTCTCAATTGGAGCAAGTTGGTCCCAGGCACTGAGGATGGCTCCATGGCCTCCACCTCAGGCACTAGAATGGCTCCAAGCAATGGAGTAACAGCCCCAGATGGGCAGAGCATCACCCCATAAGGGGCGTGCCAGGTGGATCCCCGTTGGGCACATGCAGGAGTCTGTCTCTCTGCCTCCCTGCTTCTCACTTAAAGAAAAAAAAGAAAGAATGAGTAAGCATATCAATCAATTAATCAACCAATCAATCAGTTGAGAAGAAAGAATCTATTCCAGACCCTGCAGATGGCTGTCTTCATGTTCACGTGATGTTTTCTCCCTTTATGCCTGTCTCCAAATCTCCCCTTTCTACAAAGACAGCAGTCTTACTGGATTAGGGCCCATTCTAACAACTTCATTTTAACTTGATTATCTCTATAAAGACCCTCTCCCCACATAAACACACATTCTGAGGCACAGGGGTTAGGACTTCAAAACATAAATTTCGAAAATGACACAATTCAACCCACAATAAATGGGTACTGTTTCTTCCTTGAATGTTTGGTAAAAGTCATCAGCAAAGTCATTTGGGCCCGGAGTATTCTTTGCAGGAAGATTTTTAACTATGAATTCAATTTTTTAAATAAATATGGGGTTTTAGGGATTATCTATTTTTTCTAATATCTCTATAGTTTCTTCCTTGACCCATGGTTTATGTGTAAGTGTACTGTTTAGTTTCCAAATGTTTGGAAATTTTTCAGATACTTGTTATTGATTTTTAATTTAATCCTGTCATCGTTAAAGAAAACACTTTGGAAAATTTCAATCCTTTTAAGTTTACTGAGACTTGTTCCACGGTTTAGAATGTGGTCCACTTGAAAAGAACAAGTGTTCTGCTGTTGTTACATGGCGTGTTCTGTAAATGTCAACTAGTCCAAGTCAGACAACAGTGTTGTTCAAGTCTTCTATGTCTTTACTGATTTTCTGTCTACTTGATATATTCATTGATTATTGAGAACAGGATGTAAACCTCCAACTATAATTGTGAATTTGATTATTTCTCCATTCAGTTCTATCAGTTTTGCTTCTTGTATTTGAAAGCTCTTTTATTGGGTGTATAAATATTTATGCATCGAATGCTAGCCCTTTGATGAACTGACCCTTTTATCATCACAAGCTGACTCTCTGTCCCTGCTAATCGTCTATGCTCTGAAATCTATTTTGTCTGATATTAATATGGCCACTCTAGCTTTTTAAAAATTACTATAAGTTTAGTATATTTTTTTCCCTTCCTTTTACATTTAACCTTCTGTGTCCTTATAGTTAAAGTAGGTTTCTTGTAGGCATTGAATAATTGGGTCTTGCCTTGTCATTCAACTGAACACTCTTTGCCTTTAAAATGGGGGTTTAGACCATTTCATCTATTACTGATATGGTTTGGATTTAAATTTGCTATTTGTTTTCCATTAATCTCATTTGTTCTTTGCTCCCTCTTTCCTATTTTTCTCTAGCTTCTTTGGATTAAGTATATTGTGTGTTATTTCATTTTATCTCCCATTGTTAGATTACTAATCACAAATCTTGTTTGTTTTATTACTAGCTGCTTTAAGCTTTACAGCATACGTCTTTAACTTACCACAGTCTACCTTCCAGTAATATTAGCACTAGCCTTATGAGAACCATAACGACAATATACGCCACTTCCACACATTTCAAACCTACAAATGTTATAAACACAACAAAACACTTGTTGTTTTTACTGCGAGAACAAGTGTTTACATTCACGGATAGATTTATCACTTCTGGTGCTCATCATTTGTCTATGGAGATACGGATTTCTATCTGGTATCATTTTCCTTCTGCCCCAAGAACTTGAACATTTCCCACAGTAGTAGGTCTGCTGGTGATGAATTCCTTCAGCTATCAAATGTCTGGAAAAATATTTTGCTTTTATTTTAAAAAGATATATTTTTTAAAATGGGTGCACAAGGCAATCAATGGTTTAAATGCTTTAGAATGTTTACCTGAAACCTATGTATTCTTATCGATCCATGTCCCCCATTAACTTTAATTCCTAAATTAAAAAAAATAAATATATATATATTTTTGCTGGGTACTAAAGTTTAGGTTGACTGTGGTTTATTTTTCTTTCAGTCCTTTATGTATGTTGTCCCGCTGCCTTCTGGCGTTATTTCCAATAAAAAGTGTGCTGTCATCATTATCTGTGTTCCTCTGCGTGGAACTTGTCCTTTTTACCCCTCTGGCTGATTTTAGGATTTTTTCTCTTTATCACTGGTTATAAGAAATTCCATTATGATATACCTTGGGTTCACTGAGGTTCTTGGATCTCTGGGTTTCTAATCTCCTTAAATTTGGAAAACTTTTCATCATTATTTCTTCAAATATTTTTCTATTCTTCCTTCTTTTCAGTACTCTAATTTCATGTATATTGTTGGGTGAACTGAAAGTCCGAGCCACGGCTCACTCAAGCTCAGTTCATTTTTACCCCCAGGCTTTTTACTCACTCTACTGCATTTTAGATATTTTCTATAATGGTATCTTCAAATTTGTGAACCTTTCTATTATAGTTTCTAATAAGTTATTAATCTCCTCTAGGATATGTTTATCTAAGACTTCTTTTTCATCTTCAGAATTCAATCTATATCTTTCTTCTATCGTCTGTGTCTCTCCTTAACTTATGCTTTCCTCTACCTCTTTGCATGGACGGAGCATATCTGTAACAGGTAGCTTAATGTTCTTATTTACTGAACGTATCATTTGAGCTATTTCTCAGCCTCTTCTTACTGACTGATTTTTCTCCTCATCATGGTTCAGATTTTTCTACTTCTTTGCGTGACTTGTAACCTGTCTGGATGCCAGAGACAGTGAATTTTACCTTAGCAGACGTTTTATAATTTCTTGTGTCTACAAATACTCTTGAGATTTCTTCCGGGCCACCATTGAATTGCTTGGAAACAGCTTGCTCCTTGCCAGAATGGTTCTAAGCTTTGACAGGCGGGACCTGCACTGCATTTGGTATACAGCTATCCTACCCGACTACAGAGGCAAATACTCTTGTGAATCATGAGCATTTCCTACTCTAGCTTGTGGGAATACAAACTGCTCCTCACCCTGCAGGCTCTAGAGACTGTTCACCTTGCTCCTCTGAGAGCTTCTTTCCCCACCTCGAAGAACTTCCTCATCACACACACACTGATTCGTATGCCACTCAAGATTGTGAAGCGACATCCTCCAGATCTCTGGAGCTTCCTCTTTCCGTAACACTCCCGGCATCCTGCCCTTGGTAGGGATACTCAGGCAGGTGATGGCATTGGGGTATTTGTTCTGTGGGTGTCAAAGATGACAAGAAGGCCAGGGGCGATCTACAAACGGGTGTCATTTACTACAGGCATACACAAGGAGCCAGGGATCATTTGAGGAGATGAATGCACCTACACTATACCACACCCACACACCTGCCAGCTTCGGGAAAACTTGTAGAGAGCCCAGGAAGACTGCAGGGTTCCTGAAATACACAGCACAGGAGTTTAAACCCATTTCACTTCTATAGCCTCTCTAAGGGCAGGGCGCCTCGGCTGACGACTCTTGTTACAGGAGGTTCACATCTGCCGAGAGAATGACTTCTAAAGCCATATTTTCATTTTACACCATTCCTAAGTGCTTTGTTTTCTACACCATATGATGCAAGGTCCCACAAAGTAAAGGTTGAGAAGAAACTCAATCGGAATCTGTAAGTACATGGGCATTCATTATACAGAGAAGTCCAAGAAATGATTCTCCCTATTCAATAAGGTCAGAATAAAGGGATGGAATTTTAAATGTCAACAGAAGATGTAAAAGGGCAAAAAAAGAGTTTTCTTAGAGTAAAAAGAATTAAGAGCAAGACATATCACAGAGATGGCTGATGAATGCATGGGAAGAGTCACCAGGCCCACCCTCCCTGTAGAGAGGGGATGAGTCTTGACAGCTTGCAGGGGCCCCAGCAGGTGGTGTGGCCTGTCCAGCAGAGACCAGGACCCCTTTTGAAAGTGTCATAATCCTGGACATTATTCTAAGACAAAGCAACCCCTCATTCCCATCTCCAGGTAACAGTAATCATGCATTCAGCAGTTACTACATGTCGAGCACGCAGTACTTAATAACTCAGTCCTTACCACAACCTATAAGGTGGCTATTATTATAAACATCGTTTGACACCTGAGGAAACTGAAGCAGCACAGGGAGGTTATCTGCCCCAGGAGCCCCACCTGGGCAGTACGGCAGGAGAACCTGCAGCCTTAACCACCTGTGCTCTTTCACTGCTACGCACTCCACGGCCCAACCCACCATGTCTCAGCTGCTTTCAGGAGGAACACACAAAGCCAGGCTGACCCCTCATCCCACGGACAGCCCTTCAGCTGCCTCGCGGGGACTCTGCCCTCCACGGACTCACTGCCCCCCACGGACTCTGCCCTCCACGGACTCACTGCCCCCCACGGACTCTGCCCTCCACAGACTCACTGCCCCCCACGGACTCTGACCCCACGGACTCACCGCCTCCTAGTCTGTCCAAAGCACCGCAGTTCTCTGGAGCTCCTGACCACACTCGCGGTCCTTTGCCTTTCTGCTCCAGCTTTAAAATACGTATCCAACCCGACCGCTTCTCAGCACCTGGCTGCCACCAGCCTGCCCCGAGCCACCGTCACCTCCCCTTGCATTGCTTAGAACAGGTGCCCCAGCCTCTGCTCAGCCCCGCAGTCTGCTGCCACAGCCGCCACCAGAGAGAGGGGCCCTTGGAGTCAGGAGTCAGGTCCCCTACGCCAAAACCCTCCAGCGTTCCCGTCATTCCCGCAATAAATCCCAGGTCATCTCCACTCCAGCCACGGCGGCCTCCGGGCTGCTCCTCCCACCCAGGCCTGTGCACCTGACCCTCCGACGTGAACAGCGCCCCCATCACGCCCTCCTCTCAGCCGGCCCTGCTCCTCTTCACGGCTTGTGTGACCTCCTAACACGTGTGTTTCCTCGGCTTATCTGTGTGTGCTCTGCTTCTCCCACTAAAATGTCAGCACTGTGAGGGTAAGCACACTATTCATTGTCTGTTTTGCTCACTTCTATAGCCTCAGTGTCTTGAGTAGGGGTTTGGCACATGCCGATAACTGAGTGTTTGTTTGGGAAATGAAGAGACAGATGGAAGATGTGGATGGACAGATGGAAGGGTGGGGTGAACGGATAGACATATGGAAGGGTGGACAGATGAACAGACTTGGACAAACACCTCCCTCCTGTAACACTACCCAATGTGTTTATTATGAGCTGTGGAATGGAAGAATGCTGCGTATGTACAATGCCCTTTGGCTATGAGAGGCCCCACACACACTCTGAGAGTAAATCTTTATGTTTTTTGAGTTGGGTGCTATTTTTCAACAAGCCATAGGCATCCAGTCATACTTATTGCCTGGTAGACACCTTTCTCTTTCTCTCTCTCTGTTTTTACAAGAAAAAATAGCCTGAGACACTCTGGCATCACAAGAACCTTGGGATGGTTCCTGCTCTTTGGTAAAAAAAAAAGGGGGGGGGGGATGAGATGAAATTGCCGAGTTTCTGACGGCCTTTCCAAATACAGACCCTCTGAGTCTAAGAACTCCTAAGAGAATGAATGGTTTTGGCAAACACGTCTGCGTTTCAGTCCTGCGATGCCGTGGATCCCACTGCCCTCCCAGTGTCCGTTTCCTCTTTCCCGGGGTGAGCGCTCCCCTTCCACGCAGAACCGCCTCCCCTCCGCCCCACTGCCATCGCTGCAGCACACGGGCTGACTCTACTCCCACAGAGGACACGTAGCCTAGCCTGGCCAGATGGAGGCCGGGAATCCAAGCCCGAAGCCCCAGTGGGCAGTGAAAGGGAAGATGCATTTCCTCTTTGGGCCACCACAGGGGTGGCACGACCCTGGGACCAGAGCACAGCAAGAGACAGAGCCGGTGAGACCACGACGTGAGGACACCTGAGCCCCGGCTGCAGCTGTGCCAGAAGCCGCACAGCCCTTGGCCTCATCACCTCTTGAGCAAACAGATGCCCCTTTGTTGCTCAAACTACTAGGACTTGCGTGCTCTGCCACCTGCGTCCGAGAGTTCCAACGCAAAGCCACTCTAGAATTTTGCCAGAAGTAGAAACATTAATTTTACTGATACTTAGCTTCTAACGCTACCTTGTTTCTCTTTTGGAAAATGGGTTAATCTTTGCCTATCTCCTCCACCCGCCGCCACGCTCCTCCACGGTGTCTAAGTGCTGTCCTGTCACGCAGCTGGTGTCCTCCGGGTTCCGGGGCTGCAGCTCATGCAGCGTGGCCTCACCAAACAGGGACTGGGAACTGGGGGGCGGGGTGGGGGGCTTCCAGGCTGAGGGTTACACCTGTTCTTGAGCCACAGGCCTCTCTCCTCCTCGCTGCACTTACCCAAGCATGGATAACTCCAAGGGCCTTTGCTCTGCTCCGTCCCTTTCAGCCTCAGCAACAATGTCCTCCTTGAACTTCTCCGCCTCGCTTCCCACCGCGCCTTCCCAAAGTTCCGGTACCATGTGACCATCGCACGGACAGACGCCTGGGGCCAACGGGGAAGCTATCTCCATTTCACAGACGTGGACACAGAGGCTTAGGAACACCGGGCAGCTCTCACCCATCCACTGGGTTTTATTTAAAAGGTGTTTATTCGGGCTCCACCAAGTGCCAAGAGCGCCGCCCGCTGCTGGAGCCCCCGGGGAACAGGATGCCGCACAGGGGTCTAGTGAGGAGAGAGCTACCGAGCGAGCGAGTGCTCCGACAGGTATCACAGCTGGGATGCGTGCTGGAAAAGGGAAGGACTGGGCCCTGGGACATAGCCGGTGACACTTCGTGGCTATCAGGGAGGTGGGTGGGCTACTGAGGACGGAGTGAGGCAGGGAGGCGGCTCCAGGCAAAGGAGGGCGGGTGGGGCCTGTAGGGGAGAATCAGGCTGCAGGAGGGACTGGCAGCCTTGCCAGAGCCGGAAAGGAGGGCGGGGGGAGACGGAGACAGCCGGACACAGGTCACAGGTCACGTGGGGCTCAGCCCGCACGTGGAAAACTTCAAAACTGTCTCCATCCGTCCCGTACCACAGGAGGCTGCGGAAGGACTGAGCACAGCAGCGAACAGCAAAAATCAGTGTCCTTTTTAAAGAACACTCAGGTGGCTGCACAGGAGGCCGGAACAATGTGGAGAGACCAGTGGAGGGGGCGCCTGGACAGAGACAGCAGGCCGGGCCAAGGGGGCAGCAGGCGAGCCAGGGAACCGAGGACACGAGGACACGGCAGACGTTTGTCTGGAGAAGGACCACCAGCACCTGAGAGTGGGTCAGAGGGGACAGTGAGGCAGAAGGAGAGCAGTGGGGAAGGTGGGGTGCCGTGGGAGGTGGGGTCATCGTGGTGACAGATGCAAGGAGAATAGAACATTGGACATCTTGTTCCTACGGCCACGTCATGGTGCCACCAGCAGGGCATGTGATACACACCACCTGGCCCGGGTCTGGAGCCGGGTGAGAATCTACAGATCAGCTTCATCCACAGGAGGTGGCAGTCACCGAACGCGGGCCCCAGAGCCGTCTGACTTTAGTTCTAATGGCCTCCAATTTACTCCATGCCGCAGGCCCCGTCTGGGGCGACCTGTGTCCTTACTGCAGTGTGCAGCCTCTCCTACCCTCACCTGACAGCCAGCCGGGGAAGGGCCCCACAACTGAAGGGATCACTCTCAGAAAGTGAGGCCACCCATGTCCCGCTGCCATGGCAACCACCACAGTACCACCAGGCCGCCCCTGCTTCCCAAGGAGGCCTTGCAGGGCTGCCCAGTGGGCACGCTCCATCAGGCCCACGACATTGGCAGAGAAAGTCCTCACCAGCCCTCCCTACCGGGGCTTAGACGGGATGATCTTTTTCATCAAGATTTCCCAATCTTCTCGCAGCAATATATTTGCTGATATATCTCCACGGGCAAATGAAATAAAAGGCAGGATAAACAAATGGGACTATATCAAACTAAAAAGTTTTTGCATAGCTAAAGACAATAAGAACAGAATAAAAAGACAAACCACACAACTGGAGAACATATTCGACAATATGTCTGATAAAGGGTTAGTAACCAAAATTTATAAAGAACTTATAAAACTCCACACCAAGAAGACAAACAATCCAATCAAAAAATGGGCAAAAGAAATGAATAGAAATTTCTCCAAAGAGGACATACAGATGGCCAATAGGCATATGAAAAAATGCTCAACATCACTAATCATTAGAGAAATGAAAATTAAAACCACAATGAGATACCACCTCACACCAGTCAGAATGGCACTCATCAGCAAAACACAGAATAAGTGCTGGCGAGGATGTGGAGAAAAGGGAACCCTTCTGCACTGCTGGTGGGGATGCAGACTGGTGCAGCCACTGTGGAAAACAGTATGGAGATTCCTCAAAAATCTAAAAATCGAACTGCCTTATGACCCAGCTATCCCACTTTTAGGAATATACCCTAAAACACCATAGCACTGTTTGAAAAGAAAAAATGCGCCCCCATGTTCGTGGCAGCATTGTTCACAATAGCGAAGATCTGGAAACAGCCCAAGTGTCCGTCAGAGGAAGAGTGGATTAAAAAGCTTTGGTACATATATACTATGGAATACTACTCAGCCATAAGAAATGATGACATCGGATCATTTACAACAACATGGATGGACCTTGATAACATTATATGGAGTGAAATAAGTAAAACAGGAAAAAACTGAGAACAGCATGATTTCATACATAGGTGGGACATAAATGTGAGACTATGAGACATGGACAAGAGAGTGGTGGTTACGGGGTGGCGGGAGGGAGGAGAGGGTGGGAGAGGGTGGAGGGGAGGAGCACGGGGAAAACCAGATAGAAGGTGACAGAGGACAATTTGACTTTGGGTGATGGGTATGCAACATAAATGAATGACAAGATAACCTGGAGATGTTTTCTTTAAACATATGTACCCTGATTTATTAGTGTCACCCCATTAAAATTAATTTAAAAAAAAGATTTCCCAATCTGCATAAAAATGAAGGCTAGCCCCTCATGCCCAAAAGTCCACCCAGAAACCCAGTAAGGAGGTGCTCTGAGTCCTCTGGCCACAGGCCTATCCAGCCATGGGCTCAGTGGGGACCGTGAATGGAACCAGTCCAGTGGGAAAGCCTTCGGGCGACACAGGAGGCCCCGCTCAGCTGCCCAGCCTCACTGCTCCCCACAACCTCCCATGCACATCACCTTCCAGCCCTGCTCTTTGCAACCTCTGGCCTTACACATGCCCTTCTCTCTGCTTGAAGCAGGTTCTTCCCTCTCCACCAGGCTGGCCCCTACTCTTCCTTCCAGTCTCAGCTGAGATGCCCCTTCCTCCAGGAAGCCCTCCTGCCCCCCCCCAGGCTGGTAGAGGCCCCAGGCGATGTTCCCAGAGCATTCCATGCTCCCCTTCCAGGAGGGCGGGATACAACTGGAGTCGGGACCCTGGTGGCCATCTGACCTCCTCTGTCCTGAAAGTACGTAAAGAATGGTCAGTGTGGGGGAGACGGAGTGGTCAGTGGGGATGTACGGCTGGATGGACTGATTTGTTTTTCCATTATCAGTCATTACTCCTCCCCACCGTGTTTTATTTATAATGTTTTTGATTATGAAATAAATACATGCATTTTTATAACCTCCATTAGCACCATGAGGGCTGTCATTTCTCTAGACACCCCCAACCCCACATGCCAGGCACTCACACAGGTCACGGAGCCTTCCCACACCCCTGAAGTGGGTGTCCCTGGGCCATTTTACAGATGAAGAAACGGAGGCTCTGGGTAGGAAGAAAGTCGCCCAAGATCACATAGTAAGCAAGTAGCAGGCCCAGGACTCGTGGCCAGAGCCCGTGCACTCCCCTCGAGTGCTTCTCGCCTGGGCACAGGGTGACCACCCTGGGCCATGGGCAGGGGGCGGTGCTGAACCGGAAAGAGGGAGACACGGGAGCTCACGCTTGCACGCAAACACCGCGGTCACCGTGAACCCACGGGCAGCATCTGCACAGTGTTTCAATGCATACTTCGTTTTTCCTGAGCTCCTACTTGAATATACAGTCTGGCGCCCTGCTTTCTGCACTTAACATTTTCCAACGTGCTTAAAAACTTCATTTCTGAAAGTGCAGTTACTCATCCATTCCAGAACTGCGGAGCGCAGATAACCGCAGGGGCCTTGAACTTGACCATTTTCCCCTGGTACCAATAGCTACGTGCACACAGCAAGAGGATTTAACAGCCTGATTTCAGCGCGGTGGGAAGGGGGTAAATTGCTTGAATCTGGGAAATACATTACCTCAATCTTGCAAATGGTTTTTGAAAATCATCAGGCCACAGAAATGCAGGCCCGGCTTCCGCAGCCTCCCACACTCCCCACAGCCTGGCCTGATCCCACCCCCCATCGCCGCATCAGGGTGTCACAAACTCAGCAGTCGAGTCCAGGGCGATGGTAGGCTGAGCCCCCTGGCCTAGAGCACCTCACATCCCTCTTGAAACAGCAGAACGTCCTCTCCGCCTGCCCTGAGCCGCCTCGATTGGGGACAGTGACAGAGCTGCTACGCTCGACAAAGAGCGCCTCCTGTCTGCTCCCTGGGCTGCGTGCACACCTGTGGCCGGGGAGCTCCCACCACGCTGCCCTGCGCTGCTCTGAACTCCTTGGAAGTGACCTTTGTGCTCTCCAGCGTGGTGTTCCAAAATGAAACTGTGCTAGATTCACGGGCCTCGGGCCCGGTTCTTGGAAACAAGCCCTAGGTCTAGCTACTTTTAAAAGAGCCAGGTTAGGACTAATGAACCGGGTCCCAGAAGTTTTCAGTTCACTCAAAACTCCTCCCTCAGCACCCAAACTCGCACGGGGCCTGGGGTTCTTTAGGGTGGACTATTTGTCATTCCTTTATAAACTGTATCTCAGACGCATTTGAAGGTATTATAAGTGGAGCCCCAAGATTTTCCAATAGTCTTGAATTAGCCGGTATAATTGCATTACTTCAATGAGCACAAAATTATTTTACCTATAAAAGTTTAACAAGTGACTCTAAAGGAGTAAGAGGAGTTATATAATAGCATAATAAAGATAAGTCTGTAGCACTTAAGTCGGTGACTTCTGTGGTGGCGCAGACTGTAATTTACAGGAGCTGCTTGGCTGTGATCATGAGAGACAAAAACCCTTTCTCTTTCCCTGTGCTGTCAGCTGCCGGGGCTCAGACGTCAGGGAACACCAGTCCCCCAAGAGCCAGGGCAATCAGCCACCCCCACACTGATGACAGAAAGCCTGTCTGTCCCTTCATCCAACTATCTTTCTCTCTCACAGTCTTGCTCACAAGCTTTTGGATGTTGGCAGGTGGCTTCCAATTTTTTTTTTTTTAAGAGTTAAGCACAATTGCTGCTTTACTTTTGGCTACTGTTTTCTTGTACAGTGATTGTTACATGATTGTTGTGTTGTGCACCGCGTGTTGTAACTTACACATTTTTGACGACTGTGGATCGTCAAATTCGACTATGCGCGGTTGTGGCCAGCTCCGTGTCGCTGTGAACGGCCCGTGGGACCCCAGGAGCAGGTGCTCACAGAGCCGGGCCCTCTTCTCCTCTGGCTGCTGACCGTGCCAACGGTCTCCCTATCCCACCCTGCCAGGAGGAAGGTGGACCACAGGGCTGAACCAGCCAAGGGGGTCACCTTGCGTGGGCGGTAGGGGGTGGGAGGGTCAAACCTAATCAAGCTGAAGACTTGAAATCACTGCGGGCTGAGCCTTCTTTTCATGCACCAGGACAGCTGACCTCAAGTCCTTCCCATAAGGTCAGAATCACCCAGCCAGGCCCTGGGTGACTTGACAGAAGCAATGCTGAGCCCGAGTGCAGGGGTCCTAACCAGACGGCAGTGGAAATGAGCCCACAGGGCTTCCGACACTCGGCTTAGGATGTCTTCCTATCCCAGTCCTTATCCCCGATGCTCCCAAACGAACTCCACTCCACGCGATACCCGGGGGGATTCCGAACAAAGGAGCGTGGGAGCTTCCTGTGAGCCCGGCAGGCCTGCACTTCCGCGCTGGCAACAGGCAAGCTTCTGGCTGTCTTCCCAGGTCCAGGCCAGAGGCCGACCACGTCCTCCTTCCTCCACTCCCACCCCGCGCCACATGGCTCCTGAGCTTTCTTTTCGTCTTTAACAAAAGAAAGTTTTAAGATCCTCTCATCGTGGATAAAGTTTTCATGGTACACTAGTTTAAAACCTCTTCTGGAAGTTGTTGTGGCATAAATTATAAATCAAGGCTGACACGGCCGAGGCCTGGCGGCCTGGCGTATCGCCGCCGCCTTGGAGAAGGCCACTGTCGTTTCTGTCTCAGTGAACACGGAGCTCCAGCGTACGACACGATACAAGTGGCTCTGGTCCGCAGCTTACGTGCATGATTTTTAATGACAAACAATAATAAACTGTAACTGAAGCCTCAAAGCCTCAGCTCCTCTGGACTTTGCTGCAGAGCAACACGTTAAAAGTGGACTCTCAAGTTCCGTGGAAGAACTGAAGGGTCGACACCTGAGACTGCTGGCAAACCCAGTGACATGAGCAAGCACCTGGGTGGGGGGAGGGGGGTAACGGGAAAGGAGCGGGGATCAAGGGGGGGGAGACAGCAACAAGGATATCAAGTCTGGGATTCCACGGCGCTGCAGATGCCCCAAGTCCCGACCCCTGTGTGCCTGTTCTATCGACGTGGCCGGAGCAGATGGCCACGTGTCTAAGCCACTGCTGCCCAGCTAGAAAACGGGGTTGCCGCACCCCCCCAGGAGCTGTGGGGAGGCCGAAAGGGAACTGAAGTAACAAAGAGAAGGCGCAACAGGACTCCATGCACCCCTTGTCCTGCTGCTTATCCTGCACCGCCTGCCGCCAATATGCCCTGGCGGCGGGCATGTGTGAGCGCACCAGCGGCCCGCCCTCGGGTCGGCCCCAGAGGCCAGTCCCAGTGTGAATATGATGGGGGCAGTGCAGGCCAGAGCTGCGCGAGGAGGGCCCAGGAGCCCGGCTCCGGCTGGGCCCCGACAGCTGCGTCCGTGCACAGCACAGGCCTCAGAGAGCCGGGCGCCCTGCTGTCCCCCTTGCTGCCTAGCCCACACCTAAATGAGGCTCGTGTGCTGGCAGGCACGCGCCTCCCTCCGCCGTGCCTCAGGAAAGGACACACTGCTGCTTTCCAAATAGAGCCATCACCAACCACCTCACTGAAGCACGGGCCCTCTCCACCCGCCCGCCCCGGTTTCCGTGGGTCTGCATGTTCCTCCGCCTTCAGCATTCAGCCAGGCGTGCCCTGCGCCCCGCAGTGCACCCCAGGCGGCTGGGTCTCTCTTCCTGTGGGCGGCCCCTGGCAGAATTTAGGCCACTGTTGGTGGCCTGAGGACCGATGGGGAGGGGGGGCTTGGACAGTACAGGGGCCCAGGGCCTGGCGCCCCCTCTGGCTGCCTGGGCAGCCTGTACTCTGCCATGTCACCTGGCACTGTCCCCTCCCAGAGGCTGCTGGGCGGGAGAGGACCATGGCTGCTCCTCCTTGGGCTCCAGCCGCTCAACAGATCCCCCTTGTGCTTGCCCCAAATGCTCTCGCTCCATGTCGGCCCGGGGCGCTCCAATTAATGAGAGGACAAATTAAATTATCATTACTCGGCTTTAATTCTGTAATTAAAGAACTTCAAGAGGCGACAGGCTCTAAATAATGCACGCTTTCGTCAAAGAAATGTTGAGTTCTGGGCAAAGACAGAAAAATAAGGGTGGACGGAGAGAAGGGAAAAGGAGAGAGGAAAGGTACGAAGCACGGAAGCAATGATATTTCCCCCCAAAGATCGGCAGAGGGGGTGGGGTGGGGGGAACAATCAAGTGACAGCTGAAGAACTTAATTTGCTTTTGAATGAAGGCTCCAGCTATCACGGAAAACAGGGACCTGTACGGCCCCCACCCTGCGCACGGCTCCCGCACCTGCCACTAACAGCAACGGCGTGGAGAGTAATTCAGTCGGTGGCTTTTCCCGCTGACGAGGCGGGGCGCAGCGGCCCGTCCGACAGCTGCTCCTGCGTGCGTGAGCCCTTCCCTTTCGTGTCAGGGCGGGGGGTGGGGGGGGGAGAAACAGAGGAAAGGGCGAGCATGAGGCACGTACATCTTTCTTTCTTTAATGTGTGTCTCTTAGCCAGCAGATCATGCAGCTGCCTCACGTTACAAACCTAACGAGGTTGTCCCTGCACGGGAGGTCGGGCAGCCGGGATTCAAACCCAGCTTCTCTGCCCACCCACCTACCCCCTAAAACAAAGCCCGGCCCCCCGCCCCCGGGCGAGTGCCCGAACACCTGGTGGATAAGTGCATCAGCGGGCCTCCGAGCCGGGCGTGAGCTCTGAATTAGGAACCAGCAAACCAGGCCTGCAACAGCAAATTAAATAACTCATTGAGATGTTTTCTTCTCGTTAGGCATAATGTTTCCGTAAATCTCATACAAGGCGTAATTGCACTGTCCTGATTCTCTGAATCACATAAAGAAATGGCTTTTAGACGTGGCTTTCATTTATGCTTCGATTGGCGGCAGAACCCAGAGGATGAAATGTTATTAAATATAACTTTTTTTTTCCCCGTGCAATTTCGCCAAGTTCCAAGAACAGCTTGGAGGTTTCCCTGAAAAGGTTGGCAAAATGTACTTAGTACACAGAATAGCTGCTGCTTTACAAACTGCATACTTTTATTAAATTACTGCCCCGGCAACCCCCTGCCAGCCCCAGGATTAAAGGGGAGAAGAAATTAGACGGATGGGAGAGAGCCTGCGGATGAACAGGTCTCGGCCGCGAGTGAGGGCTCTGCTCCGGGAGTCTGTGCTGCCGGCAGCCGAGAGGAGGTTCTGTCGGGGCTGTTGGGGGGAAGGGGCGGCAGGAGCTCTGGAATATAATAACATTTTCATAACGTGTACCCAAGATTTCAATGCTGAGTGTCATTTGTCCGTACCGCTGGTCACGTGATCGTTATCTTTCCTTCTTTGCCCACCGGGTACCCACCAGAATGACATGTGAGACCTGGGTGCCCATGGCCCCTGGGACTGTGCTTCCACTGGCTCCTTCCTCCTCCGGCAGCACACCCCCTCCCGGGATGCTCAGTGACAGGCTCCTATGCCAGGTACCGGTGGGTCAAGGGGAAGGCTTCGCTGCCATTGTCATTTAACCCTCACGACAGCCCTGACAAATGAGAGGTTATGACAGGTGAGAGAACCGGGCAGAATGTCTGTAACTTCGCTGGTATGCCATGCTCCATGAAACCCCAACCCAGCTGCAGGGACCAGCCATACTCCCCAGGGAGGGAAGCTCTCGCCAGTGGCCCTGAGTGCCTCTCGCTCCCACCCCACGCCCCTCCACCTGCCCTCAGGCGCTGCATCCCGGTGTCCAGCCTCCTCCTAGGAAGCGCCTGGGGAAGATTCTCCCATGAGGAGACTCCCCTCCATCTTCCCACTCCCCTGGCAGGGAGGGTGGCCCGGGTCCTGCCCCTTGCACCTCAGGTCACACGATTATTCCCATGGACATCCACCTGCCCCACACACAGTGACTGCTCCCTTGAGGAGAGAGCCCTCAGCATACCTCAGGACCTAGCACACAGTAGGAGCTCAGCTAATGCTTGATGACTAAGTGGACAAATGACAAAAGAGCCTCCCGAGTGTCCATCATGATGCTGGTACCAAAATCTTCTGAAAACCTTGTCCAGGAAGCAGAGCTTTGGCTTCCTGACCCATGTTCAAGATCAAAGAGGCCGGGACCTCTGTGTGGCTCATTCGATCGAAGCCACGACCAGGACATGGACACAAGGCTGCGTGTTGGCTTCACGTAGAACCCTGCTCAGGATGCCGGGGACCGGGCGCTCTGGCACAAACGCCACAGCCGCGTCCTTAATCATCTCGGGGTTAACGGAAAAAGTCAACTACATTTGTCATCAGTGCTATCCTGGGGGAACAGTCCCAGTGCAGACACTTTCTGGCCAAATGACAGCCTGGTCTGTTTGTCACACATCCCTCCAGCTGCCTCTGACCAATTAATCGAGTTGGTTACCACCCCCTGGCCTGTCCCTTCATAAATAAGTATCAGCAGTAATACGGGTCTCCCGAGTAACCTGACCTGAAAAGTACTGCCTTGATTCTAAGTAGGGAGAGGGAGCACAGACAAGCCATGAACCCCCAAGTACCCCACAAGGGGAGTACTGGGTGGGGAGCAGCCCAGGACATGCGGGCTTCTCCCACCTTGATGGGACGGGGGGTGTCTGCTTGCCATCGCAATGTCCCTCAGTGCCCAACGCGGTCCCCACAGAGCGAACACACGGCATCACACTGGCCAGCCCCCTCCCCATAACCTGATGGGGGGTCCCCATTCTACAAGCGAGCAGACGGGCAGCTGAGAACAGATAAGGAGCCTGACACAACATGGACTCAAACCCAGGTGTCTGGCGCCACCGCGCTGCCCCGGGACCGGAGCGCCTGAGCATGGCTGCCTGTCTGCTTCCGTTTGGAAAGGCTCCGGGTTGCAATCAAGGAGTTGCCTGCACATCCAAATGGCCAGGTGCAGGTGCGTCCGAGAGGAAAATGCTCCGGGGTATAACTGACACCTAACAAAGGTAGGATCCGGGCTGAAACCCACAAAGGAAAACACTTCCTACCCCAGGACGGCTCCAAACAAATGCTTGGGAATCATTAAGTCTGCCTAAATGAAGCACTCTGTCTTTATCAGAAGATTGTTTGGGAAGGACTGACTATTCAGGGACTCCTACGTGACCGTTCCCTTCCCACATCTGTTTTTAAACAATGAAGCCTTTCCCTGACATGGAAGTCCACCCGTGGACCGAACGTTGGGGTTCCTGTGTCCTCCCACCCACTACCAGCAGAGGGGTGCGGATGAATCTCCCAGCCGCTCCCGGCACAGGGGAGCGCAGGGTGCACTGAACAGGCTTCACACGAGGCAAACTTCTTGTTACAAACACCTCAAATGCTCAGAATCACTTGAAGAGTATGAAGGATAGACAACTCTTTCCAGGATTCATTTTAATAACTGCTGCAATTCAAAGGGTTAGAGTTGAGCAGGACTCCTCGGAGATTGCTGTCCTATAAAGAGTCCACCCCCATACGGCAATCATGGGCTGCCCGCCCGGCCGCCCTTCCCCGGAGTTGTCTCCAGTGAGAAATCCGGGTGACAGGTTCCTGACAGCCCAGCCATCATTAGGTTTGCAAGTTAACTTTCACGAGACAGGCAAAGGCTCTTATTTTGATGGCTTCCCTCCATTTCAGCAATTTTATCACCTTCATAAACACTAATGGCTCTTGAATACCTGCTGTGGGTGTGGCGTGCTGTGCCAGGCTGAACTGCACATCGCCACACAAAATGCCATGAATGAGTCACCCGTCCCCACCGGCAGTCAGCTCTGTGATACACAGGAGTCCGGGGGCTGAAGTAACAGCAGCTCTGAGCTGTGCCCATTGCCAGCAACACGCAGCGGCTCTAAGGCCAGGGCCCCTCCTGCAGGGCCCAGCACCGCCAGGGCCCCCCCCCCAACAACTCCAGATGGCAACATGACACTCATTCCGCACAGGTGGGGAGGGAGGGCTACAGAGTCCTACCCCCTGCCCAGGACCCAGAGTGAGAAAGTGTCCAGGAAACCAAATTCCGGCCCCACCTCTACACCCACCTCGCCTCAGTTTCCAGAATGCGCCCGTCGCCACCAGTGCCAGACCATTTTCACAGGACAGTGGGTCAGCCAAGAGCTGCTGGAAATGCAGACCCCCCGCTCCCACCTCTCCATCAGAGGGGTTCTAGAAAGAACTCTGGCCTTGGAGTCAGAGGGTTCTGAGTTCAAATCCCAGCTCTGTCTCTTACCAGCCGTGTGACCCTGGGCACATCCCTGCACCACTGTGAGCCTCAGTTTCCTCAGAGGTAAAGTAGAAAAAAATGCAACAACCTTGAACTTCACGGGGGTGGTTTGGGAAGCTTAACTAAGATTAAATGGGATAACATAGGCAAAGCCACTCAACCTGTCTCCTCTCCCTAAGCAGCTCCACATGTCATCACCCGGGGAGGAACGCGGGTAAACCCTCAGACCTGACCCCCAGTCCCCGCTCCCCGACTTGCCGGGCCTCTGCGGACTCACTCCGCGTGGCCGCCGTACAGGCCGGCAAGAGTTAAGGAGACTGTGTCTGGCAGGGTGCGGGTGCTCAATAAAAGCTCATTCAATTCAATTTGACTTAATTAAAAAACCTTACTCATAGCCTCAAGAACTGCAGGAACACAGGGGGCTAAAACCACAAACGCAAATCCACTCGAAGCCCATCCATCTTACATCCTGCCGATGGATGCATTTTCTTATTAAGCGACAATATTATAAACGTCCTCTGCATTCCCGGCGATGTTTAAGAGTCATATCTTCGCTGGGGGCTGAAAGTTGTTGTCGGGTCACAAAGAAACTAGAGAAGGGGCTTGAAAATAACCGGCATAAAGGAATCACTGAAACCAAGTTTGTCGAACAACTCAAATTATTTCGCTGCGTGCCTGTCTTTGCAAAGCTCCTCCAAATTACACTTCATTATGAGACTAGAAAATTAGACACCAGTAACAAAATGAGAAAGCCAGAACAAATAAATATTTACATAATCGTCAGAAAAATATTCTTCTCCTGTGCGAATCCACCTACTGCCTTGTTTATTCTTATTAACTCCAGTTTAGAAATGGGACAATCATGGGGAAGAGCGCCCTGGGCGTTTCTCTCCCCGACTCACACCATTTCTTTCTTTCTTTTGAGAGAACGGAGGTGCTTGTGAGCGATTAGGACAAGAAATGGTGGGGGGCAGCTGCCCCGTGACCCCGGAACCTCAGCCACGGACACGCGGGCCTCCGAGCAGCGCGGTGGGCGTGGGCATCTACTCACTGCCGCGTCTCCTGGCTTCTTCCTTCACGAGGAAGGGTGTTGGCACGCAGCAGCCAAAGGGGGACAGGGTGCACGGGGACAGGAGAGGACAGCAGGAGAATAGTAATAGCCATGACCATGACAACAATACAACAGACGTCTGAGAGTCTGGGTGCTGGTCAAAACACAGCATCTCAGGCCCTACAGCGACTCTGAAACTGGGGGATAGCACCCCCACTTAGAGGGGAGAAGACTGAGGCCGCACAGTTAGCCAACCGAGCGCAGGGCCGGAGTGCAGGCTCAGCGCTGGCACGCCACACAGGCCCCATGCCCTGGGGCTGAGACCACAAGCAAGCGAGGCAAGGCTGGGCCGCGACAGGCACCGGGGTACCGCGGATGGGGGTCCTGTGAAAGCCCACAGGAAGGCCGGGCCGAGGCCCGTGGTGGAGGCGGAGGGGAGCTGCTGCCGCTGGTCGCGCTCCCAGGAGCAGGGCTGGGGGGTGGGCTAGTCCTGAGCGGAAGTCCCTGGGTCTAGGTCTCAGCTCTTCCTTCCTTACCATCCTCTCCAGCTCTCTGTCACACCAATCAAGCGTTCGTTCATTCATTCATTCCACAAGCAAGCACTGAGCCCTGGCTGGCTGCTGCCCCCTGCGGGGCACTGAGGAACCCACACGGCTGAGACGCAGCCCCCGCCCCAGAGCCTTCTGCGAGCCACCAGGCAACACTCTTGACTGTTGTGCCACGTTTTCCCAAGCAGAGAGGCAGAGCAGATGGTTCAGCATATGGAACGGCACGGGCACAACAACTAAAAACAGGGCATCCTGGCAAACCGAGGCCCTCTGGAGCCCACACTCTGGCTCTTGGGTGGCGCACGCCCTCCACGTCTCGGGGACCGCACAGGCAGAGGCTCGGGCCTTCTCTTCCGCATCAGCCCAGCTGGACACTGTGGGGCAAAAGACGACCTCCCTCGGGAGCGACCCAACGGCGTGGCTGGCAAAGCGAAACCCAGCCGCACGGGGGCCTGACGTTCCCTTGTCTGCCCGCCCCTTCCCAGGGGCCTCCTCATCCCGGGACACGCTGAACACCTGGCTCAGAGGGCACTCGACCGACCTGAAGAGCAGCGCAGGCCACCCCCAGGGCCACTCTGCCCTACGGTGCCGTGACGTGGGGAAATCGGGATGACAAAAGCATCTGACTGTGAATCCACGGAGATGCCGTTAAAACAACATTAAAACATGTGAGCTCAGCGTAAAACTATTTCGCTACAAATTACACGGCTGTAAAATAAACAAAGGAAATGGATTCCAAAAGCTGTCAAAGTAACATTAAAACAAACGGAGCCTCTTTCTCAAGTGTAAGGAATTCTAAGTAAGGAAAGCACGCTGCCTGTCCATGGTGGGAGACGGAGCCCAGACGTAGCCATCAACCCTGTATTCCAGCCATGCCTCAGTCTCCAACTGGCCGTGTGACCCTCCGAAGCATTTAACCTCTCTGAGCCTCCGGGTCCTGCCCGGAAAAGGCCGCACTGAAGGGAGGATTAAGTGAGATGAGGTAGCACAGAGAAAGTTACCTAGCAAGGCCCAGACACGATGCATCCCCAGGACATGCGGCTGGCCGGCGAAGGGCTCAGAAGGGCGAGGCCTGTGTCTGGCTCTAAGGACCTCCTCTGGTGTGAGGGGACTCGAAGGGCGCGCCCCAGGGGCCGGTGGTTCTACCATTCATTCCCTTTGTGGAGAAGGCCACAGAGGCCCGAGAGAGCAATGACTGGCAGGGGTCAGCTCCTGGCTGCCAGTGACCACACTCCGCCCCTCCTCCGGGCAGGGGTGCCCCCCTCCATTGGAAGGCTCTCACCTATACTTCAGTGTCTCCTTCGCTATCACCCGTTTCTCCTGGAAAGTCATCTCCAGTCCCCATCTCTCACTCAAGTGGCTCTCCCTGGTGACACATGGCACCAACCTCTTCCCTAGGGGTCCTCTGCCCTTCAGCTGTGTGGCTCCCCGCTGGGCTGGACAGGAGACGCTTGCTAAGGCCTGGGCGACACCCTCCCGCTCCCTGCGCCACCCCACGGCCCAGCCAGGCTGAGTGAGTCAGCGGGTGCCTGCCCCCCGGGGCAGGAGCAGGTGGGGTCACAGGCCCCTGCTGGACCTGAGGCCCAGCACACCGCTCTTGCTATTTTGATCGCATTATCACTAATTTTTTAAAATTTTTGAGCATACAGATTTGAGTGCATAAATACTTATTCTACAGATATATACATTGTAGAACATGAACCCAGCCCAATAGGGATTTTAAAAAGATGATACAAAAAGCAGATATGTAAGGGAAACGCCTAATGCCTCCTCCCGCATTACCCTCCCCCGCACCGGGACTGTTTCACATGGCTCCACGAATGGGAACCTTCCCGTGATCCTCCTCGTCTGACCAAGGATGGGCATCAAGGAGGGCATGTAACGAGGCCGTCACAAGTGAGTCCCAGGGCCCCAGACCCCCCTGAGGCCCCAGCTCATGTTATCACGCCGCCACCCTGAGCCTCAGTATCTTCCCCCGGGCGCACTGCCACTCCCGTAATGTCTGCTGGGGACGTGACCATGCCAGGAGGACTGTGCTGTCACAAGCAGCCACACAACACACCGCACACGCTGCATGGACATTCACCCACGTCACAGCCAAAGGGGAGAGCAGGACAGAACACTGTGCGGCTATGACGGGCACCAAGGGACTGCCGGGGACGGCGGTGGCCTGACTGGACACATTGTTTAGTGGGAGAGAAAAAAAAAAGAAGCAAAATGCAAAAGAAAAGCTCTAACATGCTCCATGTTATGAAGAAATAGGGAGAAAGAAGAAACGACCCATTTGAGCAAAAAGAAACCCCAGACTAATGAGACTGGTGAGTGGCAGGGGGCTGGGGGCTGAGTGGGTGGGAAAAGGGGATGGGGTGATGGTTTGGAAGGAGGGAGGGAGGGAGGGAGGGAAAAAAAGAGGGAGGGAGGGAAGGAGGGAAAGAAGGATGGAGGGAAAAGGAAAATGGGAAAAGGGGAAAGGAAGAAGTCCACAAAATTGGGGAAACCCCTGAAATAGAATACAAAGAAAAACAAATGAGCCAATTCGTGTCTTAAACAAATAACAAAACAACACTGAAGGAAGAAAGAAAAAGAACTAACCCAAGACACATCTGAATACATTTGAACTATATGCCCTCAGGCATATGCAAAAGAAAAAAACTCTAACAATAAATTCTATTTAGAAGGCTTTTTTTGTGGAGGTTAACAATCCTAAAACAAAGTTTCAACATTCTAAGATTGAGCAAGTATGTAATTATGCTGTGGAAACGGGAGCCAGATGTCACACTACCGGCTGAGGGAGTCACAAATACAGAAATGCAAATGGGCAGAATGAAGCCAGCAGAACTGGGTGGGAATAATAGGAACCCGCGTGAACTCTCAGGTTTAACAGAAGGAACTTGAGAGAGGTGTGCACGGGGACGCGGGTGCACACATGTGCGTGTGCAAGTGCATATCCCCTGCCCAGACCAGTTCTCTGAGAAGCACTGAGACCCCAGTCGCAATGAGCACCCCAACACCCAAATCTTGGTTTCTAAATGCCTTGTCCACTGAAAGGAGCCAGAGCTCCTTGGAGATGGGTCCTTGGAGATGAGGCAGGGACAAACCAAATGGGCCTGGAACCCCTTGCTGTGCCAAAAAGGATGTGCTCAAAGAATGATGTAGTCATCTCAAAGGGACACAGGAAGCAGCCTGAAGGAGTCACTATTGGTCAAATGATATACACAGATTAGATTTAGTAAACTAAGAGTCTATGAATCCACACTGATGCAAAATAAATAAATAAATTACTGTGGGTGGGGGATACTCCTCTTTATAATAGGAGAAAATGATCAAGTTAGAAGTCACCATTTGCTCACCATCATAGGCATTGATACAGGTAGCAATCATCAATGGACACAAAACCTAGTGGATAAAAGTTTGAGGAATAACACAGTCTCAAAGTATCTCCCCACATGATACCTTTTAATTACAAAAGGTAAAATAGTAACATCACTTGGAAATACCTGGCAGACGCCAATTTAACCAAATGATCCAAGTTAGCATCCCCAGCAATAGGACTAGTTGACAGTGTGCCCCTCCCGAAATGATGCACAGAGGGACACGTCACCACCCCTGCGACATTACTGCCCAAAAGTCCATAACCTGAATCTGATCGTGATAAATCCGAAACGGAGGACAGTCTACAAAATCACTGGCCTGTGCTCTTCAAATATGTGCATGTCATGCAAGAAAGGCAGGACCGGCTATAAACTAAGGAGACAAAAGAGACATGGCGGTGAGGGTAGAACGTGATCTTGGATTTTCTTGCCCTGTAAAGAACATGACTAGGGCACTGCTGAAAAATCTCCATACAGAATGCACAATAGATAAAATGTTGTGTCAGTGTTAATTTCCTGATTTGGAAAATTGCACTGTGGTTATGCAAGAGAATTTTCTTGTTTTAGGAAATACACACTTAAGTGCTTAGGGGTAAAGTGCCATCCATCTGCAACTTACTTGTAATTAGTTCAGGGAAAAATGTTTATATGTATGTATGTTTGTACAAATATATTTACATACACACACAATAAAGGGTAAGGGAGAGGATAGAATACCAACATTTAGGGAATCTGGGTAAAGGGTGCCTGTGAATCCTTTGTGCTAGTCCCACAACTTTCCTGTAAGTCTGAAATTATGTCAAACGTTTTTAAAAAGAAGAAAGGAGAGCAGTTTCGCGTCTGCAGGCCCGTGTAAATCGAGCGGAGTCACTTGCAAGGTCTCTTGCAGCAGACTCCACTCTGGGGAGGTTTTGGCACCGTGAGGAGTTCGTTATTTCTAAAAACCACTAATGAGAGGAACCGGCTCTTACAAGTGGGCGTAATCACCCCTGACTTGTCACACCTTGTTCCCGCTTGAGTTTCCAGGCACAGCTTCCCTCCCCTTTCCATTTCTTTCCCTGCTCTCAAATTGCTCCCTTTGGCGGACCTCCTCACCCAGGCGAGATGAGAAGAATGCATCTGAGTGCCCCTCCGCTCGGTCCTGACAGGGTCATAACTCAGGACGCGCTGACGCCCAAGGTGAGGTGCTCGGGTGTGACACCCACTGCGACTGCGCAGGAGAGACGCGGCACACAGCGCCCCGTCCCCGTCCCCGAGGCGGCGCATGGAGCGGGCTCCGACACGCGCTCCTCCCTCTCCCGGCAGCCCGTCGGGCGATCTCCCCACATCGTGTGCCTATGGATTTATTCTTTCCCCAATATGTAAAGAGGCAGACTTTAATAAATAATCCTTTAACCGCTTTTATCAAATGTATATTACTTTTAATTTGTATTAAGCAAAACCAAATGAAAAACCAATTTCTTTCAGCTAACTAGGGAATTGAAGCGCCTTGCCAAGCCGTTATATAATTTTAGAAAAATCCTTTGGAAAAATATAATTAAGTCTAAATGTTCTAAAACCACTAGTCTTATCAAATGCTGTTTTATTAACTGAAGCTCTAAGGATCGGGTACCCAGATCAATTCACGTCAATAGTTTAATGTCATCCATTAATTAGTCACAGTATAAAATAAGAATGCGTCTCAGCATGAAGGTCAGGGGTCAGACAGTGTGGCAGGCTCACCAGCTGAGCAGAAATGACACTCATTTAAGCCTATAAGCGTGGTTAATGTGTCCTCCCATGGGCTCACTCATTTAGAAAACCCCTGCTATTGGCTGGTCAGGGGGACCCCAGATAGGTCAGCAGGAAGGCCTTCTCCAGTGGTTTGTCCCTGCAAGCTGAGGACAGGAACACCTCTGCAATGGGACCCGACAGGGCCCCTCCCCGCCAGCTGAAAACTCGCAGGCCACCTGTGGAGGGAGCAAGGAACAAACCCCCTCCCTGTCTGTGTAGGACCACCCAGCCTGGTCCTCCTGGTCCTAGCCCCAAGTCCCTCCCCCTGTGCCCAGCAATGGGTCACCTAGAACAAGCCACAGGTCCCCTCTCTGCACCTCAGTGTCCTCACCTGCCAGCAGGGACCACAGCCCTTTCTGGCCTAAGCGGTGAGGCTGCCAATGAGTTAAGTCATTTTGTGCACCATGGGGACCCACTGTTCTTAAATAAACCAACACCCATTGGGGAGCTCCTAACCTGGGCAGGCACTGTGTGACAACCTGGTGATGAAACAAACTCCTTCCTGGGGCTGATGACTCAAAGATATGGTATTATTATCAATAAACAGATTAAGAATGTGGATTTCACAGCATGTGGCCCCACTAGTCCCATCCCTCACCTTGGCCATATGTCACAACTCTTCCATTTCCCTAAGGGGATCGGGAGGTCAGAGACCAGGCATCTGGAGGTGTCTACAACTGGAAGGCCAGAGGTGGACCTGGTCCCTAGCCTGCCACCTGACCCCGGCCAGAACCAGCAGGCTGAGCTCGGCACAAGCCTTCCTAACCCAGGCAGGGCTCCCTCTTGGTCTTTTGAGGACTTAGCTGCTGGTGACACACCGAGGGTCGGCGTTCTAGAAGGCGGGTGGGCCGCCTCTGATAGAGCCGACGGTGGGAGCAGAGAGCCAGGGCGGGGACGGGCCCTGTTCTGCAAACCCAGGCCCAGACCCAACCCCGAGGAAGAAGACACGAGTGCCAAACGGGAAAACAACACGTCCTGAGGTTTTAGCAACGAGCACCTGCGGCTTGGTAAGAAAGTTCCCAGTGACAGCGCCCTGTGCTGATTCAATAAGAGCGGATCTGAGAGCACTGGGTGGAAGCGAGGCTGGCTCCGCTCCGGGAAACCGGATTAGATGACTCACAGGGGCCCCGGGGACCGCGATGACTGGTACCAGAGACGCAGGAAGCTCGGCAATATTGCTTCGTGAAAGGTAAGAAGAAAAACAATAACATGAAATTAATACATATGAGATTTTAAATATGAATGTGCAACTCAATTACAGTGACTTCCAAGTAGAATAAAAAGTAAGGTGCGGTACTTTGGAGAGCAGGATCTGATAAAAATAGGCCGGCACATCCATCTGACTGAGGGAGTGCGGCAGCTCCATGCAGGACTCCTGGAAGGGGGGGACAATGGGGGTGGTCCACACACCTGTGAGCCCCTCCAGGGCAGACCACTGTGCAGCAGCCCTGAGTGACAGGCACAGGGCTAAATACTCAGGGCTCAGGCCCCATCCACTCCACAGAAGAGTAGACTGAGGAGGCTCCGAGGGGCTAGGATGGGGGCCCACGCACACACGTGGCAAGGGACTCCACACTGACCCATCTGGCCACACACACACACGAGAAGGCCTGGGCTTGGTGGGCCACGTCTTTCTGCTCCCCAGGCAGGTTGCCTGCCTTCCAGGCTGCCCTCACCATGTGGAGGGCGCCTTCCCGCCCTGAGGTGGCCACCGCACGGCCTCGAGTCCCAGCGGGCACTGTGCTCAGAGTCGCCAACGCCGCACCCTCACATGCAAGTGGCCGTGCTCTGGGCAGCGAGCACAACAGGTGATTCTGTGTGCTGGGAAGGAAACATGGCTGTGGCGAGCACACCCCCCCCCCACCCCCCAGGACAACCCAGGCTTCCCTGGGAGGGAAAGGGACAAACCTCAAGCACTGCAAGTGCCCCTGCCTGTCCTGGGAAGAACACAGGCCTTGCTCCCTCCCCGCTCGCCCCCCGCCCCCCTCCAGCCTAGAGAAGCAGCTGGGATGTGGGCGGAGCCCTGGCCTGGGAAACAGGCTATTTTTCCCTCAGTGTGAGGGATGTCAGTGGCAGGGTCAGTTTAGTACAGAAAGTGATGACCGGGACCCCACGGTCCACCCCCCAGCCACGCACCACCTCCAGCTCCTGCCCCAGCCTCGCCTGCTCAGCGCTGGGAGCCCCCCACCCGCCACGGTGCCTGCACCTTACTCCAGAGCACTGCATGTCACTCCACAAACATTTACAGAACATCTACTACGTGTCTGTCACTCACTGTGACCAGCCAGGGGACACTGCAGAGAACAGGATCACACATCCTTGCCCACAGTTAATGGACGGGACACCGTGTGCTGTGCGGGAGGACCTCCCGGGCAGTGGGAACATGCTGGGCACGGGCATCTACCCCAGCCCGGGGCGTCGTCAGCCTTCCTGAGAATTACTAAATGAAGCATCACAGGGGAAGGCCCAGGGGCCCACTGAGGAAGCTGGGATTCAGTCTGGAGACAAACGGCAACCTCTGGAGGATTTTAAGCAAGACGCTGAGTGATCGGCTGGTGTTTGAGACCCTCTGCCTGCAATTTCAGCAGCTGCCACCAGAGGTGAAGGGCACAAGGCCCAGCTGGCAGCGTCCCTGAGGTCTAGGGAGCCAACAGCAGGGAAGACTGGGCTGCAGCCACCCCAGACAGCATCCCTGGGACAGGGGCACATCTTAGGTCTGTGTGCTGGCGCCTGGGGGTCCGACTAAGGGCAGAGAGGGGGCTCTCCCTCTTCAAGGGAAAGATACTGAGTGTGGACAACAGGACGGCATGGGATGGGCACTCCAGGGGGCTGGGGCTCACACGAAGGTTGGTCCAGGATGGGCCCGGGGACACGGAAGCTGCAGAGAGCAAAGCGCCAGAGAGCGCTCTGTAACCCTTTCTAATCCTGAGTGGGCGCATGCACGACACTGGGCAAACGCGGACCGCACAGAAGCGGCGCCTGAGGACTTTACTGACTTCTGACAGCTCTCCACGCCCGCCTAAAATATGGAGCCACAGAGCCACTGCCCGAGATTCATGCTTTCTTCGGAGAACTTGGAGCGCAAATTTATAACTGCTTGTCACGGAGATGCCCACTGTTCCCTGTAAGGGCAAGCCCGTTTGGGACAAAGAGCCAGTAACTCTTCCACGTGGGAAGACCGTTCTCAGGCTGGTTTCCCAAAGCACAAAAAAAAGAAACCCAGAGAAAAGCATAATTGCAGAAAACAGCCAGCCTATAGACATAACCCCAGCGCGAGCCCATTATCTACCCCCACGCTGACTTTTCCATAATTTTGTGATGGATCACCTCGGAAAGCTTAATTTATACTTTTAACCACAAGAGTTAGCAAGCCAGAAAAAATTAATTCCAAACAATGGCTGGTAGAAAGAGACATAAAGGACAGATCTATTAATTTTTTAAACTAGCCCACACGACAGTGCGGAATGCATATGCAGGCGTGCGGAGTGTGTGCGCGTGCAGGCGGGCGGGCGGGGAATAGCCCAGCTCGGTGGTGCTTATGCAAATCCGGTTCAGGTGCGAGTGTCAGCTCTCGGAAGGCTTGGGGTCTAACCCTGAGCCCGCCCGCATGTCCCTCCGCTTGTGTTGAGGGCTCCGTCCCCCAGGTGGCTTCTCGGGCTGCATACCCAGGCCCGAGACGAGGCTGAAACCGCTTTCATTCTGTCCCTAGCTCATTACATGCAAGAGCTCTGGTACAAAGTTCAGGCTTTTCAGCCAGGGGAACACTGTTAGATTATTAACAGAGACCCCTGAAAGGAAGCCTGTCGCTTTCAAGCCCTCCTTCAGACCAAAGCTTGATGAGGCCTTCATAACAGCTCATGAGAGCGCTGCCTAATGGCTTTCACGCCAGGGCCCGCTAGGCTTGCGGGGACGCTTGCTGTGAAAGACACTTGTGGGCTCCGGGCTGGGTCTTTCCCCACCTAACATTTGCTAAGCAACGGCAGAGGGAAGGGAAGAGCAGAGGTTCAGGCCCCTAACAGTTGGGGGTCCCAACACTGGTCTTCCTCGTTTATAGCCGTGCCCCCATGGCACTGACCGGGCGGTCACCCACCAGCTGCTCCCGGTTCCCTGTTGCATGCCTTCCAAGAGGCTCCTCAGAGAGGGCAGCCAGGCTGTGTGACCAAGGACACAGGGCAGAACGGGGCAAGCCAGCCAGCACGCAGGCGGTGGGACCATTTGCCATGAGGCGCACATATGCAGGGAAAGGTGTCCCCGTGGGCCTCCGTTTACCTGTCAGGGCAATGGAATGATTCAACTCTTGCTCTGCGTGGCTGCAAGGTGCCTGGCAGAGTCTGGCCCACAGCAGGTGTTTGCTAGGTGGCGACGGCACAGGCTGCTGAGAAAGGAGCCCTGAATCTCACCCGCTAGGAACCCGAGACCCCAGCCGGGAAGGGCTGGCTCCAGAACTTGGGCTCTGAGCCCCCTGCCCAGGATGCTGCGCTGGCCCAAACAGACAGCGTGGTCCTGTCCTCGGGAGCCAACAGGAGGTTGGGACCCTTGGCCAAGCATAAGTAGTTCACACCTGGATTACAGAACAGGGAGGCCCTGGGAGGTCCCCGGACAGCAAATACATACCTCGCACTATGCAAACAAGGTCTGAGGCGTAATTAGCATAGCAGGCACTGGGTGTTTGTTTACATACGCTACAAACTGGCAGGCTGTGAACAAAATTGTCACAGCAGCGAAGCAATGGCCCTGCCCTTGTTAGACTTCTGCTGTCACCTCCAGTGTGGTGTGAAAACTCCCAGTCTCTGAAACTCGGCTCTGTGCACGCAGTGCAGCCTTGGGAGAGCCCAGGATCGGGAGTACCCAACCTGCCAGCCTGAGAGGCCTTACCAGCTAACAGGCCGATCTGGGGCCCCAGGGCAGAATGAATGAATGCACTCCTCCCCTGAAAAGCCCCCCTCCCCTGAAAGAACAGGTCCTGAATCTCTCCGTTACACCTGCTCTGGCTGATACAGGGAGAGCCCCGGCTGTCTCTGCCATTCTGTAAGGCACCACCAGTACCGGCCAGGGACCCCAGGGCCAGCATCACACCTGGCCAGGACAGACGCCCCCCCTGCGCTTCCTGGAGTGACCTGGGTCCCCATCACAGGACCTGGACAACGAGGTACCAGTGACATTACGGGGGCCACACAGCACCCAACCAATGCAGGAGGTTCACAGGTGCCGGGGTTCACCAGGTCCCCAGTTTGGATGCAGAGGCTGCCTCCCGAGCATCCGCAGAGGGGCTGAGCTGACTCCCGGCACACAGACGAGGCCCATTTCCACAGCAGAGATTCTGGTTCTAAACACAGATAAGAAGCTGAACGCCCCACAGGAGGGAGGCAGAGAAGAGAGTGTGCAGAGGACAGGGTGTTCAGACAGAACCGGATTAAATTTAAAAAAAAAAAAAAGTAGCTAAATTAAATTCACTTATGGAGGAAAGCTTAGGGATTCATTTTAAAACTTTTGGTCAGGCGTGGCTATTTCCCAGGGTTTGCGAGGAGCTAGTGGATCAGCCTCTTGAATGACTCGGGCTGATGCACATCTCCCGAAGGCGCTGGGGGCCAGGCTTCGGGCGGGGATGGAAGATGATGGCCGCCCCCCCACACCCCCAATCTCTGGTCTGAGGAGCAGGGTGCCATGCAGCCCAGGGAAGACCCGCCCCAGCCCGTGGCTCCAGCTGAGCCTCCCGACCTGAGACCCACGGGCCCCCACGTCAGTCTGGGCGGCGTTCTCTCCGGAAGCTACACACACACACACACACACACACACACACACACACACACACACACACACGGCTCTAACTGGAAAGTGGGAGGGAGGGGAGGCAGGGATCAGGACCAGAAGTAATTAAATAGCCCAGGAGACAGCAAGAACTCGCAGACAGACAAGCATGGGCACCATTTCTATGACTACCGTTGTGATAATGCAGAGCGAGAACAGAACACTCCCAGACAAGGAGAGAGTGAGCTTCGGGGCGTTTTTAAAGTGGGCAAATTATAGAGAGGTGAGAGATTAAATGGAAATCCGCCACATTACAAATACAGCCTGCAGTCACTGAAATCATATTTTTTTCATAAATTACTCATACCAATGCTAACTTCAAGGTCTTCATAATAGTGTACAATAACTTCTGTGGGATACTCAAAATGTCGCTCTCGAAAATTGACATCGCATGCCAAAACCCAGCAACTCTTTGTCTTCTTTAGGGCAACCAGCTTGCAAAGCCCCCAGGCAGCAACAGGCAAATTAAACCAACCAGGTCCCATTCCACACCCACCTGAAGGGCAAAACTCAAAGCCCCCAGCGGCCAGTGCTGGTGGCTGGGAAAACACAGAACTTTCACCCACCGTGCTGGCAGTGGCAGACAGGTACCCAGCAGAGCAACCCACAGCATCAAGTCAGGTCGAAGGGGCGCATGCCACAGCCTGTCCAAGAACCCCTCATAAGTGTGTGCAAGGAGGCACACCTAAGGCTGGTGGTTTTGAAATGCTCTGCCAACTCTGTGGCACTAGTCCCGTTAAAAGTGAGGTTTGAGTCCCCTCACCCTGGATGGGAGCCAGCCTCAGTGACTTGCTTCTAATGGACAGAGCGCAGCAAACAGGACACCGCCTGATGTCTGAGGCTAGGTCATAAAGGCAGTCCAGTTTAGGCCTGGCTCTCTCTCTCTCTCTCTCTCTCTTAGAGAACCAGCCGCCATGTCGTGCAGAAGCCAAGGCCACATGAAGTACTTCAAACAACAGGGCAGCCAGGGACCTGGCTGACAGTCAGAGCCACCACAGCCACATGAGAGAGCCAGCCTTCAGATGACTCTGGCTCAAGCCCTCAAGCTACCCCATGTGGTGCCAGCTGGGGCAGAGATGAGCTCTACCCACCCAGCCTGGACCACATTGCAGATTCAGAGGGCAAATAAACGCGACTGTGTTAAGCTACTAAGTTTGGAGGTGCTTTACTGTATCACAACAGATAACTGGAACACACATTTCGGCAGTATTGTTTGCAAGAGAGAAAAGGTAAAGACTACTTAACCTTCCCTGAGTAGGGGAATGAAGAAAGAAACTGTAGTGTGTACACGCCATGGAATACTACACAGCAATTAAAAAATGGCCCAGACAGCCTGACCAGTGGTGGCGCAGTGGATAAAGCGTTGACCTGGGAACACTGAGGTCGCCAGTTCAAGACCTAGGACTCGTCTGGTCAAGGCGCATATGGGAGTTGATACTTCCTGCTCCTCCCCCCTTTCTCTCTCCTCTCTAAAATGAATAAATAGTAAATAAATAATGGCCCAGACAGACAGATGTGCACTCATATGAAAAAATTATAAAAACATATTTAGCCTGACCTGTGGTGGCGCAGTGGGTAAAGCGTCGACCTGGGAACACTGAGGTCGCCAGTTCAAAACCCTGCACTGGTCTGGTCAAGGCACATATGGGAGTTGATGCTTCCAGCTCCTCCCCCCTTTCTCTCTTTCTCTCTCTCTCTCTCTCTCTCTCTCTCTCTCTCTCTCTCTCTCTCACTCTGTGTCTCCTCTCTAAAATGAATAAATAAAAAGAAATTTAAAAACATATTTAATGTCTTATAAGTTACAAAAAGGCACAGAGTGGTGATAACCTTTCTATAAATCTTTAAAGTATAAAAGCCAATACTACACGTTGATTATGGATAAACACATCCCAAAGAGGCCAGGCTTTAGCTACGTCTGCAATATTTTGCTCCTTACAAAACAAAAAGAGGAAGAACCCCACACAAATATGGCAAAATGTGAACAGGTGTTCAATCTGGTGGTAAGTCCACGGGAGTCTTTTATAATCTTTGATTTTCTGCAGGATGAGGGTGGGTCACAAGTCGCTGATCTCTGCACCCGCCTGGCTTGCTCTACGGGAGGGTTAACAGTGCGATGGTGCTCCCACCTGCTTTACTCCACCCCTCTGGGCGATCCCTGAGGTGACGTCTGCGCTCACCAGCCCCGCTGCATGCAGTGCGCATGCTCAGTGGACATCCCCTTGCAAGACCAGCCAGGGTAACCGACAGGCCCCCGGAAAATTCCATCCTCGCCTCCGGTGCATGGGAGGCGAGCTAGCCAAGGTCGACTTCCCGGGACTAGAAACAAAGGATGAAAGATAATACTATTAAAATAAATAAATAAAATAAAAAAAGATGAGCTCCTTCCAGTTCTGAGCTGCACTGTTCTCTTCCTCTCTGCCCTAAAACTGTTGTTACATTTATAGTTTGGCCAAATGGCGTGTCACAAACACGGGCAGTTGCAAATGCGAGATATGGTATAAACAAATGAAATAAATAAATGTCTCATTAGAACAGCCCAAATGTGGGAGACAGTCTAAGGACCAAAAGCAGGCAGAAAGAGGAAGGCCTACGGAGGCCAGCACCACCCAGACGGTGGGACAGAACGGGGCAAACTTCACCCGGGAGGCAGCCATGGACCCTCCTGGAACGCCCTGTCCCCTGAGACAGAGACGCCTCCCCCCAGGTGGGTGTTTGGTCAAGCGCCACCTGGCGGGCGGTCCGAGTTGATATTGTGGGAACACTGCAGGGGGCGGGGCGGTGGGGGGCAGGGGGGGGCAAAGGACTATCTTCCTTTTCCTTTGTCCACTTTTTCCTATTTTCTAAATACTAAAAGCATAATAAAAAATTTTTTATTAAAAAAAAAAAAAAGATGTTGTTCTTACTGTTGGCTAGTAATTCTAGCCCTAGGAATCAAGCCTAAAAACGTAAGTACACAGAAGCTAAATATTATGCACATAAAGATGATCATTGCAGCCTTGCATATAAAACAACAATAAAAAAAATAAACCCTGCTGGAACAAACCTCGGTGTTCAACAACAGGGATATAATTTACTAAATTGTGGTAAACCACATGGAAGAAAATGGCAATTTTGAAGGCTGTGAAAATAGGAATAGAGATTACGCTTTAAAAACAGAATCCAAAATGGTATATGAATAATGCTTTCAGAACTGTAAAAAATGTGTTCACAGGGAAAGGTAAAACACAAAACGTAAGTTCTGTGCTGTGGGCCGGGTGCTCAAGCCAGTGAAGTGAGGGGGGAACGCAGGGAGCAGCTGGACCCGGACGCTGCATGCCCGGAGGGGCTGTGGAGGGAGCAATGGCCTCCTTGTCCCGGGAGTGGCAGCTTCCAGGCCCTCAGGTGCCCTCAGAGGTGCAGGCAACTTCCGGGTACATTTTCACCCAGCCCCAGGGCACAGGGGCAACCTGATACAAAGAGCTCAGGAGGAATTTCTGAGCACGGATTCACCGGTGCAAAACTCTTCAGCAAACATTTCCTGTTAGCCTCAAACAAACGTGTCCTCTGAGGATGCACACAGGAAGGGCTCCTGAGCACCGACATGCCTGGCCCACAGTACCGAGGCCTGTCCGGGGATGCAATCAGCCTGTGTTCGCAACGCCATGCCATTCACCGGTGGGAGATTGTATGTGGGGTTCCATCTCCTTACCTGCAATCTTCCTCTGGCTATAAAAAACTCTTGATATCTGCATCTGAAATTACTTGCTCAAAACTATAATTATTATATTAACGTGGCTGACGGTAAAACGAGACTTGGCTTTCTAAATGAAAACACCAGGCTGCCAAACCTTCCAGAAGAAATTAAACTGTTAATATGTTAAAGACTATTACATCCCCAAAGACATTACCATAGAATTTTCCCCCCATTTCAACAAGGCAAGATGCTGGACTATATTGGAAACCTCAGTGAATTGCCTAATTATAGTTAATAAGGTCATCATCTTCCCATGAAATAGCCTTCTCTGTTTTCCAACAGAGCTGTCGACAACTCTAAAAACCACTCATCTGAAGACCCCCTGAGAAGGGCGTCACACTGTGGTACAGGCGGGTGGCAGGAGATGGCAGTGAGAGGCGGCGGGCAGGGAGGCCGCCGCGGAGAAGAGCGACAGGACATCCTCACTGCGCGGACCTCCCAGGCCCGGGTCCCAGGTCAGACAGAACACAGAGGACAGGAGATGGGTTTCTCCCAAGTCGTGGGTGTGGGGGCCACCCCAACCCCTGCCACTGCTCTGGCCCAGATGCTGGCAGGGAGGGGTTTCCACTCACTTGGCATGGCCTCACAGTGACCCCAGGGCTGTCCTGGACCCCATCCCGGCCTGGGGTGCTCTTTTCCCTTGTGGCTGGGGCCGCCCCATAACTCAGGTCCTTCACTGTTAAGAGGCGTGAAAGTTGGAAAGTCAGCATAGGGACGTCACTGTGTGCACAAAGCACCAACACCCAGGCCCGGAGAGAACAGGGCACAAGGCCTACCTAAATGAACAAGGGCTGCACAGGCGTGTCCCGGCCAGTACGGGGGAACGGTTCACCATGACAAGACCACCCATGATAGAGGGGGAAGAAATGGACGGCAATGGCCAAGAACAGCTCACGGTCACTCAGCCAGAGAGAGGTCCGGCAGAAAATGTGCCAGAGGCTCTGTCTGTCGGGCAGACAGGCCGCAAGGCCTCAGGGTTCAGGCCACAGGCTCCTGGCTCACTCTCCACGTCCCCCCCCCCAGGCCAGGAGGAAGGCTCGGTCTCTAGCACCCCTACCCACAAGAGAAGGCAACAGGCCGCACACCCCGCCTTGCAGCCTCGCAGCCTCGCAGCAGGAAGGGGCAGCTGGAATGATGGCCTGGCTGCTCACTTCCTCCCTAGAGAGGTCGCCCAGATCGTGGGAAAGAGCCTGGCCCCAATCTGGGCTCCATGTCTACTTCTGGGGGTGCAGTCCTGTCTCCCCAGCTCCCTGGGTGACTGAGAGGTTTCAAAGTACACAAAGCACCCCGTAGGTGACGGTGTCCTGCTAATAAGCTCCTTAGGGTGAGGCTGATGTCCCCCCTTAGCTGGTGTTAGTACAGGTGAGGCCCACAGGTCACAGGTGGGTAACTGGCCATGGGACCCACCAGCAGAGCAGTGCTGGCACCAACGAGCCAGCTTCCCTACCCACGGAGAAGAGGGCCAGGGGACGGGCCCGGCTTGGCTCACCGAGGCTTTCCTCCCAGCCTGACATAGTTAGACTCTTTCCTCCAAATTTAATAATGCTTGCCAACTCACTATGTCTTTTAAATAATGTGATTTCGAAATCACTAGCCAAATCTTACCCCGGGGCCAGCGCAGGTCTTGCAGACCGGGGTTCGTGAGGGCGATTCTCCCTGGGGTGGGCATCATGGCATTGGCTCCAGTTCACATCAAGCAGCTCGTGACTGTCAAGGTACTAGGTCCCACAAGCAAGCCCCAAGTGTCTGCTGGAAGAGTACCCACGGCCAGTGACGGGTGCTGGGCCGCTCCCTGGGGGCGGACGGCCCAGCACTCCCTCTGGGCGCACACAAGGCAGAGACAGGCAGGCTGGGAGCAACCTGTGCTGCTGTCTATCCCGGCCTGGGACGGGGGAGAAACGAATCTGCAGGGAGGCTCAGAAAGAAAGGGGCCCCAGAGCCGACTCCTCGGGGGCAAACAGGACTTTTCCTGGAAGAGAAGGAGGAAGGCATGAAGGAACAGCAATCAGACCCGCGACAGGGGCGGGGTGAAACAGGCCAAGTGCACAGGGTTTAGTTTGTGCTCTTTACTGTTAGGGCTGCATCCTGTATTGTAGGCTGGGGCAAACAGACAAGGGCTTTCTTTACACAGAGGACTTGGCCCTCGGAATTTACAGTAATCAGTAGCAGAAATAACGGCCACAGTCATCATTTGGGTATCGACTGCTTCCCCCACGGAGCACTTCCCCAGTGCTGACTCTTCCTCTCCTCTCGCAACAGCCGTGAACGTGGGCACCCCACGCCGAGGGAGGGCGCGGGTGTCCGTGGGAGCGGAGAGGACGCATCCAACAAAGTTAGGTGAGCAGGCTAAGTCGCAGCCTAGTGAGGAAGAGGGCAGCAGGGGCCGCGGAACGTGGGCTGCGTGAGACCTGGAACCATATCTGTCTTAGTCACGCTGCCTCCTGCCCTGTACCTGCCACCTAGCCGACGCTCAACAGATTCGGGGGGCAGCATTTACGGAGATGTCCGCGGAAAGGGCAGCAGCAGAGCGGGGAGGAGGTGACAGAGAGGACTCCAACCTCAGGAAGCCCCACTCTAATGTAAGGAACTGGTCGTAAACCCTCCCAGCCTCTGTTCCGGAAGAAAACGCTGTCTTCATGACTCGGGAATGTAAGTAAACTTGCTCCAAATAGAGACACCATCTCTACCTTCCGGAGGAGCTGCTTGCTGTGCAAACATCCTTGAAAAGACAGGCCAGAAAATTAGCTGTTCGTGGCTTTGCTCGGGAGACAGCACAGAAATGTGAGCGACCCCCAAACTGTCTCCCAACAGCACCGCGCACGCACCACCAGCCACGGCCGGCCTGACTCCTGCAGGCTGCCTGCTCCCGCCAAGCTATCTCCCCTACTCGTTTATGGAAAACAAAGCTAACATTTATTCACCAATCCTACTGGGCAGAACGGAAGTGAGCTTCAGAGGGATACAATAATGGGCCCAAAGCCTCCTGAGTCTGTACACAGCATCTGGGAATCAAGTTGGACACCCAGCATCGCCCAACCCATCCCCAAGCCTCAACCGCTATGTCCCCAAAGCACCCCTCACAGCCAGGCCCTTCCCACTGCGGCGTCATCATCCCCACCCAGCCACTGGCCTCACCCAACACCAATAACAGCCAAATCTCCAAGATCCCCACTTCCAACCCTGCCCCCTCACGGTCTGATCTCCACCCAGAAACCGAGGGACCTTTCTAAGATATAAACAGAGTGCTGTCACACCCCTGCCCCCAAACAAAGTGGTTGCTTACCAAGTTAAACCAACAATTACTACACCATCCAGGTGCTATGTTTACTTAAGAGACATGAAAGCAAATGTCCACACACGTGCTCACCACGTATGATTCTAACAGCCCAAGCTGGAAACGCACCGAATGCCCAGCAACACAAGAATGGATAAACAAGTGGCGATACCGTCACCCCCGTGGAATACTATTCAGCTAAGAAAAGGGATGAATGATCAACAACAGGGGTGAACCTCAGACGCGTGACGCCCAGGGAGAGAAGCCAGACACAAAAGATGACGTGGTGCCTAATTCCGTTTCTCAGAAGTGCAAGAGCAGCCACAACTAATCCGGAGTGACAGAAAGCAGACGCGCGGCTGCCCAGGGCTGGGGGCTAGAGAGGGAGGAAGAGACTGACTGAGAAAGGACACTAGGAACTTTCTGGGTCACAGAGGAGTTCCGTGTCTTGATGGGGGGGGGACGCGGTCACCCCCAAGTGTATAGAAGTGGATATATACAAGTATATAGACTTGTCTAAGCTCACCTAACAGCACACTGAAAACGGCTGCATTTTATTCTATGTAAATTATACCTCAATAAAGTTAACTTGCTTTTTAAAATTTTTTCTTTTTTTTTTATTAAAGATTTTTATTTATTTATTTATTTGTTTATTTTTTTACAGGGACAAAGAGAAAGTCAGAGAGAGGGATAGATAGGGACAGACAGACAGGAACGGAGAGAGGTGAGAAACATCAATCATTAGTTTTTCATTGCCGTTGAGACACCATAGTTGTTCATTGATTGCTTTCTCACATGTGCCTTGACCGCGGGCCCTCAGCAGACCGAGCCACCCCTTGCTGGAGCCAGGGACCTTGGGTCCAAGCTGACGAGCTTTTTCTCAAGCCAGATGGGCCCGCGCTCAAGCTGGTGACCTCGGGGTCTCGAACCTGGGTCTTCCGCATCCCAGTCCGACGCTCTATCCACTGTGCCACCGCCTGGTCAGGCAAATTTTTTCTTTTTAATTAAACACGTCAGTGGCTTTCCACCTCGTGCTGAATAAAACCCTCTCAAGTCCTATGAGTTCTCTGACAACCTGGACTGAGCCTAAGCCGCCAGCTGCAACGCAGGCCACTCTCCCCTTCGCTAACACCTTGAATCTAAGGCAAAGCACAGGGGCGCCTCCTTTTCCTGATGAGAGGATTGGAAGCAAAACGAAAAGGTGAGGGGCCATCCTGCGTACAGACACATGCAGAGCTGCTGACGAGCCCACGGGGGTGGGAGAGAGTGGGTTTTACAGTTGGGAGCACCCAAAACAGAGTTGATTCTGGTGGTCTTCTCTACTTGTGCGCAGGCAGCCCCGGGGCTACAATCCATCAGTAGGCTCTGTGGGCGTCTTCTTAGGCTGGATCTGTAGTCAGGCTGGAACAGGCACATTTCCGTCGTAGACGCAACCCAGAGAGATGCTTGTCTTCACATGGTATTTATTCTTACCATCCCGTGCCTATAAATACCTGCACATTTTCAGACCTACAGGACCTACGTCGTGTGTGAGCCGGGGACGGCCTGTCTTACACACTTTTCCACATGGACAACCATAAACTGCCGTTTGCCCAGCCCTGTGTGTTTATCTTCACTAGTGACTCAGATGCCCGGGCACGTAAGAGACGCAGACACACTGTATTTTTCCGCTGCTTTCCCCCTCTCCCTGGGCTTCGTCCACTCCCAGGACATGGGCTAACCAACTAAAGGAAACCCCTGGCGCTGAGGGTCCATGGCAACGATTACTAAGCACCTCGTGCTGGGCACTGCCCCGAGCACTGGGCGATGGGTCATTTCATTCCATCTTCACAAAGCCACCGAGGGAGACATCACTGCAGGGCTCAGACTGTGTGTCAAGGCCCCCGGGGCACCCCGGCGAACTCACTGAGGTGCCAAGGGGTACTTTAACTTCTGAAAGCAAACAGTGGCATCTGCTGACACCACCCAGGCTGCCAGCTGAGGCAGTCAACTTCTCCAACGTTACATCCCTCTGCATGTCTTTCAGTGAATGTCACATCCTTGGAAAGCAGGGTGCCCAGCAGCTGCTGGGATAAAAAGCGAGTATCACATGGGAACCAGCGCAGACCAGGAAATGAGGGTGGCAGTGCCCAGCCTGCCTCCAACTTTGGAGAACTTGTGCATGAGCACCAGGTGTGGGGTTGTCAGGGTGTTTGCCCCTAAGTCCTTAGTGAACAGAACCCTGGAGGTGTTTGCTTCAGCCTAGAAAACTGGGGGGGGAGGGGGGTACTTTGACACTAAAGGCATGGTGAACCAAGGGAACTTGAGACCCTCTGTCCTCTCTTCTCTATTTCACAGACGAGGACACGGAGCCACCAAGGGGCTAAGAAACCGGGCTTTCGGCTCAGCACGAAGCACGTGGCCTGCCCTGAGTGACCACTAAATGGTTTACCCAAGACCACCTGTGTGATAGACAACCAACCGGCTGAAAGAAACCAGGCGAGAGAGACAAGGTATCAAAGGGTCCGCTGAAGCGTCCGTCTGTGGCCTGAAATGAAGCACATGCTCCATTAATATCTGAGAAACTCCTTCCAGAAGCAACTAGAAGGGAAGCCTCTCCGCCTCTAGGCACTAGCTGGCCTGCCACGCCCGTTGCCGGGCAGCCGATGTCCGCCCTGCACGCCTGCGCCATCCGGACATTCCCATTCTCAGCCCACCCGCTGGCTCTCCTTCTGGGGGTTCTCCTCTACCCACCAGCTGTTTTTCTCTGCTTCCCAGTAAACAGCGCTCTGCAATTTATAATTACCTTGTTAATGAATGAATTTATTAGGCTGTGAGCTCGGGATGGCCTGGCATGGTGCCATTCACCCACTGGCCCCCAGTGAGCTGTTTTCACTGTCCTTCCTGCCCCGAGCCCTCAGGATCACGAGCTCCCACAGCAGCACTGCAGAAGGTCTGAGTTCAATGCCCTTGGGCCACCCCCTACCTAAGCCCTGGAGCTTATCCAAATGCCAGGAAGTCATTCACAGAGAGCTCCCAGGGCCAGGGACCAAAGACGACATGTTTGAAGGAGGCGCTCTGGCTTTTTTCCTAATTTGGGTGGCTGCCGCCTCACTTTCAGATCAGAGTTTTAACTACCTCTTTCTGAAAACTCAGAAGGGCAGTGTCCCAGAGTCTTCTTATTTTAAAAGTTATTTTCTAAAATGGTAGACTTTCACGGCTCCTGAAAACAATTCAAATCAAGGGCAATCTGAGGAGAGAGAGAGGGAAGACGGGGTGGGTGGGTAATTATTATCAACAAAACCAATGAGAGAAAACAAATGTAGCGGACCAAAAACGTAACAAAGTCAGCCAGAAGGCTCTGGCGCAGCTCTGCAGGAAGCAAGCGCCCTTCTGCGTCTTCGCAGACAATACACGAGAGAGGCAATTGATTAACTCGCGCCCTGGCGGCCTCGACATTAACCTGGATCCCTCAAGTACTTAACTCTTACCGGGGAAACTGCTGCCTTAACTTGCATTAGGACACACGGGGCCAGTGTAGACTTGCTGTTCACAGCTTCAAATTCAATTTAAAGGGATCCCTGTTCCAATTTCCTGTAGAAAGTTACTCCATGTTCTAATACATCAGTGTCAGGAAAAAGCAGCCTTTACTTCATTTCTTCTCATTATTCATAGAGCCAAGGATCACTCAGAGCAGTCTCTCCCCATCTGGATGCCTAACTGGTGAGGGTCCACCTTGTTGGGCTCCTGTTGCTCTGAGGTCTCCCCTCCCCTCCAAAGCATACCCTTTAGAGGCACCCCTAATCAGCTCCCTGGTGGGGGGGGGGTTGAGGGGTGTCTCTGCAAGGTGATGGCTTGTGACAGTAACATTCAGGTTTAAGTGCCTATGTTTCTAACTAATTCATATTCTAACAGGCAAGGCAGAGTCAGAAAGCAAGAAGACCAGCCCAGAGCCACTAGGTCACCTCAGGCCAGACACAATCTCACAGAGGCCTCAGCCGTCATAGGCCCGGATCACTGAATCCCCAAGTTAATAAGCCACAGAGCTATTTTCTCAACAAAGGCAGCCATGTGAGAAAACCAGTCTCCAGACTGAGAGCAGCTGAGCTCTTGGTGGGTGGTGGGGTTCTCAAGCTCTCCAGTTCACCCTCCCCACAGGGAGCCACCCCCCAAATTTCCATGGAGCCCTCAGAAACCCCCCAAAGCACAGGTTGCAAACTACCAATCTGAGCTATCTCAACAGGGCCCCACCCAAATAAAATTAAGTATAGTGCTTCATATTTCCTTTGCACAAACAAAACACCCTTAATCAAATTGTAATGGAGAAATAATTCATGAACTTATTTCCTATTAATGCATTTATATAGTTTCTAAAATGAGCCTACAGTATTTTAATAATCAGGGAGGAAAAAAAAACAAATATTAGTAAAAAGAAAATAATCCATAGAGCTTTAAACACACACACACACACCCAAGGCACAGGAAAGACAAGTCAGGACGGTCTGGTCCTGTCCGGGTGCGTCATCTACCAGCGATAAGTGCTAATGACTTTCATCCCTTCACAGCAGCGAAATACCAGGAGCGTCTGGAAAAGGTCTGATGAGTCACAGAACGCTGCGCTCCGCGGCTCTCAGCTGCGTCACCGTCACCGCGCGCCCCGAGCAGGCTGCGTAAATAATTCATCATCCTCACTTCACCTCGGCTTCAGACACTGGGGGGGCGGGAGGGCTGGAGGGGAACAAGCCGGCAGTGAGGGGGTGGGGGGGCTCTGCCCTGACCTGCCCGCAATGCGGCTTTCTTCAGTCCCGACCCCCCACCCTGCGGGGCTCAGCCATATCGGAATTCAATATAGGTACGGGGTTCTCCATAAATGAAGGCATGTGTAAGCCCCTCAAGTTGAATTACCTTTATGTGAAAACCTCGGGAGGCTAAAGTAGGGGAGGGGGGCGGAGGCAATCAAAGCTGGGCTAATACCACACCAGCCCTAACTACTGTGTCTTAAGGGTCTCCACTATCACAGGAGCCCTAATGAGAGAACTCCCCACGGTGCCCAGTTTGTACAAGAAATACTCGAGACTCCCCCCACATGCCTCACAAAGCCCAGACCCCCTCCACTACAGGTATGACCATGACTCCCGCACTCTGCCCCAGCCCCTCCCCTCGGCCTGAGCTCTAAGCCCCTCGACCAGCAGGTGGCCTCTCTCCCGCACAGAGCACTCCCCCCAAACCCGGGCCCCCCAGGGCCAGCTCTAGGGTCCACTGCGCCTTTCAGGACTGGTTCTCTTCCTCTTTCCTCCCAGACACGTGGTCGGCACCAGCCAGGGGGCCGTCCTATGGCCCACCTCGGCTCATTTGTCTGGACACTGGCAGGTGCCACTGCAAGCTCTCCAGGGAGGGGCTGTCCATGTCCCTGTCCTGGCTCCAATTTCTGGCACCCAGACTCAATCTAGGGAAACTTGGCATGGGGGCCTTTGTGGGGACTACACTGTGACACTGTGGTCCCAATCTTAATAACTTAATGTTTTAGGACGCCCAAGTCTATAGAAAGAACATAGCCAGAGCCCTAGGGCACATGTGGCCCAAGTGGCTTTTCTGATGGGCATGGAAGAAGCCCGCCAGCAGTGTTCAACAGTCCACGTCACCTCCCCCTAACACGTGGGAACGAGGACTTCCAGCTCCCTGTTCTGTCCTCTGCTCCCCGCGTGGGCCCCACACGTCTCAGCTGGGCAGGAGCCCCTAAGCCGTGGGAGAATGTGAACACCCGATTTACTCCTTCGGGTCAGCGGGGGAGAGGGGCAAGGACGGAGGCTTTGAAAGTAAACAGTCCCGAACTCTGGTCCCAGCTCTCCCTCCTGCTAGTGACAGGCTCCCAGGCCCTGGGAGCCCCCACAGGGAGCCTCAAGTGCAGGATGGGCGTGCCACCAGCAGCACAGGTTTCGGGGGTCCGCTGTGTATACGGGGCCAGGCACTGAGCTGGGCACATGGTGGCACCTCAGCAAGTGGAAGTTGCCGTCGCCACCAAAATTCAGCCTGGGGGAGCCGGCCACCTTGAGACCCTGTGAGACCAGATGACGGCCCGTGGTGAATCCGCCGCACCTGCACAGCCGCCTTCTAGTCGAGGTGCCTCATCGGGCAGGCAAGAGACCAGGGCAACAGGAGTTCACATAATGCTCCGCTTGGCATGGCTTCGCTGGGTCCATCGTCCATTCTGTTCCCTGGGAGCTGCCAGCCAAGCACACTGGAATATTGATCGCCCCGCTCGTCTGCAGGGAGGTCTGAGGGCCAGCGCACCACGTGCGTTTCAATTAGAAGCGCGGGGCCTGCCCCTCCGACTCCGCTTCGTTCCAGCAGCGTCACTCTGGGCAACAAACGGGCTCCTGAAAAGTTGAGTTAATCAGCAGTCTAGTAATGGGACCCCACCTCCACATTGATTTTACATTAGGGTTTCAACATGATGCATATTCAATTCATCTTCCATTTTCAGCGCGAGGAAGAAACAGGAGGGTACTGTGCCCGTGCCAAGCTCTGGGCATCACTCAGGGCTGCCACCTCACGGGCTGTGCATAAGAGCTCTGCAGGCACTGTGGCACGAGCCCCATTTCACAAGAAACGGGGTGGGCGGTGGAGGGCCTTCCCGAGGCTCCCCACAGAGAGGACCGCAGCTCAGTGCCAGCCTTCCGGCTCCCCGCAGGTACCCACTGAGCCCAGCACTTCCCGAGGCTCTGCTCTCCTCTCCCCTTAGCTCCCTCCGTCCTTGGCCACACACGCTTCTGCTGGCAGGGCAGCCAGGTCAGCCCGGGCCAGCTCCCTGCATCGGGGCTCAGGGATCCCCCACTCCAGGATACAGAGCTGGGACAGCGGGCTGGGGGCCGGGGCGGACGGCAGGGAGACCCATCCTCCTCTAGAGAGCCTTTTTTCTCTCTTTGGAATTTTGTATCAAATTCATGTATTTCTACTCTTGAAGATCAGTGTTTAAATGAAATTTTAAAAACTGGTTTCTTTCCCCCTGGAGAGGTTGACACTCAAATGGGAGATACAATTTGATCTACAAGAGAAATGTTCATTCCCCTCCCCACTCCCCATGACCACTCAGGGGGCATGCTGAGATGGAAGCCCTGGGCGGACGCTGGGCAGGTTCACAAATGTGGTGACACTCGGCTGTCCGTCAATTCAGTGGCGAGAGAAGAACCTTCACAATGTAGGGTGTCCTTCCAGGGGGTCTCACCAAAGTGTTGCATGGGCTTTGTTCCTCCCATGGACACACCACCCCAGCACCTTACTTCACCCCACGGCTCTGCTCCAGGGCAGACACAGGGTATCGGTAACGTCTCCGCTCGTTTAATGACTTCCTCTGGAGGTCACATGGGGAAAACACCCATTCAGAACCAGGAGAGCTCATTTCAGCGACTGTGCGGGAGGCCTGTAAACCTCTCCATTAGCTCGTCTCGTTCAACTTGGTTTGGAGATGGCAAACCCACTGGGCTTCAAAACTCCATGCTTTCCAAACAAGAAACTGAGAAGGAAGCTGGTGAGCGGCAGATCCACACATGGACTTCCGGCCCCCGACAGCCAGCCAGCCAGCCAGCCGGCTCATGGCTCTCTCCCGCCCCCAGGCGCCTACCTGTCTTGTCCCTGTCCACAGGAATAACCTCACAAAGAGGTGAGTCACTTGCTTGCCCAGATCATGCCTCCTGCCTGTAAAGTCAGACGGGTTTGTTTTTGTTTTTTTTTTTAGGATAAAGTAATAACCAAGGAAAGGGGGTATCTTCAGTAAAGGCTGTCCTTCCTGACATGATGACGGAAAGCTCCCGGCGAGAGACGGGATGGGGTGCGATTCTACCCAGGCAATAGCGGCTGTCAAATGTCAGGAGAGCAGCTGTCGCCACCTTTTGACAGAGGGCACTTGGGAAGAAGTTACAAATAGAAAGCTTTTCCTTTACTCTCTGAGCGGTGGAAATAATAATTCACCTGAATTGTCAAGGCCCGTGTCAGGCGGCCACTGTGCTATAATATAAACAGAGGCTCCGGAAGCCTCGCGCCCTTACGAGCACTCAGAAGCAGCGGCACAGCCAGGTTCTAAGGCCTCGCACAATCGCACACGAGTGCTTTCAGCACGTGCTGCTCCGTCAGCGGCACCTACTAACGCCAGTCGTAGCCCAGGGAGACCCACCGAGCAGGAGGAGCTGAAGTCCCTCCCAGGAGTCCATGCGACGTGACACCCCAGATTCCCAGAGTGATACAGCAAAGGCCACATCCTGAGGACGAGCTCAGGTCTGGGGCAGAGGGCCAGTGTCGCGTGCTGAATCACTCCCTGCTCCCTACAGTCTCCTGGACTTTTCAGTTCCTCTTAAACATGTTTTTCTTTTAAAGTCAGAAACAAGGTGAGAAGCCAAAAAAAGAAAGAAAAAGTTTACACAACTGTTTTTGAAAGGGCCACAAGAACCTGCTAGTAGGAAGCTATGGGGAGAAAGATGTGGTCCGTCCCAGCAGGGGGTGAGGGACAGCTGTCCAGAGGAGGAGGACTCAGAGCAGCACAAAAGGACAAGGGAAACGGGGACATGGGCTCCGGGTCACCTCTGCCAGGGCTACGAGAGGAACACAGAAGCCTAGGACACTGGGGGGAAAGGAGGGGTCTTTCCCCCCTGACACAACTCATGGGCAGGCCCTGGCCGGGTGGCTCTGTGGATAAAGTGCCATCCCGGCATATTGAGGTTGCAGGTTCAATCCCCAGTCAGGGCACATATGAGAAGCAATCAATGAGAGCATAACTAAATAGAAAAACTAAGCAGAATAACAAGTTAATGCTTCTCTCTCTCTCTCTCTCTTTCTAGTCACTGGAAAATTTTTTTCAATGGGCAGGTGGTCTGGGATCCCAGAAGCAACCAGGCCAGGTAATAAGAAAAAAATGCTTATCTGCATGGTACAAGAGGGTTCCACACAGGATGGAGGCCACCAGGAGGCTGGCAGGAAGCACTCCGCTCCCACCAGGTGGGGCAGAGGCTGCGGCCAGCCGGCCGGGGAAAGGCCCCACCTGCCCAAGAACCTGAGTAGCCGCAATACGCCCCGGAGGCCCACCGGAAATATTATTGCAAGACAAAAACTGAATTATGAAATTCGCAAGCAATAGTTAGTTTAAATTACTACTTCTACTTGAATAATTAAACACGCTTATTTTCATTCACTGATGTTTTATTCATTACCATACATCTTTTCCTGAAAGTTGCTTTTAACGTGAGTATTCTTTTATTTGCAAAGAGCCCACAGAGATTTACTGTGTTAATTTCAAACCTTTTTCCTAAAATAAAAACAACAACAAAAACATGGCAGATTATCATCCATTAGTGACAAGCCGTGTGGGGTCTATTATCAACTTAAGTCAGAGCAACCAACGGGCTAGAAATACTGTGGGTAGCTGTAAAGTTATTCACACAGCAGAGCTGCCTTCCTGGAAAACTCACTGCGGAAAGGGCGGTATTTAAATCAGCCCAGAACGGTTATGAAAATAAAAAGTCCCGCATGCATGCGGGAGGACCACTTAGGCACAGATAGGCGGGCACAGAGTGCTTTTTGTCACACCCTCTCGTTCAATGAAAATGTTTTCGCATTTTCACAAATAACGTTTGAGTTTTAGAAATCTTATTTTTACACATTGGAACCAGGATACCCATAAGCATAGTAATAAAGGCTTAAGGGTTTGTTGGGTTTTTTTGGGGGGAGGGGTTATTAAGCAAAGTTACCTTTGGGAATGAGGGGGTGTCGGCTAAGGACGGCAAAACTCCAGACCCTGGCTAACGCCGCCAAGCCGGCCCTGACTTGACCCCCAACACACAGAAAGGGGTGACAGTGCTGTCGCTCTAAGGCAGCTCCATGAAGGCCAAGAAGCCAAAAGCCCTGTGAGGGGACCCCAAAGCCTAGTCCACGTGTGGGCAAGAGGGGCGCTCCGCAGAACTGACACAGCTGGAGTCTCCGGGTGGCTGTGACAATGTGACACATATCAAGGCATTGCTACTCCTCAGGAACACACGCCCCAGCCGCGATGCCCTGGTCCGGCCTGGCTCCTTGAGGGGCGGCGCAGCTACCCGTCCTGGGAATGGCAAGTCCTCCAGGAACATTTGTTGAGTGAAACAAAGTCTTGGAAGGTTTTTCGGGGCCCCAGCCGTATTTCCCTTTCCCTAGCACCCTCTAAAAGCTGTCGGGCCCCCTTCCCAGGACTTGCATTGCCCCACTGAGTGGCGCCTGCCCCCCACGGGCAAACCCCAGGCCCCGGGGCCCCTGCGGCACCCGCCCATCAGCAGGTGCCCCTTCTCTGCTCACATAAACACCTGCAGCTGAGAACATCTCAGCACGTCTCCTGGAGCAATGGGGAGGGTGGGGGGTGGATTTTTCGAATCCTGAAGTTTCCAAATAAAAAATGGCCATCGACTGAACAGACTTGTGAGTTGTGGCACTGGCTTGGCCTTTGGAAAATGAAGGGACTCCGGAGGCCAAGGGCCGGGGGCTCAGCTGATTCTAGAACTCAACATGAATCTGCGTCATCATCTTAGAAACATCCGGAAAGCAGAGGCGCTTCTGCCGGGCTTCTGTTTCCGTGGCAACAGCTTTACTGGCCTGTCACAGGGAGAGGACTAGAAGATGGGAGCTGAGACTGGGGGTGGGTGATGGGGGGGGGGGAGCGAGGGGAAGGGGAAGGGAAGGAGGAAAGCAGAGAAGTCAGGCGGGGACAAGATGTGGAGGAGGGTCAGAGGGAAGCAGGTTGGAAATGGTGACGAATAAGAGGGGGAAGAAAAGGTGAGAGAGAAAGGGGGCATGAAGGTGAGGGCTGTGGGAAGGAGGAGACGCAAGGGCAGGAGACATCTGCAGGGACGTTTGTTGGGGACAGTCACCCCACAGTTGCGCATCTACCTGTATGCAAAGAATGTTCTAGTTTCTCTCGTTAAATGTAACACTGTCAGTTACTGCCTCTGGGACACACTCAGCTATCCGGCAGGAAAGCCAGGTAACAACGTCAGCTCGAAGGTCTGGCTGGGTTACATCGGGAAGTAAAACAGGAAAAAGAAAAGGAAGGGAGACCTGTTATCACCAGGCAGCCACCAGTAGGGGAGGAAGGATTGGTACTCGATGAGTGAGCTGGGGGAAGGCTCGTTGACAGGCAAACCTTCTGCTGGATGTGCTCAGTACTCAACAAGGAAACAGGTCTGGAAAACAAAAGGTGTCCAGCCCTGGTTGGACACTAGGTCGGTTAGAGCATCACCCAGAAGCGCAGAGGATCCCAATCAGGGAACCTACAGGAACAGAGAGATGTTTCTGTCTCTTCCCCTCTCTCCCTTCCTCTCTCCCAAGTCAATAAAATAAACATTTAAAAAGAGGAAAAAAGAAAAGGTGTCCCGTCTGAGTTTGGCTGTCGGGCCCGACACGGGACACCAGCGAGGGACTGTGTCGGGGGTTGGCTCAGCACAGGGAGCTCAGAATAAGTGGCCAGGACAAGATTCAGTTCGCTCCTTGTCCCCAACCTGAGACAATAGCAAATCATTAATGAAAATAACAAGAGTCCTAAATGCTACGTAGGATTCGGATTTGGATCCTGGAACAGAAGAAGAGTGTTATAGTGGAAAAACAGGTGAAATCCAAATAAAGTCTGTAGTTAATAGAGCGGTACTGATGTTAATTTCCTAGCTTTGACAAAGGCAGCAGGGTTGTATAAGATGCTAACACAAGGGGTAGTTGGGTGATGGGCATCTAAGAATTCTCTGGATTACCTTTACAACTCATCTATAAATCTAAAATCATTTTTTAAACTTTTTAAAAAAATATTTTTTAAAGGGCTATTTAAAAAAAAGAGTCATGGCCTGACCTGTGGTGGCACAGTGGATAAAGCGTCGACCTGGGAACACTGAGGTCGCCAGTTCAAAACCCTGCACTGGTCTGGTCAAGGCACATATGGGAGTTGATGCTTCCAGCTCCTCCCCCTTTCTCTCTCTCTCTCTCACTCTGTCTCCTCTCCAAAATGAATAAAATAAAATAAAACATGAAAAAAAAAACTCATGTTTTCCAAACATTGATTTACCTTTTTCGTATAAAACCAATGCCTTTGATAGGGTTTAACTGTCATAAAGTTTTACTGGACTGCTGGCCGATATGTCACAGTGAAAGCCGTAGTCCTGCAGCAGAAGGGGATCATTAAACTCCAATCGCATCCTAGCAGTGCACCCGTTCCCTCGGAAGAGGGGACAGGAGGCGTGACATGGCTCCAGGAGTCACGGAGCGAGGGGACAGGTCTTCACACCCACACTCCCAACCTCCTGCCTCCCGGGTCTTCTCCAGAGAGACTCCCTCCACGTGATCAGTGCGTCCAACCCACCGGCCACCCCTAACAGCCTCGCCGTCTGCTGATGGCAAAACACTCCTCCACACCTTCCAGCCTGCGCAGTCTGTTCCCTCTCTGTCCCTCTGCTGCTCAACAGCCTCTCCCCGTCCTTTGAGACGGCTTGGGACGCTCACTGCCCCTGCCCCTGCCCCTGCCCCTCCCCCCCGAGGCTGTCCTTTGCGCCCACTTCCGTTTTATCTTCCCTCCTACCAGAGCAGTGACCGTGCTGCACTGGAAGTATCTTGTCCACTGGCCTTTTCCCCAAAGAGGCCAGGCAGTCTTGCAAGAAAAGGGTAAAATGACCTATTCATCTCAGTAGTAGCCCACTCCCGCCCCACCCCGGCACCCACGTCTCCCAACACATGCTGAATGAATTAAATACTATGAGTCAAGAATGCAGGCAATTCTTTAAAAAGAGAAAATACCAGTAACAACCTTCCATCTTCTGTTAAAAGGTCAAAAAGCTTCCATTTGTTAAGAAGTGAAGGAAGCAGGCCCTTTTAAAAGAAACATTCTGTTACAGAACGACAGGCCCATTTCCACAGACAACATAAGCACTGCACAAGTATCCTCTTCTGACCGGGGAAGCTGAAAAGCTTTTCAAAAGCTTCAGTTTCCTTGACAACAGTACTGCTGGAAACAAGCAGAGAAATAATTAAAAAGTATGTTCCCTTCACTTCAAACTCTGGAAGTGTTTTTAAACAATAAAAGATAGTGTCCACAGTGTCAGCATGGGCAGCGCCCAGGGCGTGCAGACACACCTCCCCGGGGCACCCCCTCCGGCGACACCTCCTCTCCCCAGAGGGCCCAAGTGCAGAAGCTGAGCCTGCTGCCCAGGATGACGTCCACCGCGGGAATCACACGCAGCCCCTGCAGGTCCGATTCACAAACACACTTCCACGTGCCAGAGCGCAGCCAAACACCCGCATAGTTAATCCTCACAATGGCTCTTGGAACTGGCTAAGTATTATTATCGCCACTTGACAGGACAGAAAGGGAGGTGCGGAGCGGTGAGTAGCAGCAGCCCAGGCTGCCGGGCCCCTGGCCCGCAGCCCAGGCTGCCCCGCACAGGGGAGCACGCGGGAACTCCTTAGGCTGACCTGCACCTGAGCCGGATCTCATCACAGAGCAGCCATGGCTCAGCCCTGGAAGGAACTGCCTTTCCTCAGGACACTTCCTCCCTGCTACCCCGTGTCCCCACGCCGGGCCGACGGCCAAGCCCGGGCATCCTTTCACCCCTGCCCGGGGGCTGCAGCGAGACAGAGGTGCCAACCCTGCCACGGCCTAGAACTCGCTCTCTGTGCCCCTTCTCCGCCGGGCTCGCTTCTTACGGTCTGTTTTGTTTCCACAGCTTCCCTGTATTCTTATCTTTTATTGTCAGTCTCCTCAAATCCTTCCTGGTTCATGATTTATAAATAAATAACAAACAAACAAAGGCCCAGGCTACAAGCATCGGCCCGAGCCCATTAGCAAGAAGTGGAAACGCTAACGTTTCAGCAGGCACAAACGATCATGGCTTTGATTCAGCCCCAGCTCTGTCTTCCAAGCCCTTCCCAGAGCCCGGCCGCCCCATGGGGACGTTTCCCGCACGTGGGAAGACAGGGGTCCGGCGTGTGAACAAGACCATTCCCAAGGTTGTACCTGAGGTTCAAGAAAGCCCCCTGTGTATTCCCATCACCAACGCAGGAGGGCCTGTCACTTTGTCATACTGTAGTACACCTTGATGCCTGTCCCATTAGCTTTCTTGCCAGCAAGGCTGGGTCTGGTCCCCTCTGATCCCGGGGCCTGCACAGAGCCAGCATTTAATCAATGGCTGGACAAACACATGACCAAACAAAGAAAAGAAGTGGCGAGCCCGGGTCTTCTCTCAAGTCCTCTGTGGCACCTGGTCACACTTGGGGGCCCTGAGTGCCCACACCGCAGACAGAGAGCCTGAAATGAGACACAAGGGATTCACTGGCCATGCAACTGCCCGTCCAGAAGGCCTGGCTCAGGAGCAGAGCTGTCCCGGAGGCCGGTCCTTCCACCGCAGCAGCCGGCAAAGAGGGAGTACACCCTGGAGAGAGCGTCCCGAGGGAGGCCTGGTGCCCACGGTGCTCCCCGGGTGACCTGTTGGACAGAGCGAGGTGACTGGAGGCAAAATGAATCGCAAGGTTCCCATGCTTAAGATTGCAGCTTGGGAGGCAGTTACAGAATAAACCCTGGCTTGGAGTTCTTGATAATACCTTCCATTAGTTAGGGCTTTACACTTTGCAGAGTGATTTCACACATTTAACCTCATCTGATTCTTACAGACCCAGGAGGTAATTATCTCACAGATGAGAGTGTGGCCGCCCAGAGAAACCAGAGGAGGGGCGTTCCTTCCTCGCTCTGAACACTCGTAGGGGGCCCAGCCCGGTGCCAGGTCCCGGGGCCTGGGACGCCATATTTCGGGGACGAGTTTGGGGCTCTCTCCCGGGCAGCACACGCCTTTCCAGAAGGGGCCTGGGTGTCCCTGACCCAGGCTTCAGCCATTTCCCAGCCCACCACACTGAACCCTCCCATGCTCACCCCTGCACCCTGCACAGAATCTGCTCCCCAAGGGGGCGGGTGCTGGGCCGGCAGGTTCTTCCTCACACGCTGCCAGCCCCAGGAGGAAACCGGAGTGCGTCTCATTATCCTCCCCCACCACCGGAGGACCGGCTCCGGCTCCCCTGCCTGTCCCCGTCCCCGGCTCACGGCATCATAGCAAGTCTCCAAAGAAACCTGGACAGTTCAGGACGCACTTGAAGGAGAGAGACCAACGTGAAGAGACTGGGACGAAAACAAACAACTTTTCTCACTCGAGATTACAATGAAAATGTGTTTAAATTTGTGTTTTTGTACCTTTCGAAATAACACTCCAAGGAGTCCAGAAAGAGACCGCTTGTGCTTACAAAAGCTCTTAATTCCCCCTCCCATCGTCCCGGGCTGTGCAAACACGCTGGGAGCTAGAGAGAGACCCCTCCTCGTGAAACTTTTAGTGCTAGCGTGTATGTGAATTAGAATTCTAAACTCAGCAGGTTAAAATGTTCTGAAAGCAATTTTGGTGTTAGTCTAAATAATTATAGATCACACTTAGATAAGGGCCTCTGCCCCCTCGGGGCTCTGAGAGAAAAGTCTAGGCATGATAGTTAAGCAAAATAGTTGGTTATTAGGCAGGCTCTGCAGTGGCGGTGCAAATTGGTATAATCCTTCTGGAAAGCAATCTGACAGGAGACAGGATCTGGACCCATGAAAATGTACAACCCTTTGACCCAGCTGTCCCACTTCTGGGAATCAATCTGATAGAAATAATCCAACAGAAAAGGGTTTCGTGCATGAAGATAACCACTTCAGCATTATCTGTAATAGCAAAAATTAGAAACCACCTAAGTGTCCAAGGACGGCTAAGTAAATTACAGTTAATCAACTTGATAGAGCATCATGGAGCCAGGGAAAATTGACAGCCCTCCAAAGCCACAGAGGCTGGGAGGTCACACTGAGTGGGGCCAGGGCGGGCTACGGGACCATAGGCGCTCCGTGAAAAACACAGTCCCACGTGGACCAGACGCAGGTGGGCGGGTGTTAAAAGGATAATCATCATTTTAGTGTCTGTTGGAGTTGGGAGATTTTTTTTGTCATTATGGCATAATGCTGTAAAATCATCTTTGTAAAGGGCAGAGGGAAGGCAGGGAGAAGGGGCGGGGGGGGGGCCTCTGACCCTCCAGGATAAGGTTTTGGTCGCACTGTTTAAAAATCTAACCAAATAGAAGGAGGTAGTGACAACAGCTGGCCTGAACTACGCACACTCACCAGTCCTGGGATGTGACACCATTTTTACCAATACATACACCTCCCCCCCCCCAAAAAAAATGAAATAACAGATGTAAATAAAACCCTGGACCTCAAACCTCCGGTCCCTTTTCCACTCTTTAAAGTTCGTGAGGACTCCAAAGAGCTGCCGCTTATGTGGGTTAGAGCTCCATCGTTAGGGTACTAGAGATTAACACAGAGGCATTTAAAGCATTAACTGATGTAAAAGTAACAATAATAGACCCCTGACATGTTAACCCCTAACATGTAACAGATCGAACTAAGAATAAGAATCTTTTCCAAGACAAAAAAAAAAAAAAAAATTAGTGAGGAAGCATTGTTTACATTTTTGCCATTTTTTAAATAGCCGACTGTAACATAAGACAGCTGGGTTCTTGTAGCTGTTTCTGCATTTAACCCACCACCACCGCACACACGTCCTGTAGCCCCTGGAAAACTCCATGTACACTCACAAGAGAATGAGGGGAAAAGGGCAAATAACTTCTAGGTACTATTATGAAAATAATTTTCACCCCACAGACCTCATGAAAGGGTCCGGGGGACCCCCAGGGGTTCGCAGACCACACTGAAAGCCAGCGCTATAAATTACAGCTGCCGGAGCGGCAGGAGAAGATTTAAAATTGCATGTGTATGGTTGGAACTCAACTATGCCGAATCTGTTTCTCATTTTTCTTTCTTTCTTTCTTTCTTTTTTTTTTTTAAACTGGATGGAGATATACCAAAAAGTCTACAATCACTGCCGCTGGGTGGAGAGATGATGAGCACATTATTTTTCCTAATGCCTTCCTGTTTCTTCCGTGGTGCGTGTGTCTCTCTCTGATGGTCAAAAACAGCATTTCTGTTTTGAGTAAAGGACTGGGCAGCCGCAGCTGAGCCCGTGCCCTGCGGAAAAAAAGCTGGGTGGGAAGAAAAGTCACTTGAAATCATTAGCAGCCAGCGTGGGGCAGGGGCAGGGGGCCTCACGAGCAGGGCTGCTCGCTCCTAGGCTGATCGATGCCCCGCACGAGGCAGGTGCGTGTCCGCGCTCATTCACCCCGACGCCGCACGCCGCCCAGACACGGACAGCCGGGAAGAGGTGACGAGAATTGGAACTGGCACTAGGTAATCACTGCTAGAGGAGAGTCAAACATAGATGGCTATTTATCAGCTCTCGGGAGGGGGGAGGATGTGTCTTCTGGGAAGCCACAGGACATTTACAAAGGGAAAGGTCCATAGACTTGACCACAAAAAAAAAAAAAAAAAAAAAGAAAAAAGAAGAAGAAGAAAAAAATGTTAGGTTTCCTCCGTAAAAAATAAAATAAAGACATACACACGCGGGCAGAGACGTGCATGCTGGCGGCTCAATACTGTTGGTACGTGAACTGCCCGGAGCAGGCTACGGGAGATTGATGGATAGGAACCATGACCACAAACACTTAGCCAGGCCGGTTCTAAAAGAGCTGCAGGCAAATGAACTCATCTGGTTCTCAGACAAGATGCTGTGAGATTAGCAAACACTTTCGAAGAGTCATCATTGCACAGGTGGAGGATAACCAGAAGACAGAATCACATGTACACACAGCACGGTGTGCGCCCTGCATGGGAGGTGAGATGGCCCACGCTGACAGCGGACAGCGAGGGCGGCGGGGCGGCAGCTGGACAGGAGGGGCGTCGGCAGGAGAGCAGGACAGAGCGTGCAGCTGTCGTGCTAGAAGCACCCCGGCCCTCTTCCCCGGCTCAGGCAGCTGGCTGTGCCTCACCCCAGTGGCAAAGATTCCTCTCGGGGACGCTGGGCAGCTAGGAGAAAACACCAATCTCACATCTGGGGGTCCTGTGACGAGGCCAGCTTCCTGCCCCATCACCCAAGACTAACGACCTCACTGCGGACGAGCCCCATCCGCATGTGACACTCCACAGCAGAGCCCGTGGTCACACAGGCGTCTGGGGGCCTCCCTCCCGAATTAGAATAAGCAGCAGCAAGTCGCTAACGTTGAAACCCTGACACCAAAACAGAAAGACCAAAGGAACGGAAAAGAGACAAACATTTCAGGAAAACTTTCAAATAACTCAGAGAGCTAAGAGAAAACCTTATATTCAATAAGAAGAATACTATGTTTTAAAAAGAACATTCAGAAAAAAAGAAAAAGCTCTTGGAATATAAAAACATGATAGAACAGAACACTTCTGAATGTGTGTCATGCTTCAGTAAAGGAGTTTAAGTAGGTGACAGCAGAAATATAAAGTTTAAAGGATGGAAAGAACAAGTGGAGGGAATTTCCCAGAAAAATATAAATAAAACAGAAAGGCAAAGAGATAGAAAACTAGAGAGAAAAGATTAAAAAAGAGAGAGAGAGAGAGAAGATTAATTTGGGGGTACCCAGCCCATCCCAGAGCTTTGTCCAGAGCCCCAAAGTCAAAGCTTCTGACCAGCAACAGCCCCAGGCACCCCTCTCCCTGTGGCTCCCGGTCGGTGGACGGGCCAAGTGCCCTATGCCTTCGTCCTGGTGAGGGAAGGCAGGCCGGGACCCCTGGCAAAGCAGAGCCAAGGGCCATCTGGGTGCCAGGTTTCTAAGACCGCCCAGTGTGTCAACCGGGCTCACAGGACTCCCTGACCGGGTGCCGAGGCGTGCTCTCTTTCTCTTGTCAAGTAGCAAAACGGCAGGAAACTTGCCGGAGAAAGGAGACCCGAAGCTGGTTTTCCGAGTCCCTGGGCTGACCCCACCGGTCCCGTTCACTTCTACCTCCCCACTGCAGCGCCCTGATCTTGTCCCCGTACCTTGCTCCACTGGCCTAATACGTGGCATCCTTTAGGGTCCCATCGGGGACAGACGCCTGGCTAGGAACAGCAGGAGCTAGGAGAAATGGCTCAGAGGTTGGAGTGACTTACCTACCCCTTCTTTTAAGGGGCAGAAATTATTAATTTGTGGGGGACGGGGTGGGGGGGATGACCATCCTGTAATTTTGAAACGCTGGTTACAAAAACAAAGTACCTGTGGTCCGGTTACAACCAGCCAGGGGACATAGGCACGGGGAATCCCGGGAAGGGTTGTGGTCGTCACGTCTGAGTGGAGGGTGTGTATGGCTACAGGTTTCCTTTCTGCCATTTCTTTTTTTTATTTTTCTCCTTTGCATTTCTGCCATTTCTTTTTTTTTTTTTCTCCTTTGCATTTCTGCCATTTCTTTTTTTTTTTTCTCCTTTGCATTTTTCGCAACATGTTACCTCTTTCATGATAAAAAACAAAGTTAAAGCTAAAACAACTTATTTTTTAAGGAGAAGGACAAAGCCATCGCTAGATGGGCGCCTTTAAGAGTTCTCCGTGTCCAAGCTTTAAAAGCAGCAAGAAATTATTTCCTAGGCTGGCTCAGTGCTTCGCGTGCCAATTTTGCAATCTGCACTTTTCAATTACATTAAAAGCGTTTTCCCAAATTGCTCTATTCTTCCCTTGATAACAAGGGACGAGCCCGGGTGAGGCCCCTTCCCATGGGCTGTCTCCCCTGGTCAGCAGCTGGCGAGCGCACAGCCCTGCCCTGGGCACGCGGACCATGGAACTGAATCAAGTTTTTTATTTTTGTTTTTTTTAAAGATTTTATTGATTGATGTTAGAGCAAGGGGAGAGAGAGAGAGAGAGAGAGAAGGGAGAGTGGGAAGCGTCACCTCGTGACCGGACAGGGCCGGGGTTTTGAACTGGCGACCTCGCATCCCAAGTCAGTGCTCTATCCACTGCGCCACCACAGTTCAGCCCAAACGAACTTTTCACGGAGCAGAAAACACAGCTTGGATTCTGCCACACTTCCCTCCTCCTCCTCCTCCTCCTCCTCCTCCTCCTCCTGCCCAAGGCTTTTTCTGGAAGACACAAGCCTGCAAGGCCCTCCTGGCAGCGAATGGGGAGCGTTTGGCCTCAAGAACTTCACAGCTTTCACACGGGGGAGAGGAGTGTCAGAAAACTCGGCTTCCCAGGAAGTGGAGGTTCTTCTCAGGAGCTCAGGCTCCTCCCACAGGCTCAGCAGTCCCCCCTGTCCTGCGTGGCAGCCCGAGCCCTCACTCCCCACCCTGGGACGATTCAGAGGACCTCAAACGTTCACTGACGCCCACTGACAGGAGAGGGGCAAACACACTGCCAAACGAGGGAAGCGCTGACACACTTCCTAGCACGGTCCCCCAGCCCCCAGCCCCCTGACCTCCCCATGTGCCCCCGGGCCCCCGTCAGACAGAGACAGAGCCACGTGCTCTCTGCGCACACGAGCACGCACACGCCACCCGTTCCGTCCTCGCCTTCACCTAATTACCCTGGATGTATGGTTAACGGCTCACTCCCCAATTACCAAACACCACCACCGTAGCCCTGCTCCCCCCCCCCCCCCGCTGTGTGTCACTCATTTCCAATAGATTTGCCTTGTGCTCGGAGTAAATTGCCCATCATCTGCATAATGCTCCCCAGCTCACCACGCCACACATCAAATTATCCATCTCATTTTGTAAAATCCATCAAGAATAATTCTTTCAAAACTGAAATAAACCCTCGCTCTGGCACTTGAACCCATAAATGTCTTGTCTTTGTGAGAGATATTACTTTCTACAAAGCATATCTAAGATGCCCTCCTAGAATATAAAACATGCTAACAATGGCACATCAACAGGACCCTATAACACATAAAAATGCCAATCCAAGCCACCATGAAAACCATCCCTTTCTCTTATGCCCCTGGACAGCCACAAGGGTTCGAAGCTGGATGGCATGTGAGCCCTGCCTGGGCGAGGAGACACGCTCTGCCATCCTTTATCCTCAGAGGCAGAAGAGCGAAATGTATCCTTATCTCTCTGCACAGACTGTGTCCTCTGACAGCCAGCTTCCTGTTTTGTCTCAGCCCCTTACCAGCTGTGTGACCGTGGACAAACCCCTTCACCTCTCTGTGTCTTAACTTCCACATGTGTAGAGTGAAAATAAGAACAGCCCTTGTCACCTGACCAGGCGGTGGCACAGTGGATAGAGCGTCGGACTGGGATGCAGAAGACCCAGGTTCGAGACCCCGAGCTCGCCAGCTTGAGCGCGTGCCCATCTGGCTTGAGCAAAAGCTCGCCAGCTTGGACCCAAGGTCGCTGGCTCCAGCAAGGGGTGGCTCGGTCTGCTGAAGGCCTGCAGTCAAGGCACATGTGAGAAAGCAATCAATGAACAACTAAAGTGTTGCGATGGCAACAAAAAACTAATGACTGATGCTTCTCACCTCTCTCCGTTCCTGTCTGTCCCTATCTATCCGTCTCTCTGACTCTCTCTCTCTGTCCCTGAAAAAAAAAAAAAAAAAGAATAGCCCTTGCCTTGGAGGCCTGTTGTGAAGACAGGATGGAGTAGCCGGAACCGCGTCCGGCAGGTGGTAGCCACTCGGGAACAGCTGGCGCTCTCCAGCCTCTGATCTGGCCTCACTATCTCCCAGGGGTCACAGTGCCAACAAGCACCACAGTGAGACCCCAATTTGGATGTTCGGCCCGCAGAACAGAAGTCCTTTCTTTCAGACGCACAGAGGAAGGAGGCCCGAACCCAGCTGACCCTGGGGCCATCCTGGCCAGAGGAAGGTGAGCACATCATCCCTTCCCCTGGCTCCCCTCTTGGATTTCATCAGGAGTAAATCACTCGTCCCAGCAGCGCCAGGGCTCAGAAACAAAATGCCACGCGAGCTGGCCAACGCGTTACACGTGATCGGTTTGGACTCGTGGACCGAGCCCTCCAAACTGTACCTTTCAAGTGTGCGGCAGGTATATGGCTTGGTGCGGGCAACCCCAAAAACCTTAAAAAATTTTTTTAAAGGATCTATCTAAGGAACACTAACATTGAACTCTTGACAATTATGTCTCTACAGACAGACGACAAAATGATTCACACTCACAGAAAAAGAGTTACATTCCCTGGGGGATCCTAACTTGTCTTTTCTCTGGTTTTTAATTGATCCACACAGGTGCAGGGGAGTTGCAAACATCACCTCCTTTCTTCTCCACAGCAACAACCCCAACAGGTACCCACTTTACCCCATTTTACCAATGAGAAAAGCATGGGATCAGAGAGGCTAAGTGATTTTCTGAAAGTCACACAGCTCCCAAGCAGCAGGCAGGAACCAGGAGTCCAACAGGACAATGGCTCTAGAAGTATGACCCAATCTACGCAGGTTCCGCTCGCCGCCACCACGAAGGCTTTACTTAGCTAAAGCCCATCTCCACGGCATGAAGGCGGCAGAAAGAGACAATGTTTACATACAAGCTGTGTTCACTGCGGGACCGGGTTCTAAAAACGAAAACAGGACAGGATGGAAACAGGCAAGTTTGGAATTTGAAACAGCCATAAAAATACGTTGGGGAAAGTTTTTATTAAGGCAGAAAAATGCTCTTTACAAACAGTACGAAAATTGCGGAAGCGGGGAGGTGGGAAAGGGTGGAATCCAAATTGCGCGTACTATGCAGCGTGAGCCCAATTCTGTAAACGCGCAGGCAGGGGCCTGGCCAGGTAGCTCAGTTGGTTTAAGTGTCTTCCCATGTGCCAAGCTGGAGGGTTTGATCCCCGGTCAGGGCACATACTAGAATCAACCAATGAATGCGTAAATAAATGCACCAACTAATCAATGTTTCTCTCTCTCTCTCTCCCCACTCCTCTCTTCTTTCTCTCAGAGCTCCATTAAAAACAAATTCTTTATTCCGTTTCTAAACATACAGGAACATTGTCCAGCCCAGGGGAGGCTCCCAGTGTTCATGAGGTCCCGCTCAGAGTTGGGACTAGCAACACTTCTGTTTTACCCTTCATGTTTCCTGTTTTCTGCATTCACAAAGTTTTTACAATAAGCATCTATTACATTCAGGATCAAAAAGTTTATTTTTTAAGTATTTTAAGGCAGCTTCTTATTTTGAAAAATATCCCTGAGCAAATCATTTGGTCAAACAGATAAAACAACACCTAATTCATACATTTCATTTATAGACCCGCTGTGTTTTAGAATTCTGGGCTCTCACACACAGGCAGTCGGTTCCTGGAAGCCAGAAACACACCCTGTGCCTTCGGGGACGCTGCTGCGGATGCCTGGCAGGGGCTGTGCACCAGGCCCACTGCGAGGGCCTGAGTTCCGTTCAAGTTGGGGCCACGTCGTACTTCTTCCTTCCAAAAAGGGCCTCGGGGGTCTGCATGCGACCTTTCTGTGCAGTGGGTATTGGAGCGTGTTGAGCCAAACGAGGACGCAGGGAAACCAGGAGACAACGAAGTAAAAAGGTCTCGGAGCTTTGGATCACAGCTATGGGAAACAGCTGTGCCCCGCAGTGGGGGAGGGGACGGGAGTGGGGGAAGGGCGGGAGCGCTGAGCACACAAACCGTACGGGGCTATGAGTCATTGTTTTATTTTGCTTAATTTCTCTAGCTGTAAATTTTTCAAAACTAATATAAGCATATTTTACAGCTCACAGAACATTTAGAACATATTAAAATAAGTATCTTTCCACTGTAATGCGCCCAATTGAAATTGATGAATTCCAAAGCTACATGTTTAAGGAGGAGGAACTGGCACTCCGCGTTCTTTGGATTAATCAGATGGATTGTGTTGTTTTTCTCCTGATCATAAAAAAAAAAAAAACAACAGAAAACGCATTTCAGTAACTGTTACCTTGTATCAAGGATTCTTCCAGATTCTAGAAGCTGCCAGGGAGCCACTTATATGAAGTCTTACTGTGCCCCCTAGTGGCAAATAGGAGTATGCACTTAACACACAATCCTTCCCCAAAGGCCGGAAATAAAATCCAAAAAAAATAATTTAATCTTTAGTTATTACTTAACATGTGCAAAACTTTGTGCCAGGTGCTACAAAGAATATAAACTGGGTCTGGCGCAGACTCCACGCTCAAGCAGCTTAAAACCTACAAGGTGCAGCAGGCAGGGTCCCATGGCTATGCGGGTAGAACGGGAGCCCGCTGCGTGCTAAGGCAGAGAGAGCGTCCCTGGACAAAGCAGGAACAAGAGCACGCAGGCGGTGCCTACGATGTGTCAGACACCACTCTAGGCAACTCATATCCACCGCCACTTACTTTCCACAAACCCCCAGAAAGGCGGTGTGTAATGAGCTCCACTTTACACACACTGGTTGAGGCTCACAGGAATTAAGCAACTCGCCAGAGATCACACAGCCAATCAGTGACCGAGCGGGGACTCAAACTAAAATACTGGGACCCCAGCCCCCAAACTCGTCCCTCCTTCCTGGTACCGTGAAGGGCGAGAAGGCACTCCGATGGACTCTCCCCAAACGATAAGGGGCCACAGAGTTGGGGGTCCCTGCTCTTCACCCAAGATGGGGCCGCTGCAAGCTGGGACCCCTGCCTGAACCCGTGGCCCTGTCCCCCCACCCCAAACTCTGTCCACACACCTCCTGTGCCACCATTATGTACCAGACCACAGAGTGCCCCCAGATTGACCACAGCGCCCACTCCCTGACACCACGCTGCCCAGGGCTGCCAACTGCCCGCCAGGTTCCGCAGGACCTGGGGACCTAGCGCGTCCATCCGCGGGCTCCGCCAGGACCTCCCTGGCCGGCCCCCAGCCCAGCCCAGCCCCCATCTGGCCCTGTCTACCCATCCAGATCCAGGTTCCTCCACCTTGCCACAGCTCTCCACGCGGAGAAGTTGCTCAAAATCAACTTGCCGAATAACTCTGTCACTGAAAGCCCAGAGAACTGCAAGCACAGAAAACCCTGGCTAAGTTTGTATCCGTGCCTTGTAACAACCCTGACTTTCAAGATACCACAGGAAAAAGAGGCTCTGGAGACGCTGACCCCAGCAGCCGGGACAGCGGCCATGCTCTGCCCCTGGGGCCACCTCCAATGCCACCCCTGCAGCCTCGTGACAAGGGATGGACAGTGCAGTGGAGAGGGCTCCCTGGAGGCTGCCAGGAGGAGCAGCACGCACCCCGTCCTCAGTAGGGGCGGGCACAGCAACGGTGTCCAGCCTGCCGGTCCAGGACAGCCCCACAGCGAAGCACCCTGTACTTAGGTCCCAGTGAATCACCCCCTGCAGAGGGACAGTCCCTCTGCCTGAGCAGATTTCCCAATCTGGACCGGTGCACCCTCTCCTGGACATGAGGTGTCACAGCTAGTTGGCGCTCCCAGACCCCCTCCTGGGGAACCTCTCCAGGCCCCCCGGGGCACACTCGCCTACCACACTCCCTGTTTGAAAACTCTCATGGGGATGCCTCTGCTCAGGAAATGTAAACATCCCAGGCCAAAGTGACCCAAGCAGGGCCCACAGAGCATCTCACTGAGGCAAGGTACAGACCACTCCCCGCCAGGCTCCGGGCCCACCCCTCACCATCGAGAGACGCGATCCCATGAGTGAGTGGGTAGTGGGCACCCCACAGGACACACCTGCCACCCCTGCATCCCCCCACCCAGCCTTTGCCCATAGCAACCCAGCCTGTCCTTCAAGACCTCCCCACAAGCCCACTTCCTGCTATCAACATCTGCCATACTGCCCCCTCCCTCTGGGGCACTAAAATAGAGCTTCCGCACTTCTCAGGGGGCCAGCCTGTAGCCACACCACCCTCCACAAAACTCCACCATGTGCCTAGCATTAGACTGGCGATACTTCAGGCACACAGCACCTGGGCATTTGTCCCAACTGAGAATCCCAGCCATACAACTCACAAGCTTCCTCTACTGAGGCAGAAACGTGATCAGAGAGGTTAAGTGCCTTGCTCAAGGTCATAGAGCTTGGAACCAAACCCCGAACCCAGATCAATCAAACTCCAGACCCCATCTGGGGCCTGCCACACACTACATGGTGTGGCCCCCTCTGTGGGCACAGACTCTCAGGAAAGAGAGCTGAGAAGCCCCAGGACCATGGGATTGATCCAAGTATGCAACAGTGCACACCAGCATGGCAGAAGCCTCTGAGCAGACTGCTCTAGAGGCCCCAGCGTGGCAGGCAGAGCACCAAAGACTGGCCCGTAAGCCCCTGGGCTGCAGACTGAAAGACACCAGCCCCACAGAACTCTATTAGCCTTGCCAGGAAAGAACACAGACAAGTCGGTTTGACACTCTAACTGGCCACTTAAAAATGACACCCAGCGATTTGGTGCCCTTCAGAGATCTCACTGTGGGTGGGCTTCCTTTCTTCACTTCAGAAAATGCCACCCTAGGGACAAAGTTCAAAACACAACTTTCAAATACAATGTCCTGGGCAGATTGGTTCCAAGTCTCTGAGGACAAGAGGGAGGAAGGGACACTTTTTGAGCACGTAGGGCGTACCTCGCTCTGTGCCAGGGGCCTTACAAGCATGTTTCTCCCATGGTCACAGACCCAGGTGTGAGACACCAGACTCAGAGGGGACAACTCAGGCCCACTGACCAGCCACCTCTCAACAAAGCCGGATTCTAAGCCGCGCTGCTCCAACTCCAAAGCCCCTGTCTTTCCAGGAAACTTTGAGTCCAGCTTGCATTTGTTTGGCCCCTGCTACAAATAGGTGCTTTGCTAGGTGCCAAGGAGGGGGAGGGGGGCTGGGGGGGCACAGAGTACCGTTCAGAGGGGTTGGAGACAGGTCATAGGCAGGTGCGACATGCCTGTTACACACAGCCTATGCCACTGGGGCTTGCTTGCTGCAAGTAGGTGTTACTTCAGTATAAGTTAAAGTAAATAACAAACAACGAGTCTCTGTGTAAACTGGAAGTCTCCAGCAGGACACCCAGTCCTCCCTGGTCTGGCCCTGCATACTCCCCCACTCGGACCCCTCTCAGGCCTCCATGCTAAGAGCGGAGAATGCTCCTCTGTCCCTCCCCACCCCTCCTCACCCCCCCTCACCGAGGGCACCTTCCCCTCCTCCTGGAAGCCTTCACCAAGCCCTCCCAGGCTGGGATGCCATCCCTCCCAGTGGGTTCCTGCAGCACTTGTGTGTCGGCTTGGGGGTCCAGCTGAAGGGCTCGTCCTCACAGCCCTGAGCCCAAGGTTGTAAGTGCCTCGCCACTTCCCCGTGGCCCCCACCACACTGTGCACGCCCTGGTCTGTCTAACTTGGCACACTCCACAGCCAGTACAGCGCCGGGCACAGAGCTGGCATCACGCAGCACTCTGTGGGCGTCCCCGAGTTCCTGTGGCTCGGCCCTGGGCTCCCTTCTTCTCCCTCGTGTTGCTTTCGCTCGGCAACCTCATCCTCCCTGGACTCCAGCGTGTCTGGACGTCTTCGGTGGCCCCACAAGGGATAAGGACTCATACCCTCTGGTGGTCTGGGCAAGGCAGCATCCGTGAGGCACAGGGCTAAAGGGATCAACGACCCAGGGTGGCCCACCCACTGAGAACACTCTCCTGAATGCAACGGAGGGAATTATGGGAATTCCCCAGAAGAAACGCTTAGCCTGTAGCCTTACATTGCTGTTTCAAAGTCTAAAACATCCCAGCAGCTTAGGGCCTGAGAAGCACAGTTTCACCCAAATCTTACCTTAAAGGTTTTATCCATAGAAGCTGAGAGGAACAGGTGGCTCTTCGAGGGCACTGGACACCACTGAATGCTGGTGACAGGCCCCCGGTGTCCCCTCAGGTAAAAGAGCACCTTCCTGGAGATCTTGGTTTCTTTATACTGAGTGTCCAAATAGGGCTGAATAAACTCGGACACTGTGGGGGCCACACAGAGAGGGGCCGGGGCGCGCACTGCTGGGGGGCCCTGGGCCCCTGAGTCCTTCCTCCTGCCTGCGTCCGTACCGAATGCTTGCAGCTGTCTCAGTCTTTTCGGGATGTAGGGTACAACACAGTCCTCACGCCTCTTCTTCTGCAGAGAGCTGCCATTTTTACCTGGGGTTTCAGGTTTGGCTTGGGCACAGAAAGATGGCTCCGGCGGGTCATAAGTTCCCCAGGAGAGTTGCACCTGCTTAAAGCGTGCAGCCGCCAGGGGCACGTGGCCAGCGGGGGCATGGCTCGTCCACAGGGAAGGACGAGGAGTCTCGCATGTAGGCAAGGTGACATCAGGCTCTGTCCCGGGCCACTGGAGCCTCTGGCTGGGGCAAGATCCTGGGTCACTTCTCCAGAGCCGAACCCGTGGGAGACGCTGGCCAGCTGGGTCTTCACGGGAACCATACTTTGCGGGCAGCGTGCCCCCTTCCATCATGCCCGGGGCTCCTGAGGCGATGTCCTGGCCACGAGGTTTGACCGCATCACAAGTGTCTTTTAAGTGGGCAGCAGCATTAACACTTCCCACAGGCTCGCTGTCAGCCTCTGAGTCCGAGTCACCATAAGCCACCAAGGAAGCCATCGAAGACACAGTGTCTTGCTATCCTTCGAAGGCAAACCACCTAAGACCAAACAAAGTCAGGTGTCAGGGAAGGTGCATGAAAGAATACTTACCATCATTCAAAGTTAAAAGACAACATGCCCTCGAGCAAATCCAAGACAGAAAACCCCGTATGAATAAACATGGAAAACAGGAGGGCTTTTCTGCACACCAGGCATAATTGGTTAAACGTCTTTTTTTTTTTTTTTTAATGAAGACTGTGGAAATCTGGGAAGAAATTCCACTCACAAAAAAAAAAAATAATTATTATAAGCAAGACCTACACAAAGAAAACCGAAGCTTGATTGAAAGACAGAAAACAGGACTTGACCAACTGCCGACACGATGCCAGGACAAAAAGAATCAGGACATTAAAGATACGTTTTGGGGCCTGACCTGTGGTGGCGCAGTGGATAAAGCGTCGACCTGGGAACACTGAGGTCGCCAGTTCAAAACCCTGCACTGGCCTGGTCAAGGCACATATGGGAGTTGATGCTTCCTGCTCCTCCCCCCTTCTCTCTCTCTCTCTCCTAAAGAAAAGCAAAAAGATGCCTTTTGGAAGGGCAAGTTGGGGAGTACGTACTAGAAATTTAAGCACACATAGTTTTTACTGCAACATCCCCACGTCAGAAATGCATCCTGCACAAATACCGGCACGTGTTTGCGAAGACAGATATACAAAGAGAATCAGCAGCACGTTTATTAGCCATTTGCTCACCAACAGGAATGAGGCTCGGTGTAAAAGCACTGAAATGGAAAGACGTGCAGAATCCACCAGGTGGGGAAAGCATGGCACTCTCACCTCTGCCCTCTCCCCAGCCTTCAGCCGGTCCCTGTATTCCCTCCAACGCTCTCCCCACAGATATCTCATTTCCACTCTAAGCCACATGGAGAGACAGACCCACAAGCCAAGGCCGAGGTGCTTGAGGACGTCAGCCAAATCTTCCCTTTTGCTCCTACAGGAGACTCACACGGCGGTGAATCTCCCCTTTCTAAAATAATCCTCCCTGAAATTGTGAACCATCATATGTGATAACACTCTTGCCAACTATTTTCTGGAAAGAAGGATTCTGTCCAGAGTTCAGTTCTGTGCTGTTAACACCAAGTACCCTCAAAAGCAAAACAGGGATGCCGGACATATCCAGTCCCGGACAGCAGAGGGCGTAGCAGAGCAGCATGGAAAGCTCAAGCAAGGATCAACTTGTAAGAAAGCCCAGCGGGCACCCTCCTTAATAAACCACGCTAAGCTCTTCCTTCTGCATGTGGAGTCAGGTCCCTCTGGGTCATCTGTCAAGATGTTCCAGACAGCCTGTCTTCCCCTAGACAGTGGGTTTCATGTCCCTTGGAATCAAACACCCCACCCTTTCCACGCTTTTCCCCCAAAGGGTATCATTCACTCCAAACAAGTTAGGTCATCTGCCTCCTCCCAAAACTCGCACCCCCACCTGCAGCCTCATCCATACACAAAGTCGTCGTCCAAAGAAAGCTTCTACCATGGGCTAGCCCATCTCAAATGGAACTAATATCACATAATGGACTAACAACGAAGTACTGAGACTGAGCACTGGGGATGATTTAGCATTTCTATCCTCTAAATACACAGTCTGGTCCTGAGGCCCATCCTGGTCAGACATCTCAACTCCCGCGCCCAGCATCCCATCCCTTCCTGTCAAAGGGAGTCCACCACGTTCCCACCACGAGGGCGCCTATGCTCAGCCATCAGGATGAATTCCCACCCACCCAGTTGTCCACAGTGGTTGACTCACAGGAGAAGCCCACAGCCAAAATTAAAGAGGAAGTTGAGCCTGACCAGGCAGTTGCGCAGTGGATAGAGCATCGGACTGGGATGCAGAGGACCCAGGTTTGAGACCTCGAGGTCACCAGCTTGAGTGTGGGCCCATCTGGTTTGAGCAAAGCTCACCAGCTTGGACCTAAGGTCGCTGGCTCCAGCAAGGGGTTGCTCGGTCTGCTGAAGGCCCGCGGTCAAGGCACATGTGAGAAAGCAATCAATGAACAACTAAGGTGTCGCAACGGCAACAAAAAACTAATGATTGATGCTTCTCATCTCTCTCCGTTCCTGTCTCTCTGTCCCTATCTATCCTTCTCTCTGACTCTCTCTGTCAAAAAAATAAATAAAAGGAAGTCGACAGCAAAAGATCACAGTAGTGGGACAGTGGCCCACTGGCTCCACTTTCAAACAAGGCAAGGCAACAAGAACAAGATGAACACGGGAGGAGGGACAACAGGGTCCCAGTACTATCGGCCATGTGTATGCTTCATTCACTCACTCAGTAAACACCGACAGAGGACGGGCTACCTGTCACATCCCACACTAGGCACCAGAGAGACACCACAGCAAGCAACAGGAAAGCGTGCCCTGCGCTCACCATGCTCACATGCCAGTTGGAAGAAACAGAACATCATCAAGTGAAACATGGAATGTGAGGTGGTGAGGAATGCTAAGACGTAAAACGGAGAGGAGGCTAGACGTGGCAGTGGGCTTGGGGTTGCAGTTCCATAGAGGCAGGCCGGGGCAGGTCCAGGACAGGTGACATCTGCATAATGCGCAGGGGAGGCGAGGGAGCACACGGTGAGAAGCAACAAATCTAACCAAAGGCGGTCAGAGAGAAGGAGGCCAGGACGACTCAAAGAAAACAGGCAAAGATGGAGAAAACGGGGAGCCATTGAGACAAACATCAACTTGGGGGGGGGGAGTGTTTTTATTGCGTTTTACGTTTCTAAGGCAAAAGGGAAGACAAGGAAATTTTTTCACGGAAAGAGGGAGGTGATTCAACTAAGAAGAGGTTCAGCTAGAAGAAAAGTAAAGGTCCTGGGAGAAACGAGGCTACGGGAAGGGGGCGTGGCCATGACCATCACTAGCGTGACAGCTGCAAGACAAAAGGACTTTTCGTGTTTTGTTCACTGGCTGATCCTCAGCATCTGCTGGGAGAGGAGCGCACAGTAAGTTTTTTTTAAAAAAAAGATATTCTCATTAACACACATTTCCTGATTACCCAACTCTGTGCCAACACTTGGGTTGGGTCTGCTGTGAACAGATTAAATACAAAACACGTATCCTACGCGGAAGGCCACAAACTAATGAAGGCAGCAAACGAGAGACGACCATAGATGAGGTTTGAAGGATGAATAGGAGTTAGCCGAGCTGTCAAGAGCAAGAGGTAAGGATGTTCCGGAGCCCTTCGCGTTCGGAAAGAACCGGAAATAAAGGACAGGAGAGCAGCGCTGAAAGGTTCGCGTTAAGGGGCACGGAGCGCTCGCGCCGCTGCCGGGTACCAGCACCCTCCCGCCCCAGGCCCGCCGCTCACCACACTCACCGGAAGCGCTCGAACCTCCGGGTGCCGGGTCCTGCCTGCACACCGCCTCCCAGTCGCTTTCCGCCGGCGCCGAGGAAGCCAACCAATCAGCGGTGACCTCCGTCCCGCCCCCCGCGCGAACAGCCAATGTTGGCGCAGCCTGGCCGGAAGTTGTTCCGGCCGGATGGCGTTTCCACGGACGCCCAGGAGGCCACTGGAGGCTGAACCCGCGGTGCTGACAGGCCCGCATGGGCCGGTAAGTGAGGGAATAAGGGAGGGAAGCTAGGGCGGCGCCGGATGACCAGGCTCTCCCGGAGCCGCCCGCACGACAGCATCCGGAATAATCCTCCTGAGAGCCCGGCTCGCTGCCTCCCGGGTTCTGGTACCACGAGGGGCGCGGTGGCCACCGCGCCCCTCGACCCCTCCTCCGCTTGCCGCCGATCCGGCCTGTCGCCCATTCCCGCCGGCACCGGCCCTTCTTCCTCTCCCACCTCTTCCATTTCCTGAAATGTCTGCCCTGTGCCGGGGGTTCTGCCTATAGTATCGCTCTTAGTCCCCTCCACGGTGAGTGGGGAGCCTCCTTTATGCCCATTTCACAGAGGAGGAAACTGAGGGTGAAGCAGAGAGGTCATCTGACTTGCCCAAGGTCTGGAAACGAGAGTGCCAAAGCCGGTTCAGAAACCCAGGACGGTGTGACCCCAGAATTCCTGATCTTCCCACTGTGTGACCCCAGAATTTCTGATCTTCCCACTGCACTGCGCTTCCTCTGTGCACACAGCTGCGGGGAATTGACAGCCCCCTTCACACCCCCCACGACGACACATAAACAATTGCCCATGCAGAGGCTGAGGATGTAGGACGGAAAGAAGAAGGGGAGGTTATACCGAGGTCAGCGTCCAGCATGGGGTGGCTGATGCAATGACCAGCTAATAGTTCTGTTCTCAAGAGGCTTTCATTGGTCTCCACCCTCACCCCCCCCCAAACACACACACACACACACTCACACACACACCCCAGATTGGACAATATCCTCAAGGAAACCAGTGAAGAGGCTCAAGTGTTTGGGAGAAACTGGGTGATTTATAAGAAACCCCTAGGGCAGATAGCCGGAGGGGTGGGGTAAACAGGAACAAAGAAGGCTTTTCTCAAAAGGAAACCGAAAGAAAGAGGGGGGAAGGCTATAAAAGAAGAGCCGGGCTGCACAGAGCAGTCTCTGCTGCTGCACTGACCACCTCTGCGGTGTCTCCCACCACCCAGGTATGTACTGTCTCTTTTGTTAGGCTTTTCGGTATTTTTACCAGCCTTTTCCCAAAGTGCTGGAAGCTGGGCTACTGAGTAGGAGGTCGGTCTCTTGTAGGATCGTGGTGTTGTACATTTTATTTCATCCCAGAGCTCAGCTGATTCACGTATTCCCTAGGAAATGGGGACACTGGGTGAGCAGTTGCCTCTTTGGGTTCATAGCTTTAGTGTTGTTACCTTCATGTGGGCTGTCATATGTTTCTCTGAAGAGGCCTCCTTAAATAGTCGACATCCAAACATATTAGCAGGCCTGCCTTACATGCCTGACTTCATAGAGATGCATGTCTTCTTTGCCTTTTCAGATAATGTTCATTTTATTACTTGGAGAGGAAAATAACCTTTCCTCTCAGGGTTTACAAAACAAAGTGAACATAATCTGTCCTCAGGTTTGAAGTGTTAGAGAACTCCTTGTTCTAAAGAAGTCATCTTCTTGTCCTCTGGGAGCTTGACTGTCAAAGGCCATGGTCAGCCACACTCTGGGTCCAGGATGGGAAGGATGGTGTCCCACCTCTTCCTCTCTTTGTTTTAGATTGTCATCTTGGTTACATAGATATAGCAACTCTCCTTAAAGCGTCAGAGCCCCTCGGGTAGTGTGGGTGTGATACTTAAGACCGTGGTCCTTAGCCTTTCGGCACCTCAGACCCCTTTGGAAATGTAATGATACCTGGATACTCTGCTTAGAGTATATACCAATGTGCATGCAAACCAGAGATATAATTCCAGAGGTTCCAAACTCTGGGTTAAAAACCCCTGAAGTTAAACTTAGTTCTAGAAGTTAGTTAACAAGGAAATAAAGGAGGATGCTGAGCAGATGGCAGAAACTGTGGCCATTGGGTGGTACATGAGATGAGAGAGATGACCAGCGCTGTTCTTTCTTCTGATCATTCCTGATGTACTCAACTCCTGAAGTTGCATCATACACACACACACACATGAACTCAACTCCCAAAGTTGCATCATACACACACACACGATTTATAGTGTGGGTGATTCCCACACAGTATCTGCCTTGTGATCACAGGGAGACCTCATCTTTCCCTCAGTCAGATTTAGTTCCCACGTGCCTCTTCTTAAATGGGATTCTGATATTTAAATATACATGTTTTTCCCTACTACATGGACGCTAAATGCAGGCCCCGTTTGTCTGATTAATTACCTACAGTGGACTTACTCCTTTGCAGGGGAAGATTGGCTGCCCCGTAATCACCCAGTCATTGTACCTAGCACTTTCCCTGGGAGTTTTCACGTGTAATTTCAATCTGTACTTTGTTCGGCCCCACCCACAGACTTCAGAACTTTACTGATAATGTTGGTGAGATGCTGTAGGAACTTTACTCTTATTTTTATCAATTGCAGCAGTTATAAGCCAGTGTGCCACAAAACATTTTAAAACATGCAGTACCTAACTATTGAGTCAGGGGTACTGACCTCTTTTCCTTTAAATTGCCAAAGTTAAAAACAATGGCAACAGCCAGCACAACAGCAGCCATCCAGTGGGAATGCCGCTTTTAACCATAAATACAGGCGTGAACAAAAGTAAGTTTAGAGTTGTGAGTACGTGAAACAGAGAGTAGACTACAAGAATGTGTGAGTAATGTGAATAATTCACATGGCTTTTTCCATGTAAACAATCAAACCTACTTTTGCCCACATCTGTATATAGGTCGCATAATAGCGATGCATCTCATTGATCACATCATATTACATAAGGTTGTGACTGAATGCTTAATTCTTTGTACCAGAAACCCTTATATACAAATATAGGTGCCTGATTTTTTTTATTATTATTATTCTACAGGGACAGAGAGATTCAGAGAGAGGGATAGATAGGGATAGACAGAAACGGAGAGAGGTGAGAAGCATCAATCATCGGTATTTTTTTTTCTAAAGTATAGGTTCTTTTTTATTTATTTACTTATTTATTTATTCATTTTAACAGGGAGAGAGAGAGGGAAAGATAGGGACAGACAGACCGGAATGGAGAGAGATGAGAAGCATCAATCATTAGTTTTTGTTGACATTGCGACACCTTAGTTGTTCATTGATTGCTTTCTCGCATGTGCCTTGACCGCGGGCCTTCAGCGGACCAAAGCAACCCCTTGCTGGAGCCAGCGACCTTGGATCCAAGCTGGCAAGCCTTCGCTCTAGCCAAATGAGCCCGTGCTCTAGCCAGATGGGCCCGCGCTCAAGCTGGCGAGCTTGGGGTCTCGAACCGGGATCCTCTGCATCCCAGTCCAAAGCTCTATCCACTGCGCCACCGCCTGGTCAGGCCAATCATCGGTTTTTCATTGCTGTTGCAACACCTTAGTTGTTCATTGATTGCTTTCTCACATGTACCTTGACCGCAGACCTTCAGCAGACTGAGTAACCCCTTGCTTGAGCCAGCGACCTTGGGTCCAAGCTGGTGAGCTTTAGCTCAAACCAGATGAGCCCGCGCTCAAGCTGGCGACCTCGGGGTCTCGAACCAGGGTCTTCCACATCCCAGTCCTACGCTCTATCCACTGCGCCACCGCCTGGTCAGGCTGATTTTTTTAAGTCACTTAGGAGCCTAAAGAGTAAGTAATTACTGTTATTTATTCATTTATAAGTCAAAATGATGCCTACTCTTTTTATCAGGTTGGCAAAAGACATTGTTTGGTGTGCCACAGAATTTTAGTCATTAGCTTATGTGTGCCATGAGATGAAAAAGGTTGAAAGTCTCTGGCCTATGGTAAAATTAGTTTCATGTCACTGCACTTCAAGAGGCCGAAACTATTGATGATATTAAGAGAGAACAGACTGAACTGTACACCCAGCTCTGAAAGCTGGGAGAATCTGGGATCATGGACATGCTATTTGATCACTTGTGGCCAGAAGTAGTTTTCTTCACTTTGCTATTTGACAGAGGCTTGAGTGTTTCTCCTCCTTGACACTAGTCAGAGGTGCCTCCACATTCCTTCTCTTTGATACAGACTTCCCAAAACAGTGACCTTTGCGCTGTAAGTCAGTTATCTAAGTGCACTTCCCTTTCTGGGAATTGAGGTGGTTTTCAGCAAGGGGGGTGGGGACCCATCTTGGTTTCAGTTTTACAATCTCTGATTATACAGAGGATGGTTTCGTTGAAGCTTACATACCTTTTTAAACAAACATTTAGCCATGGATAAATAAAAATAAATTACCCTTCAAATTTGTGTTTGGTTCATAGAGTTACTAGAAAAAATATTTTTTCTTTTTTTATTTTTCAGAGAGAGGAACAGATAGGGATAGACAGACAGGAAGGGAGAGAGATGAGAAACATCAATTCTTTCGTTGCGGCTCCTTAGTTGTTCATTGACTGTTTACTCATATGTGCCTTGACCAGGGGGCTACAGCAGACTGAGTGACCCCTTGCTCGAGCCAGCGACCTTGGGCTCAAGCTGGTGAGCCTTGCTCAAACCAGATGAGCCTGCGCTCAAGCTGGTGACCTCAGGGCCTCGAACCTGGGTCCTCCACATCCCAGTCCAAGGCTCTATCCACTGCGCCACCGCCTGGTCAGGCTAGAAAAAGAATTTTTAATGGTTAGAGAAAGTAATCTCTCATTAAACCTCTCCCAGTGGGCCGGTGCTGGGCTAGCGCGTTTACTGGACTGAATTACTGCACTCACCATACACCATCCTGCAGTGAGTGTTGGGATGGCTGTTTACACTTGACAGGTCAGAGGCTGAGGCTCGTTCCAGGTCAGTAAGCTGTGGGATACCGTTTGACAGCATAGGCTCTCAGGTGAAACGGCATTGAGTTTGTACCCTGTCTCTACCACATACAGGTTGTGTTACCTTGGGCAAGTTTTTCAACCTCTGAGTGCCTCGGTTTACTCATTTATGAAATGAAGATGAGTCTATCTCTTAAGTCTTCAGTGAATTAATATGGATAAGGTGCTTAAAACAATAGCCAGTACAGAAGTGATGGGAGATGGGCTGCTCTGTCGTAGCCTCATGGTCATCGTCACCCTCATTCAAGGGGCAGCAGCAAGTTGTAGCTAGAGCTCTGAGGCCTTCACAAACAGCACTTGCAATGCATTTATCTCTTGCTTTATAGTTTACAAAGTGTTACCACATAGTTATTTTTTACTCATAACAGCCTTTGAGGTAGGTGAAGAGGTTCCTGATTCCATCACTTTATAGATAAGGAAGCTGACACTCAGAAAGGGGAAGTGACTGACCAAATTGGGGACTGACTGTGGCCAGTCTTAGCCCACGGCAGCATCAGGTGGCCTGCCCTGTGCCCCCACCCCCCGGGTTAATAGTAAATAACAACTAGTAGAAGGTGCAGGTAGGTACACCTTCTTCAAAGTTGTGTGGTTAAATAAGGCAGCAGGTCCAGTGGACAGGCTATATCAAGTTCTGACCTCCTTTGGAATCCAGACGGAAAGGGCCTGCCCTTGACCGCAGGCCTTGCTTCGTCGGAGAACAGAGCCGCTGGCCAGCCGAGTAGCCAGTTCCTTAGCAGTAGGGCATAACCACCCCTTTGGGAAAGAAGCAGGAGACAGCGGCAGTGGTTTGTCAGTATCACGCTATCTCTCTCTCCCTCCCTCCTCTTCTCCCACACAGTCTGTCTGGACCACTGAGCGACTCTTCCAGCGCCTAGCTGTCAACCCTGGTCCTGGGAGATGGCCGACGGGTACAACGGAGGGCAGGGCTGTGCATCCCCGCTGGAGCTGTTCAACAGCATAACTGCCCAAGGGGAGCGCGTGAGAGCCCTCAAAGATGGGCAGGCATCAAAGGTGAGTGATGGGTGCTCCACACGTGCGCCCACCCGGCCACATCTGCTGGGCAGTGCTCCCCTGAGCAGACCGTCGCCGCAGTAACCGGCTGTCACTTCCGCTGCGCGCGTGCACACGTGCACGCGCTTTCTCCTTCGCCAGCGCTACGGTTGCATGCAATCTTAACAAAAAGCCGCTGAAATGCAGCAGTCGTCCACCCACGCTTCCCCACGTCCTGCTCCCAGAAACACGTATTTCCCGTTCTTTCCGCTGATTCCTTTGATTTATAATCCCCCATATCTCAAAGTCATGCCTATTACATTGCTCATTGATTTTCCAGTCCAAGGTTTCCACTGTGGAGGCTGAGGAACGAGCACTTTCATAAACATGCTCCGTCCCTCCAGTCTCCTGGCGCCTGTGTCCTTAGGCGAATGCTAGCACTGACATTATTCTGACCGTTGGTGGGGGGCTACTGACCCGTTGAGTATACTAGTGCTTTTCCGTTCCTGCCCAACTTCGTTTTCTCTGGAGTTAATTTGTCTTCATTTTCTTTTCGCTTGGCTTTTTTGCGGACAAATGGTACCGGGTCCCCAAGCTCTCCCTCAGTTGGGCGCACCTCCCCTGAAGGCACTCACATCCATCAGGCAGTCAAGTTCTTCTTGAAGAGGTCCCTCCCAACCCTGTGCCCGCTCTGCTCTGGGCCAGGGGCCCCGCCCACCACACTGCCTGCCGTCCACGCAGGGCGCGCTGTTTCTCTCAGTGGGTCCCGGTTTCCCGACCCTCTGTCTTACTCCTCAGTGTGAGCTGTCGTGGGCAGAGCACACCCTTCAGAGGTTCTGAAAAGTTACTGCTAAGGAAATAATGGGGGGTGGCTCTTGCGTGCTCTGGTAGTATCTTCGTTTTGCCTGGTATTAGATGACTTGGGTGGGTATGGAATTCTAAAGTGGAAGTGGGGTTCTGCTTCAGCCTGAAGCCGTCGCTCCCGGGGGTGCCCGTGCGTGCTGGCAGGATCTGCCCTTCACCCCGGTGTTCCCAAACGTCCCGGGTGGGTGTTCGCTCAGTGCTCCTTTCAACCTAGGAGTTCACGATCTTTAAATCTCAGAAGTTATATTATTTCTCTATCTCTTCTGTGTTTGGGGTGGGAGGGGGGATTACTGATTTTTTTAATTCAGAGACTGAGCCTTTGATCTTTTTTTTTTTTAAGACTTTATTTATTGATTTTCTGGGGGTCAGGGGGAGGCAGCACAAAGTGTCAGCTCATAGCTGTTCACCTTAGTTGTTCATTGCTTGCTTGTTGCTCGTCCTACGTGCCTTGACCCGCAAGCCTGGGTTTCGAACTGGCAACAGCAGCATTCCAGGTCCACATTCTGTCCCCTGCACCACAGGCCAGACTGATCTTATTTTTTGACTATTTTATTTTTCTTCTTGTTCTTCTTCCAAGGATATTTCCTCAACTTCTAACCCACCTATGGTTTTTCACTTATCCTATGATTTTTAACTTCCATTCAGTCTCTGAATGTACCTTTCCTCATAACGCCCGTGTCCTTTTATCTCTGAGATCCTGTGATCATTTTCCTGAAGTCCTCTTCTGCCCTTCACGTTAGAGGAGCCCGCAAGTGTCTGGTGGCGCTGGCTGACCCTGGTGTGGCAGGGGGCTGCACGTGGACGCGGCGGCTCTGCGCCTGTGGGAGGGGCGTGCGGTGCCGGGTTCCTCCCTGGGGGAGGGGCGTGTCGCTGTGGGTTCCTCCCTGGGGGAGGGGCGTGTTGGTCCAGGCTCTGTTCCTGGAGGGCTGCCACCAGACTGCACCCTGTGTCGGGAATCTCTAGTACCGATGTCTTTAGGTCGCTTCTTTGAAGATAGTCGAATCCCCAGAGGGAGCTCCTGCAGTCTGCTGTCCAGGGGTACAAGTCTGGTGCCAGCGTGGTGCAGCAGACTGGGACAGGGGAGCTGGTCTGCGCGAGCCTTCACGGAAGACCCCTGTTCTCGGTGTGCTGCTCCTGCTGGGCACAGTGCCCCAGTGTGGACACGTTTCCGTCTACCTCTCCGTAGACACTAAACCTCTGGATGGGGGTGGGGCCACTCATTCGGCTAGGTAGGGAGCCTGGGTAGAGACCTGAATACCTGCTTCTTAGCCAGACTTTCAACCGGGGCCTGTTTCATAGCCAGTGTGTACCGTCACTCACGCCCGCCTCCTGGGGACCGCACACGGTGTAAGTCCAGTCGCTGCCCAGTCCTTCCACAACAGCTGAGCTTCTGTTCTTCTCGCCAGTTACCAGCCACCCTCAGCTCTCTGGCCTCTGAGACCCTGCTGCCAGTGTCTTCCTCGTTCTTGCTGCGGGAGTCTCCGACGTGTAATCCATCCGTGTTTCTTTAGCAAGGACCACAGCACCTCTGGGATGCTCCACTCCTGGGTCACCTGGCAGCTTCTTCTCCACGACTTCTTCCATGACCATTTTTAACTCCTGTTGTCTTCTTTTCAAAAATCTCTTCCTCGCTTGACCATGCGGTGGTGCAGTGGATAGAGCTTCGGACTGGGTTGTGGAAGGACCCAGTTTCAAGACCCTGAGGTCGCCAGCTTGAGCACAGGCTCATTTGGTTTGAGCAAAAGCTCACCAGCTTGAGTCCAAGGTCACTGGCTCAAGCAAGGGGTTACTCGGTCTGCTGAAGGCCCGCGGTCAAGGCACATGTGAGAAAGCAATCAATGAACAACTATGGTGTCGCAATGGCAACGAAAGACTAATGATTGATGCTTCTCATCTCTCTCCGTTCCTGTCTGTCTGTCCCTATCTATCCCTCTCTCTGACTGTCTCTGTAAAAATAAATAAATAAATAAATACTTGCCTGACCAGCCGGTGGCGCAGTGGATAGAGCATCAGACTGGGATGCGAAAGACCCAGGTTCAAGACCCCGAGCTCGCCAGCTTGAGCGTGGGCCCATCTGGCTTGAGCAAAAGCTCGCCAGCTTGGACCCAAGGTCGCTGGCTCCAGCAAGGGGTTGCTCGGTCTGCTGAAGGCCCACGGTCAAGGCACATGTGAGAAAGCAATCAATGAACAACTAAGGTGTCGCAACAAAAAACTAAAGATTGATGCTTCTCATCTCTCTCCGTTCCTGTCTGTCTGTCCCTATCTACCCCTTTCTCTGACTCTGTCTCTGTAAAAAAAAAAAAAAAACACGTCAGCTTTTAAATTCTGTTTCAGTGTTCTGGTTCAGGTTAGATTGAGAACAAAAAAATAGTCGAGGTGAACCTGTCTGTCTATTTCAGTCTCATTCAGACTCTGACAGTCTCCAAGCGGGGACACTGGTTAAATGTCTGGCTTTCAACAGGCCACCTAGTTGCAAGCGGTTAGTTGAGATTGGTTGTAGAATGTCAACACAGCCAGGAGTTACGGGCTTATTGACTGCACTGTTCTTCAGAGCAGGGTAATTCTTCCCGTAACTAAGTGGATAGATCATGCTTGTTCAACATTTATTCTGTTGTGTGCACCGAGCCTAGGTACTGCAGAAATGAAGTATGTAAATCACACCTACCTGTCTAACTGGGCAGACATTCTGTCTATGTGAGGTCTCTCTGTAGGTTCATTGATTACACAATGCTGGCTCGTTTAAATGAACCCCAGAGTTTTGAGTGTTAGAAACACAAACCTGTCCGCAGACTCACCCCTCAAGGCAGGCGGTCCTCTGCGGCCCGGTGCTGCGCTGCTGGCGGTTCTCTGCACGGAGGGTGCGTAGGCTTTTCTCACCTGGGAAACCCGGATTATAGCACATTCTGTGAAAACTCCAAAGGGAAATGCTGGTATTTTCCTTAGCAAGCAAATTGGACTGTGGATATCTCTGTTTACATGCTAATTAACCAGTCCAGTTATGGGAGTAGAGCTTAAGGCATTATGTGACTAATCTGCCTAATTAGGTCTCCTCTTTGAAGTGCTAGACTTCCAGGAGTGGCTGGTGCGGCTCCTGAAAGAGGAGAATTCCAGAATACCCAAAGATACACTTGTTTTTATTATCTTTTTTTTTTTTTCTTTACAGGGATAGAGAGAGGGATAGATAGGGACAGACAGACAGGAACAGAGAGAGGTGAGAAGCATCAATCATCAGTTTTTCGTTGCCGTCACAACACCTTAGTTGTTCATTGATTGCTTTCTCACATGTGCCTTGACCGCGGGCCTTCAGCAGACCGAGCACCCCCTTGCTGGAGCCAGCGACCTTGGGTCCAAGCTGGCAAGCTCGGGGTCTCGAACCTGGGTCCTTCTGCATCCCAGTCCAACGCTCTATCCACTGCGCCACCACCGGGTCAGGCTTTATTGCGCTTATTTTAAAACAATAAATAAGCAAACCCTGTTTCCCTAGACTCCCTCCTCCTTGTATGACCTGAAAGCTTATCGTCTTTCCTTGCCTTTATCTGTTTATTCTCTTGTTCTGTTTTTTTCTCTATTGCATTTATTGGGATGACATTGGTTAATAAGGTTTCAGGTGCACAATTCTATAACACGTCATCTGCATATTGTATTGTATGTTCACCTCACAAGTCAAGTCTCCTTCCATCACCATCTATTCCCCTCTACCCTCTTCTTCCTCCCCCACCCCCACCTTTGTGTTTTCATGATGTCTGTTTGAGCTGCTGTCACCATTCTTGGTGGCTCAAGTCTCTGTAACATTCATCGCAAGCTGTGCAGTGTGTTCCAACGGGCTCGCTGCGGAACTCAGTACACGTGAGCAGAGGGCCTTAGTCTCTGCATCAGCCATGTCCGAGAGCTCTCTGATGTCAGCAGTGTGTGTCGTGTCACTGCTTACCCCCATGGTGTTGGGCGGTGACCCAGAGCACTGGCACGACATCAAAATATGTAGAGTACTCTCAGGCCCACACTTGCTGTGTGTCCATGGGCATGCTCCTTCACCTCTCTGAGTCTCAAGTTCTTTAACTGGAAGGGGACAGTGACAGCAAGGCCTGCCTCACAGGGTTGCTGGGAGAGTCACTCGTGGGATAGCGTCAGCTTGGTTGCCACAGCGCAACAGCGCCGAGCTCAGCAGCTGTTCACTAACACTGATGCCTTCACCCTCCTTCCCATGGTCAGGAAGAAGTGGACGCCGCAGTGAAGATGCTGTTATCTCTGAAGACGAGCTACAAGGCTGCCCTGGGGGAGGACTACAAGGCCGACTGCCCTCCGGGGAACCCAGCACCTGGGGGTGATAGTGGCCCGGCTGCCACGGGAGCCGAAGAGGATTTCGTGGACCCGTGGACGGTACAGACAAGCAATGCCAAAGGCATTGACTATGACAAGCTCATTGGTACGTCCTGGGAAGAGCCCAGACTTTTAGAAGTGATTCCATTGATGTCTTTTCTGTTAAATTAATCATAACATTAGTCAAGCTGCAGTGCCAAGAAAAAAATATATAGATCCTAAAATCTTTGGGTGATGTATTATATTCCTAAAGGAAGGTTTTTAAATACAGCAACAATATAAAGTTTATTGAAAGGTAACGACCTACGGAAGACAGCTTAGCAGAACCGTTTCCTTTATGAACAGTTCGGAACCTGGGCAGGGCCCAGGGAAAGCCATTGAAATCGTCTTTCACTCAGTGGGTGCAAGTCAGCGTAAGAAGGGTGACTGTTCCCAGGTGGCCCATTGTCATTTCCAGGTTCTTCCTTGAGGGGTTTTCTCCTCAGGAAAGTCCCTACTGACACCATAGCTAAGCATCAAAGAAGAAACACAACCAAAATGTTCTTATTGAAGTAAAAGCGATTTTCCATATTTTTATGTGTAAACTATCAATGAGGGAACATTCGCTTGAGGACAGAAATTAATTCAGTTCAACAGTTAAAAAACATTAAAAGGTGTAGTCAGCATATATAAATTATACCTTAATAAGCAATAAGGAGCTGTGTGTGTGTACATGCACATCAAAAGTTGCTAGATTGCGTTCTAGATATGATTCCTATCAGAATACAATCCCAGCCTGACCAGGCAGTGGCACAGTGGATAGTGTATCAGACTGGGATGCGGAGAACCCAGGTTCAAAATCTCGAGGTCGCCGGCTTGAGTGCAGGCTCACCAGCATGAGTGGGGTTGCTGGCTTGAGCCCAAAGTTCACTGGCTTAAAGCCCAAGGTCGCTGGCTTGAGCAAGGGTCGTCACTTGGTCTGCTGTAGCCCTCTGTTCAAGGCACATATGGGAAAGCAATCAATGAACAACTAAGGTGCCGCAACAAAGAATTGATGTTTCTCCTCTCTCTCCCTTCCTGTCTTTCCATCTCTCTCTCTCTCTCTCTCTCTCTCTCTCTGTCTCAAAAAAAAAAAAAAAGTACAATCCCAGACAAAGCAGCATTTTATTCTGTAATTTGTTTTCTATTTTGCTGGTTGTTAACTCAGCTGTCGTTGTTAATACAAAGACACTGGACTTTGTGTTGGGGGAAAGGCCGGAAGCCGAGGCCTGACGGGGTTTGGGTGCATTAAGACTTCATGTGGGCCTGACCAGGCGGTGGCGCAGTGGGTGGAGCACAGACTGGGATGCGGAAGACCCAGGTTCGAGACCCCAAGGTCGCCAGCTTGAGCGCAAGCTCATCTGGCTTGAGCAAAAAAAAAACCTTACCAGCTTGGACCCAAGGTCACTGGCTTGAGCAAGGGGTTACTAGGTCTGCTGATGGGCCGCGGTCAAGGCACATGTGAGAAAGCAATCAATGAACAACTAAGGTGTCGCAACAAAAAACTAATGATTGCTGCTTCTCATCTCTCTCCGTTCCTGTCTGTCTGTCCCTGTCTATCCCTCTCTCTGACTCTCTCTCTGTCCCTGTAAAAAAAAAAAGAAAAACTGCACGTGGGATCACTAGCTTGTGCCTCGTCTCGGTAATACTGGGTCACCAAAGCTCCCACCACTTAAGATAGTCATCTCTTCCTTCTCCCAATTTTTTTCCCAGTTCGGTTCGGAAGCAGTAAAATTGACAAGGAGCTGGTAAACCGAATAGAGAGAGCCACGGGCCAGAGGCCACACCGCTTCCTGCGCAGGGGAATCTTCTTCTCCCACAGGTCAGGGCGGGCTCTCCACTGCGGGCCCTCTCACCCTCTCCTTTGTTCTACATAGGGTACTCGGGCTGCTCCCTCGGGCTCCTAGTTCTCCATAGGGTCCTCGGGCTGCTCCCTCGGGCTCCTAGTTCTACATAGGGTCCTCGGGCTGCTCCCTCGGGCTCCTAGTTCTACATAGGGTTCCCGGGCTGCTCCCTCGGGCTCCTAGTTCTACATAGGGTCCTCGGGCTGCTCCCTCGGGCTCCTAGTTCTACATAGGGTCCCCGGGCTGCTCCCTCGGGCTCCTAGTTCTACATAGGGTCCCCGGGCTGCTCCCTAGGGCTCCTAGTTCTACATAGGGTCCCCGGGCTGCTCCCTAGGGCTCCTAGTTCTACATAGGGTCCCCGGGCTGCTCCCTCGGGCTCCTAGTTCTACATAGGGTCCCCGGGCTGCTCCCTAGGGCTCCTAGTTCTACATAGGGTCCCCGGGCTGCTCCCTAGGGCTCCTAGTTCTACATAGGGTCCTCGGGCTGCTCCCTCGGGCTCCTAGTTCTACATAGGGTCCTCGGGCTGCTCCCTCGGGCTCCTAGTTCTACATAGGGTTCCCGGGCTGCTCCCTCGGGCTCCTAGTTCTACATAGGGTCCTCGGGCTGCTCCCTCGGGCTCCTAGTTCTACATAGGGTCCTCGGGCTGCTCCCTCGGGCTCCTAGTTCTACATAGGGTCCCCGGGCTGCTCCCTCGGGCTCCTAGTTCTACATAGGGTCCCCGGGCTGCTCCCTCGGGCTCCTAGTTCTACATAGGGTCCCCGGGCTGCTCCCTCGGGCTCCTAGTTCTACATAGGGTCCCCGGGCTGCTCCCTAGGGCTCCTAGTTCTACATAGGGTCCCCGGGCTGCTCCCTCGGGCTCCTAGTTCTACATAGGGTCCCCGGGCTGCTCCCTCGGGCTCCTAGTTCTACATAGGGTCCCCGGGCTGCTCCCTCGGGCTCCTAGTTCTACATAGGGTCCCCGGGCTGCTCCCTCGGGCTCCTAGTTCTACATAGGGTCCCCGGGCTGCTCCCTCGGGCTCCTAGTTCTACATAGGGTCCCCGGGCTGCTCCCTCGGGCTCCTAGTTCTACATAGGGTCCTCGGGCTGCTCCCTCGGGCTCCTAGTTCTACATAGGGTCCTCGGGCTGCTCCCTCGGGCTCCTAGTTCTACATAGGGTCCTCGGGCTGCTCCCTAGGGCTCCTAGTTCTACATAGGGTTCCCGGGCTGCTCCCTCGGGCTCCTAGTTCTCCATAGGGTTCCCGGGCTGCTCCCTCGGGCTCCTAGTTCTCCATAGGGTCCTCGGGCTGCTCCCTCGGGCTCCTAGTTCTACATAGGGTCCCCGGGCTGCTCCCTAGGGCTCCTAGTTCTACATAGGGTCCCCGGGCTGCTCCCTCGGGCTGCTCCCTCGGGCTCCTAGTACGGTGGGGAAGGGCAAGGCGCCGGCTGCCCTGTCAGTCGCTGGCTGGGGGGCATGCCATCCCCCCCCTCCGGCCCTTAGCTTAGTAACCTGTGAACTGCCCAGTTCCCAAGGTGAGGGTGACCCCCTGAGCAGATGAGAGCTGATGTCCGAGGTTCAGGTTTCCCCTGCGATAAGCAGTCGGCTTCCCGAATGGTGTCCCCTCCCTCCTATTGTGCTGGCCTGCTCAGAGATCCTATCAGAGAAACGGGTAGCGCGTCCACGGCAGAGTGTCCCCACCTCAGACCCTAAGCGCCATGCAGGTAATAACATCGGAACATGACCCGGTTCCAGAAGGGGTTCTGCCTCCCCCGCCGCACCGGTCACCAGGGGCTGGAGCCAGCCCATTTTCAAGGCTGTCCCCATGGAGCTTATGGTCCGAGGTGGGGCCGTTCTATTCTGCTCCCGCCTCATGGTTATGGAGCAGCACACAGAGGTCACAGCTCGGCGACCTGCCCCCACACCTCGAATTCTGTGCAGGGAACTCCGGGCCTCACTCAGCCTTTTCTCTGCAGAATGTAATCAAAGCCCTTCTTCCTTAGTGAGATTTAGTTCACCTCTTTCTGGTGTATGACTGTGTGGTTTTAGTGTATTCACAAGGTTGTACAACCGTCACCACTATCTCATTCCAGAACATTCTCATCAACCCAAAAAGAAACCCTCTGCCCATTAGCGCTCAGTCCTATTCCTCCCTCTCCACCACCACCACCAGTGGCGGCCACCAGTGTCCCTCCTGTGTCTGTGGGTTTGCCTCTTCTTCGTGTTTTATATAAACAGAAGCACACATGGGGCTGTTTGTGTCTGGCCGTGTCACTGTCACTGAGCATGTACCCAAGGCCCATCCGTGTCGTAGCCTGTGTCAGTTGACAGACTTAAGAGCTTTTGGCCATTCTCAAATTTGAGAACACCCCACTACCTAATTTCCTCATCTGTGAAATAGAGGATTAGATGAGATATAGCACCCGCTGTCCAGCTGCAAAGAAACAGTGGGTCCTGCCTGGTTTCCCTCCGCGGCCGAGTGAGTCCCTGCCGGAAGGCGCGCTCCCAGCTGCACGCCTGCCCCGAGGGCTCCCCCAGGACCTAGCACACAGCCAGTGCTGGCGCTGGCGTGTCAGGGACGGCCTGCGTGGGCGCCAGGTCGGCTCCGGTGGCCACGCATGCTTTTCTCATCGGCAAGCCCTTAACAGTTTGATCTGGTTAGTTCTGAGAGGCAAAGAGGGCTTTTTCCTTCAAAATTAAGTGTTTTATTATCTCCTTGTTTCCAAAGGAGCATGCGTTCATTCCATGAGGTGCAGTGGGGGCCCAAAAGTCAGAGCGCCCCTACCCGTCAGCCCAGAGAGGGGCGCAGCTAGCCTGGGCCCAGGGCAGAAGGGGAAGCGTGTGTAGGGCCCTGTTTTGTGGGTTCCACCCAGACCTCCGGAAAGGTGCTTTCTCTTTTCTTTTGGGAAATTTTGCTCAGAAACAAGGAACAGTCACACCCTAGGGTGATTTTTTCACACCGTGCCATGTCGCAGTCACTGGGGGAGCTGTTTAAAAATACAGATTCCCAGATGTCACCCTGGACCCTGTGAATCAGTATCTCTGATGCTGGGGCCAGGCAGGTGCAGTGTGGAAACGGTGGTCACGTGATTCTGATGTACAGCCAGGAAGGAGGACCCCTCGTATGCCTTGTCCCTGGACCCCAGTCCTGGGGAGGGCGGCTGATGGCAGAGTGACTCCTAGCGGGAGACACCTGGTCCCACCGGGCTGGAGGAGCCCAACTCAGCTCTCTGGGAACGCTTCTTACTCTCCCCCTCAGTCAGGACCCTGCGGAACCCACAATCTCCCTGCTCCAGCTCTCTGGAGCCTCAGGACTGGGACTGTGGTGTTGGCCTGGTGTCACCCGGCACAGTGTATACAGCAGATGGTGCCTCAACGTTGATATTTATAACAATTCTGAAAGAGTTCCGGTGGCTGCCCAACCATATCCATCTTTTAAACACATTATTCCAAACCTTTATGTCTTCTACTTTTAAAACAATCACAGGAGAAACCATTTCATTAGACATTTCCTGTCATTTTTATAACGTAAGAATCAAGAATAACAAACGAGTGTTGTCTCAACATTTTCCAGTGAGTATAAGTACCTTGATTTTTTTCTCAAAAAAAAACACTGTTTCTTTCCTCTTTCCTTTAGAGACATGAACCAAGTCCTCGACGCCTATGAAAACAAGAAGCCGTTTTATCTGTACACGGGCAGGGGCCCGTCTTCCGAAGCCATGCATGTGGGTCACCTCATCCCGTTTATTTTCACAAAGTAAGTGTTGTGTTGTACAGCCTCTCGTGCTTTTATCAGCAATCCAGGAACAGTTGTCATAAACGACGTCTAGAACTGACTGGACAGTACTAGTTCGTGTCCGCGGCACAACCCGCATATTAGAGGGTCAGCGGTGCCTTTGTGTCTCTGTCTGTTTTCTGGTGTCCCCTTAGAGGGACACGCATGATGGAGAGAGTCCACACCCATGTGGCCGTAGGTCAGTTGTTGCTCCGAACCTTAATTTTCACATCTGCAAGGTGAAAAGTGTAATGCCTGCCTCGTGAAATCACTGTAAGGCCACATACAAATAAAGGATGTGGAACAGCTAACCGAGAGTTGACGTGCAGGACGCTCTAAGATAATAAACGGCATTTGCCCTTATTCAATTATCAGATTCACAGCATGCCGAGACGTGTGATTTTGCCTGGCCTGTGGCGGCACAGTGGATAAAGTGTCGACCTAGGATGCTAAGGTCGCCAGTTCGAAACCCCAGGCTTGCCTGGTCAAGGTGCATACGGGAAGCAATTACTACAAGTTGATGCTTCCTGCTCTTACCCCAATCTTCTCTCTCTCTCTCTCTCTGTCCTCTCTAAAATCAGTAAATAAATTCTTTAAAAAAAAATAAGAAAGCCTGACCAGGCGGTGGCGCAGTGGATAGAGTGTCGGACTGGGATGCAGAAGACCCAGTTTCGAGACCCCGAGGTCGCCAGCTTGAGCGCGGGCCCATCTGGCTTGAGCAAAAGGCTCGCCAGCTTGGACCCAAGGTCACTGGCTCCAGCAGGGGGTGGCTCGGTCTGCTGAAGGCCCACGGTCAAGGCACATGTGAGAAAGCAATCAATGAACAACTATAGTGTCTCAACGGCAACAAAAAACTAACGATTGATGCTTCTCACCTCTCTCCGTTCCTGTCTGTCCCTATCTGTCCCTCTCTCTGACTCTGTCTCTGTCCCTGGAAAAATAAAAAATAAAATAAAATAAGAAAGATACGTTGTTTTGTAGACAAAAGAAATTTTGACACAAGTTGTGAATAGGAACTGTGTTTTTAGCTGCCAAACAGCATTTTTCTGCAGGGAAATGTGATGTCAGCTTCCTCCCCTGCCTCGTAGGTGGCTGCAGGACGTGTTTAATGTGCCCTTGGTCATCCAGATGACAGACGACGAGAAGTACCTGTGGAAGGACCTGACCCTGGAGCAGGCCCACGGCTACGCTGTGGAGAACGCCAAGGACATCATTGCCTGTGGTTTCGACATCAACAAGACCTTTATCTTCTCTGACCTTGACTACATGGGGTAAGGAGAAAACGCTCGGCCACCTTCTCAACAAGTACACGCAGAGGCCACGCCCTCGTGACCACAGCTGAGTCTGAAACATCCCTGCTGCTCTCGGGCCCCACGAGTGTTTTCTTCACGTGTTCAGTGTTACAGCCTGGTTTAGCGGCTGCAGTTCTCGTGCTCAGCTGTGACAGAAGGGCTTCTGCACCGTAGTTTCTCTCCAGGGTGGTCAGTTCTGCCAAGTCAGGCGGCTCTTGTCTCGGCTCACAGAGAAGAGACTCAGTGGTCACACAGTTCCCTCGGGCTAGTTTGTTAAGTCAGCCCCACACCGGCCAAAATAGTTCTTTCTGAAAATCCTAGAATTGAAACGTCTGAAGTGTTAGAAATGACTACCTAGAACGTGTTAGAAAAGTATTCGAGTGTTAGTTTTTAAAATCACTTTTCTGGTGGTTTCCTTGGAAAGACACGATCTTAGAAGGAAGGGAGCTAGACCAGAGTTGAAGGGCTGAGCATCTGCTATGGTGGCCAGCAAGACCAGAGGGTCGGGCAGGTCACCTATAACGGGCCAGGTGAGGACACAGGAAGGGTGTGCCATGCCGCAGCAGTCAGGAGGGACGAGCACCTGTACGCGGGGCTTTAGGACGACTTGCTGAGACCCTCCCTGCAAAGTGCTCCGAGCAGAGCCTGGCACCCGGTGAGAGCTCAGTAAACACTTCTCCCCACACGAAACTCTGTCCCCCGATGGGCTGTGTGCGCTGATCTGGGACATGTTCCTTAAAGCTGGGGAGCATGGCGGGCAGCTGACCTCTCCAGAAGTAAACTGATACTCAGCCATCACCTGTGGGGTGCAGCTGGGTCCATCCCTCGCCACAGTGGCAAAGCCTCGTGTGTGGGCACTGCTGCAGCAAGGAAGGGGCCCAGCCTCCAGGAAAGGTCAAGGCCGTCCTGTTCAGAAATACTGCTCAGACGCCACAGAGCTGGGGTCCTGTTCTGTGTGAGGGTACTGCCCCTTCCTGTGTGGACTCCATCCTTAGCCTAGTTTCCTCCAGTAGCAGAATGGCTGCCCCCGACCCAGGCCTTCTGCCCACACCGCTCACATACAGAAGAAAGAGCACTGTTGTTAGGGATGGGGTCATCCTATCCCAGCAGCACGCTGCCCCCACGGAAGGGGCGGTGGTGGCAGACGCAAGGAGGGCCAGCTTCAGGTGTCTGTCCCAGCACTCTGTCTGGTAAGAAATCACAGTCTCCCACAGCACAGAACACAGTTTGTCTCAGCAGAAACGCCCCTGGGGGCTCCCAGATATGAAGCCCTACAGCACACTCAGCCCCTGACCCTGGCAGAGCTCCAATGCTTCCTATTGCCAGAGTCGAAATCTGGTTGTGTTCTGCCCTTGTTTGCTTGGTGCTTGTGTCTTGTGTCGATCTCACACTGGTTGCCACACGTGCCAGTCCACTTCAAAGGTGAAGGCATGTGTGCTTGGCCTGCTGCAGGTGCCTTTGCCTGCAGTGGTCGTGGGCGCCTCCTCCCTCCTCGGTCTGTGTCCCCACATAGTATCACCCGGGGGTTGCACCCTGTTGCTCTGCCTTTGGCAGAGAGCTCTGTGGGCCTAGGGCAGTGGTTCTCAAACGTTTTGAAGTCGTGGTGCATTTAAAATCCTACAAATAATTGTAGGCGCACTATATACAAATTTCTGAGAAATACGTTATAATAATTAAGTCAAATATTAAAAAATATATAGAAAGTCCAAGCATGCTTTTATGGTAATTAAACAAAATAAATACAACAAAATTATATTTATTCTGGCATCAAAAAACATTTTTATGTTACATTTTTTGAGTTATGTTTTTTAGAATTCATAATAAGAGGGGTTAAAAAATAAAAAGAAAAGTTATCTTTTTATGTATATAGATACATTCTTAGTAAGATTTAGTAAATTCGGCAGGTCCCGGCACAAATGTGTTAAGTTTTTTCATTCTTGTGTTTATGAGAAACATGAGCCTGATGCGTCCTAACGATCTCTTCAATGTTTGGGCATATATTTGAAAGGCAAACTCTCATTTCCTCATCAATACGTTGAAGAATTCCTCTCTTTTTACTCTTAACTGTGTTGAGTGCAGAAAACCCCCACCATACATATCATCTTAACTTGACACCAAACAAACAATAAAAGAAACTTGCCTCCAGTCTTTCCCGGGAACATGGGGGTAGTGTAAACAATCCGGCACCACAGCTTAACAGCCTTTTGCAACCTAATCAGGCAAGTGAGGTGGGGGGTTGGGCAGACTGTCAGCTTACAGCCAATTCCCCACATCTCTGTCCCCCAAAAATCTAAACTCCCAAAATCCTGTTGGTTTTTTGGTCCCCAACAGGCACATATTTCTCTGGAATATCATAGGGCGCACATGGAAATTTTCTAGGGCGCACACTTTGAGAACCACTGGCCTAGGGTCTGATTCTGATTTTCTCTGCAGCATGAGCCCAGGCTTCTACAGGAACGTGGTGAAGATTCAGAAGCACGTGACCTTCAACCAAGTGAAAGGCATTTTCGGCTTCACGGACAGTGACAGCATCGGTAAGGAACTGCCGCCTTCTGCGCCTGCCAGACCCATCAGAGCAGAGCGTGGAGGGCCTAGAACCGGGCCGCTGAGATGGTGGTGTCTGCACTTTGTCCCTGTGAATGGTAAAGGAAGTCTCCTCGGAACAGAAATTGCCAGTGTGAAGCCCTCGGCCACTGTCCTGGGCACGTGCAGTGTGTTTCAGGGTGCCGGCCCGCCCTCTCCTCGCCGTCCGTTTTAAGGCTCAGAAGAAAGTAGGAAGTGTGCAGACAGCTTCAGGGCTCTTGTGCTGCTCACCTGCGCACACTGAGGCCCCAAGTGCCGCGCTGGGGCACAGCCTGTCGAGGGTGACCCAGGCATCCCCCCTCTGCAGTCTCAGCAAATAGCAGCAGTGTTACCAGCCATCCCCCCCCCCACTGAAGTGTCCCGCACCAAGGTAGTAAACGTGAGGAACGACCCGAACCCCCAGGGGGCGGGGAAAGGTTGAGTGCTGGAGGGTATGGCTACAGCAGAGAACACAGTGAACAACAGCCTCGGTGAATGCTACAAAGTGCGAGAGGCAAGGGAGAAAATGCAGCAGCCTCGCAACCGAAATGCTCAAAATAGAGAAAAGAGATGAAGGGACCAGTTGGGTCTCCAGATTTCTCTCTTCTGCTTTTCTGTAGTTTTCAGATTATCTGTAGTGGTGATTGCTTTTCTAACGGTGAGAAAGCCTGGTTAGTTCATCCTCTCGTGGGCAAAGGGGTGATGGCCCGACGGGGGTGGGGCTCATGTCACAGCCCTGTGTCCTCCCTCGCAGGGAAGATCAGCTTTCCCGCCATCCAGGCTGCTCCCTCCTTCAGCAACTCCTTCCCGCAGATCTTTGGCGACAGGACAGATGTCCAGTGCCTCATCCCCTGTGCCATCGATCAGGTCAGGAGGCGGAGCCGGGTGTCACAGGCCTGGGCCGGCCGGGGAGGTGCCGTGCGCTGCGGGTGGGAGAGGCGGCTTGGAAGGACCTCGGGTGCAGTCAGTTCTGTAAGCGGCTGGACTCTGGGGGTGCTGTTCACCGGCTCAAAAGGGGTGCCTTCCTCCCAGGCGTCCTCAGAAGGCCCCTCTCTCCCCCCAGGATCCTTACTTCAGGATGACAAGGGACGTCGCCCCCAGGATCGGCTACCCTAAACCAGCACTGCTACACTCCACCTTCTTCCCCGCCCTGCAGGGGGCCCAGACCAAAATGAGTGCCAGCGACCCCAACTCCTCCATCTTCCTCACAGACACAGCCAAGCAGATCAAGACCAAGGTGAGCACTGCCCTGAGCAGGGGCACCTGTGTGAGCGGCCCACGTTGTCACTGTCGTGTGGGCTTCGCCACCCAGGGCCGCTGAAATCCAGGGTCCGTGATGGCCCTGCTCACTCGAGGCTGGCTGTCCCTGTTCCCAGGTAGCTGGTGAATTTGGTGAATTTGTTTTGTGGCCCTTCACTTAGGCAAAAGTTTGTTTTGTTTTGTGGTTTTTTTCCATCTTTTCTCATCAGCACTCTATTCTGGAAGCAAAGTCTTGACAATTTTTTTTAAGTTATACTTAAACCTAAAGGGAAAGTGTAGTGTATTTCTGAGCACGAGCTGTATTCCAGAGCCAGGCCGGGCACTTTGTTCACAGTTTCTCGTTTCAGTTATCACTGGGAGAGCGTGGTGTGTTCCTCTTAAAGGTGAGAAGGTCAGAGCTCAGAGGGAGAGACCGCCTTGGCCACATTTCCACCCAGGAAACAACAGGATGGTCCTGGCCCATGGGCGGCCCCCAGCAGCCTGGGGGCTGGTTACCCCCTTTCCTTGAGAGTTCTCACTCAGACCAGAACTACTGATGAGCATCTTTGCCGCGACAGCCCTGCCCGGCCCGGTGTGCCACGGGCGCTCAGTCCGCATTTGCCGGGCCCCAGAGAATCGTGAACTGGGAGTTAGTTGAAGCGTCCTCCTTCTCAGACCACACTTCTGTGTTTGGTGCTGACCTGCCAGCATGTGACAGTTCCCTTACTGCCCCGCTAAGCTGTTGACATTTTACTTGGAACCAAGTGTGTGTTTGCTGGGGGGATAGGGGTGTCGAGTGGATATTCAGCAGAAGGGACAGAAACTGTATTTGAAGCATGTAATGCTATGGTCTGAGTCACTGCTGGCCCTAGCCCTCTGGAAAGTCCCAGTCGGGCTCTGGTTGCGAGCAGAGAAACCCTCAATGTTGAAAGCTGCTTAGCTACGGCCCGACAGCCCCCATCAGAGCAGGGGGAAACACGCTTGCTTTCCTTCCCTTTCACTCCCTGGGACTTCCAGCGGCAGGGGTGGGGCAGCTCCTCTCCGGAGGCAGAGGAGGCATTTTGTTTTGCTTCTGAGACGTTTGAAGTCAGCCATGTTTGGCTCTGGGGCATTTTCATTCGCTTAGGGACCCACAGAAACCCAGAGGGTGGGTGAGCCTGAGCAGGAGGTCAGGCCCACACAGGTCGCCAGGGCCTCCAGGGTCCCCAGCGCTGTGGGTCAGGACAGGCACCTGCCACTCGCAAGAGGAACAGCAGGAGCCGTGTGGGACACAGCAGAGGCCTGCCCTGCGCCAACCTCTTTATTGTACCGCGTCCTCATGTCCACCCCGGAGACCACGTCCAGCATGTAGGCAGGGAAATCAGGGCTCGGGGCCCGGCAGCTGCCCCAAGGTCACCCCCTGGGAAGTATGGGACCAGGGCTGGCCCCCAGGTCCACCGCTGTCTGGTCCTGCCTCTTACCTGCTGTTGGTGCATGAGCTTGGCTGTCCGGTGTCATTTGTGACATGGGGCAGTTGTCCCCTTCACAGACGAGGCAGGGCTTCCATGAGATCACATATAAAAAATGTTTATGAACTGTTTAGCACTGCCCAAATTTAAGTTTACAGTTCAGAAAGTGAAAGTGAGTAGCTGAGCAACCCCTTTGTAGGGTGGCTGTCTGGGGGGGGGAGGCTCAGAGTTCATCCTGTCAGCCAGCCCCCTATAGGCAACCCTGGGAAGTGCAAGTCACCTCCTGTAGGACAAATGTTTGTGACACAGTTGACCATGTGGCCACCCCCTCGGGATTTCTGGTCTCAGGGCCCCTTAGTCCTGCCCCAGAGCCGGCCCAGCTCCAGACCAGTGGCCCATCCAGCCCTGGGTCTTGGGGCTTCTGCCAGCCCACTCAACCTTCCCGTCAGATTGCAAGTCCAGTGGCTCTTGGGGGCTGGATCAAGTCCCCCATTCCCTTGGCCAAGACAGCCGTATGTGGTGGCCTCCTGCTTCCTCCGACATGGAACCATGCTAGGTGCATCTCACCCACCTCCAGCATTCTGGATCCTAGCGGTCGGGGCCCCACCATACCTGCTCCCTCCCTACCCCACACCGTTTCCTGGTGCTGTCCTGTAAGTCAGGCCCCAGCGTCACTGAAGACCACCGAAGTCGCTCAGCAACCTGGGTCCTGGGAAGACTCTGCTTGGCTGCAGCACTCAGTGCCACAAGCAGCGGGTTCTGGGTAGTCTTGACCTCGCTTCCTTCACTACAGAGTGGAGAGAGTGACGCCGAGGTCACTGGGGATTCTGTGCCACCATCAGAGCAGAGGCCTGTCCAGGTGGCAGGAGGTCCCTCTGCATCCTGGAAAACGTGCAGCAGACACGCACTTCCTCATCCTCCTCTCGGACAGGAGCAGGGGGCTGCCCCGGCCCTTGGGTGGCTCCCCCTGGCAACCTGGGAGACGCCCTGGCTCAGGAGCGTCTTCCCTGAGGCCCAGCAAGGGAGTCTGCCGAGGAAGATGCCCACACGGGCGGAGGCTCCGGCAGACACATCATGCCTGCCTGAAAGCGTGCAGACCTCAGAGGAGCCCAGTACTCGCTAGTTTTCTCTTCTGCCTGTTTACTTGGAATTTTCCAGTTTCTGCAGTTTGCATATATTGGTTTTATTTTATGACTTGCTCCCTTTTTGGTAAGGGAAGGTGGCCTGCCCACCAGCCACCACCTCTCGCCAGCTCCCCTCTGTGCAGGGTCATGCCCTGCGTCTGGGGCGCTTCCTCTTTTCTGGGCAGAGCTCCGCCGGGCCCACTGCAGGTGGTCCTCCCTTACCTCACCTGTACCAGCATCCCTCTGCTGCTCCTGGACAGTCCCTGAGCGTTCAGTCAGTGACCTACCTGGCCTGGGGCCTCTGGGGGGACCTACTAAACATCTCCACTTAGAGTTTCCTGACTCTGCCCACCACATTCCCCGTTTTTAAAAATTAAAGTGACATTTGTACATAGCAGGCTTCTCAATTTCTCGTTGAAGGAACACTGAAGAAACTTTGTCTACATTTTTTGGCTTTTCTTCTCTTACCTATGGCCCTGATTTCTCCAAGATTCTCCTCCATGGTTCCTGAAACACATTTGTTAGATTATGAGTCTGCCTTTGGCTCCTGATAATGCGCGTGTTAGGTGGGCTCATCCTGCGGGCCTTCGCCTCCATGCTGTCCATCCAGATTTCCCTCCTGAGCTGTCTTCCTGTGCCAGTCATTCTCTTGCACCGTGGGGAAGGCAGCAAGCATCCAGGCTGGGAGTGACGGCACTGCCCATCCCTGGTCATCTCTGTTATTCTGAAGGTGATTTGTGCCTGTCCTCTTTCTGAAGCTCATTACCAGATAACTCTTTAGGACATTTCCCCCAAATTTCAGCTTTCCTGACTCTATTCTTGTCTCTGGGGAGCGGGGGAGTCGCAAAGTGAGTCCACCTTCCTTTCCCCGCTCCCTGCGGTGAGCCCCACTGAGGCTGGGACCCTGCTTGGCAGGGAGGAGCCTTGTGTGGGGCTCCCCCACTTCCGGCACGTGGCGCCGGCCGGAGCGCCAGGAGCAGCAGCGTTTCTGTGCCCCCGTGCTGCAGGTCAACAAGCATGCGTTTTCTGGAGGCAGAGACACCGTCGAGGAGCACAAGCAGTTTGGCGGCAACTGCGACGTGGACGTGTCCTTCATGTACCTGACCTTCTTCCTCGAGGACGATGACAAGCTGGAGCAGATCAGGAAGGTGAGGTGGGGGCCCGGGGCCTCGGCCCAGGACAGGAAAACGGAGTAAGGTAATGGCTTTGTAACCGCATGCCAAGAACCCTGAGGAACACACTCACACAGGGGAAAGGCAGGTTGCCACGTACTTAGCAGGTGCACACAAGGGGTTAACCCCGCCGTCATCACAGCAGCATGAGGGAGGACACCCCACCCCCTGCCAGATGTTTCCTGTCCCCCCAGAAGGCTAAGTGTTCCCGCAGGGCCTCTCTGGGAGCAGCTTGGCCTCCGGTTTTCCAGTCTGGAATCTCTCCCAAGGAGGGAACCCTGGTTAAGAAAGCGCCCCCATGCAGAGACGCCCACGTGGTAACAGCCGAAGTTCAGGACAGGCTGGGCAGCAGAGGCAGTGCTAACTAGGGACTGTCACAGGACCGACGCTGCGGGACCATCTGCCTACCGTGGTGATAAAAGGTTCCAAAGTGGAAATGCCGTGAGGTCACTGCGCTGAGAGAAAAATATCTAAGAATCCTCCGAAATGTTGGCGGTGGCCCTGCCCCGGGGCATGGGCTGGCCTTGCGGCTGCTCTGTGTTGGGTTCTTCGTTAAGCGTGTACCATGAGTACATGTTACATTTACAATCAGAAAATGAGGAAAATTCAGCAAAGGTTTTGTAGAAGCCAGTGAGGCGGCGGGGGGGGGGGGGGGGAGGGTGCTGGGGTGGCGCTGCTTGTTCCACGGCTTCCGCTCGGAGCTGGAGTCGGGGCAGGGAGGCCACATCCCCCTCGGTGCTGGGGCTGCGAGAAGGCAAGTCAGGGCCGAGTGTCCATCATTTCCAGAAAAAGGTAGTTTAAGACAGTGTATGTGTTCCAGCCGGCAGACTGGCACCGGTCTGCGGGCCAGGGCCAGTAAGTACAGGGCCCTGTTGTTCTGAGCACGGCCTGTGGGGGTGGAGCCAGTTCTCATGGGCCGTCTCCTTCCGCAGGATTACACCAGTGGGGACATGCTCACCGGCGAGCTCAAGAAGGAGCTCATCGAGGTCCTACAGCCTCTGATCGCCGAGCACCAGGCCCGGCGCAAGGAGGTCACGGACGAGATAGCCAAAGAGTTCATGACTCCCCGGAAGCTGTTCTACGACTTTCAGTAACACCCCATGTTACATCTGCACATAAAGAAACATAACTTATCAATAACCCCAGCCCACTGAATCACTGCTCCACTTAGGCTCTGGCCCACAGCACCTACTGGGCCTGTTTGTCAGTACTGTTCCTTCCTGTGAATGTCATCCCTTCTGTCTCCCCTGGACAAAGCCTTGTGAGCCCCGGCTGGGTAGTTCGGTTAGAGTGTCATCCTGATGGCTCCAGGGTTACAGGTTCAGTCCCTAGTCCCGGCACATACAGGAATCAACCAATGAATGCATGGATGACTGGAACAGCAAGCCAGTGTTTTTCTCTCTCCCTTCCTGTCTAAAATCAATAAATTTTAAAGAAACAACCCTGTGAGCTGCCTGGGTGCTGGGTGAGTCCCACCGGGTTGTCTCCCACAAGGCAGCCCCCCGGGACATGGGGCCTGGGGCATGGTCTGCGGGGGGCCTGTTCTGGCCCAGGGGAGGACTTGCATTTGAAAACCTCCTCCAGCTCCAAACGGACCCTTCGAGCCTGCTGGTAGCAGAGCCTGTCTAGTCTGCGCGTGCACACCGGGGATCCAGATGCTGGTATTCTAAAACTAAACAGCGCTCGGGAAAGTCGAGGTGGGGGAGTGCACAGAAGTATTTCAGCCCGTCTGCCCCACACCCAAAAAGAGCCGCGAGCTAGGAGCTGTGCAGCGCACTGGGCAGAGCCGCTGCCCTTAACACCGAGTGTCAGCCAGAGTGGCCACTTTCCAGTTCACTTACTCAACTCCAAGCTGCACATTTTCTAAGCATCGCACTCCCTTCCTGGAACCTACTGATGCTGTTCCCCCAATAGGCCTGCGCAAGAACCATGGCCCACTCTACTCCCGCCCTGCTGGGTACGGAGGGGCTCTGTTACCTTTGCAGACGCTTTTGTCTGGACACTTGACTGGCCTGGAGGTCAGCGCCCGGGTGGAGCAGTGTCCTGCCTGTGCCCCGGCAGGGGGGCGTGGCTAGCGAGCATGCAGCAGCCCCTGAGACCCGCGGGGGCTTGGCCCTGGGAGCTGGGCACTTGGGAAAGCAGGGTGATAGCCCAGGGAAAACCCTCTGTGAAGGCACAGGGCCCACCCCTCAGTGCACTGCCCGCAGGTCACATGGTGTAACTAAACCTCCTTAGGGCCTGCCTGGGTGGCTACGCTGTCTGGGGATTGAGCAGGGACAGAGGCCCGTTTCAGGCCCAGTGCTGTGCCAGCCGCCGCGCTGCGGGGCCCGTGGACGGCCGTGAGTCCACTGAGGTCTCAGCTGGGGATGTAAGTGGGGAGGCAGCACAGGCCGGGGAGCCCCGCAGCCTGAAGGCTCCCAGCAATCAGCTGCTCGGTGACCCGTGATCCGGCCCTCCCGGGTCAGTAATGCCTGCCAGGACTGCAGCAAGCGGGCACTCCAGTGGTCTTGTTGCCAAAAGCAGACTTAGGGTCGGCATTTTGATGGATTATTAAGACGTTTTATTAGCTGACACCCTTTTCCCAGCACCTGGCCAGAGCATCTTAGCTTCTTTAACTCTAGGCTGTGTGAGCATCCAGAAATACTGCAGGACTTCATTTACTCATCCCTTCCCTCAGCCCACACCCCCGGGCGCCTGCTAAGGGCCAGGCCCTGCCCTGAGCTAGATGTATTTCAGTCTGACACATGCTGCCCCTGGTAGCTCCCGGTCTCGGGTGCGGGGAGGGGAGGAGGGACCAGGCAGTGCACCAGGGCCCTGTGGCAGCCAAGCCACAGACACCAAAAGCAGCCTGGCGATCCGGCAGGGGGAGCTTCCTGGAGGAAGTGATATCTAAGGTGGGGAGTCAACCAGGCAGAGGAGGGAAAAGGGCATTCCTACAGAGCACAGGGTGTCAGGGAATGTTTGCTCAGCCATACTGGCGCAGGCCAGGACGAGAAGGTCCACCCATGAGTTCTGGGAATAGAAAAGTCTTCTGTAACAACGCAAGAGGTTCTGTCCAAAGGCACGGTCAAGGCCGCTGTCTGAGGGAGTGGGTGTAGTCAAGGCAGGTGTTGGCTGGATTCACCCGAGGGCCGCTGCAGTGGGGACCAGCAGGTTTGCCTAACCTGCCAGCGCTGATCCCCAGTGGCCGACAATGGCTCCTGGCCCTGGAAGGTGAATGGGGCCTGCTTTGTGGCTGTGAGCCAACCCAGCTTCCTCTCTGTTTCCTCACCTGGCATCAGGCTGTCGTGACAAGCTGTGTAAGGTGCCTGGCACCAAGCACTGTTCACGACACACCATGGCCAGATGGCTCACAGCCTAGAGTCTGGGCAGTGCCGGGACCGAGGAGCTCAGTGGAACTGGCCAGAACCCATCTTTGCTCAGAAAGGGGATGGATTTGAGATGGGGGTGGTGAGGAGAGCAGATGTTGTGCTGAATGCTATGGCAGGGCTCAGCCCACAGGCCAGGCCCCCGGTCCCAAAGGCTGAGGGAGCAGAGCCAGCCAGAGTGCTGGGTTGGGCCTCACTGTGCCTAGTCGCACGGTGGGAGCGCTGGTCACCCAGGTCTGGAGGGCTTGGCTTCTGAGGATGAGTCGAAGGCAGGGACACAGGTCACTAGACCACAGAGCAGCCACACTGAACATCTTCAGAAGTGTTTAATTGTAACAGTCCCACTCCGAGTCTACAGGCAGAGTGAGGGTGCATGACCCGCCCTCACCAGCCTGCCCCAGCGGCCAGCCAGCAGTGCACCTTCGAGCAGCCTGGGGGTGTGAGGGCAGCTGAGCTGCATCTAAGGGACAGTGGGTAAAGAGTGCCCTAAACAGCAATGGAGAATGGAGAGCTGAGTAGGGGCGGGGTAGGGGGCTGGCCAAGAGGACAGCTGAGTCAATGGTGCTGACGTGGACGCAGCGGTGCCCTGAAGACATGGGTGGTGGGGAGAGGCCACGGGGAGGCTGGAATGAACGACTGAGCATGTGCACCCACGACTCCACAAGACGATGTCCTCATTCAACAGGCCGCTCCTCCCTGGCTCATGTGAACCTCGGGCCAACCGCAGGCTGGTGACCTTCTCTGGTCTATAGCTGAGCAAGCCAAGCCCTGGCTGCAGCTGACTTTGCGGTGGCTTCCGACCCGGTGGAGACACTTCCTTTGCCTCCGCCAGCTACTACGACCCCCGTTAGCTGCTGGTGGAGCGACCACGGGGACGGTGGGAGCAGCTACTAGAGCAGGCCCCGGGCAAGCCGCAGTGCAGCCTCGTAGGCGACAAAGACCACCATGTTGACGGGGAAGGCGCGGCAGCAGTTGAGCATCAGCCCCTTGAAAAGGACCCGTGGCCCCTCCTCCCGCACACTGGTCACCACACAGTGCAGGAGGCCCCTGTAGCGCTGCTGGCCCTGCCCATCCGCCTGCAGGCGTGACTTGATCACGTCCATGGGGGTGGCCACGGCCCAGGCCAGGACACCTGCGCAGCCACCGGCCACCAGCACCCGCAAGACATCTGCAGGGGGGGGAACCGGCAGTGAGCACCTTGACCGGAAGCAGGTTCAGGCCCCAGAGGCGAGGGGGTGGGCACCCAGGGCAGGCCCAGCCGAAATGGAGTCAGTCCACCACCATCGCTCCTCCCAGGCCGCACCGAGCGGGTCTGTCCTGACCCTCGGTGCTGAGGGCAGTGCAGAGGTTGCCCGCCTTGGGAGGCACTGGGTGACAGTGAACCGCACGACTCAACTCCTGCCAGCTTCCAGGCCCCGGCCCCGCTCACCTGGCTGGCTGTGGCCGCTGGGGGTCAGCCACTCGCTGAGGACGGAGTAGGACAGGAAGTAGGTGGCGAAAGAGTGGCCGTCCCGGAGGAGCAGCGCCACACTGCCCTTGTAGAGGCCCTGCAGTCCCTCCTCACGGGCCACCGTGGCCAGGCAGTGCAGTGGCCCACGGTACTTGGGCCCTGGTGCTGCACTTACAGGGGGCGCCCCCGAGGGCCACGAGGCCGAGGATCTCCGCCTCTGCCGCGCCTGCGTCTGCAGACGGACCTTGGCCACCTCGGAAGGCGAGGTCAGGAACACCTGGAGCAGAATGCCGCAGTGGTAAGGAGGAGCCTGCACCGCCCACATGCCCCTGGCCGCGGCCTCCCCACGGTGACATCGGGGAACCTGGGCCCCCAAAGCTCCGGGCTGGCCAAGGGCCCCGTGGATCGGCGTTCTGAGTGGCTCTGCCCGCCCACACCAAAGCCGGTGCTCCTTCCGCCGCTCGCTTGGCCCGCACCGAGCCGGCCCGCACAGAGGTGTCAGGTAAATGCGACTCTGGGTCATGAAAGCACTTAACTACATAATTAATATATTAGTGACATAGTAATGTATTATTTAGTTAATCGAGTGCTCAACGTAAGAAAAATAAAACAATGTAAGTATTTAATAACGTTAATATGTAACATGACATTACAGTACTAATAATGTCGTTTGCCATTTCATCAGTGCTCATACCTGTCAGACTTTGTGCTGGGGTCTTTACACATGACCTCGCTTAATCCTCATTATGACGCCCCTCACTGATGAAGAGTCAGAGGTTTAGAGAGACTCCCTAGTATCCTCCAGTTCCCTTAGCTAACGAGTATCAGCTGGGTCCTCCCCTGCAGTCTCCCCGCCTCCATCCACTCTCTACCCTCACTGAGCGTTGGCGTCCCTGCCTTCTGGGCTTGGTGACCGACCTCTCAGGCCCTCCCAGCCTCCCCCAACTCCAGCGCTCCCGGGCCCCCCCTCACCCCGCCCCACTCACACGAACAAGGCCAGAAGTGAAACCTGAGAGGGTGATGTCGATCCTGGTGGGCTTGGCATCGGCACTGCCATACCGGAACCGGCAGATGTGTGTGAGGCAGTGGCGGTAGGTGCCGAAAGACAGGGACGAGACCAGGGACACCGTGCACACGGGCAGCGAGAGGCCCCTGTAGAAGCCCCATACCTGGTGGGCAGGGGGACAGGACCCAAGGGCCCAAGTCAGGCCAGGAGTCTGGCCCTCCCTGACTGTGGGACTTCAGGCAAGTTACTTACTGCCTAGGGCCTCAGTGTCCTGAGCTGTAAATGGGGATCATAACACTCAACTTGAAAGGTTGTGTTGAGGAGCTGAAGAGACAGAGGGCCAGGCTGGACCCAGGGCAGCTATTTGATGAGGAGGAGGGTGAATTAGCACGCTAGCACCAAGCCCCAACTTCACTGTGGAAAATGTCCCTGTGTCCCTCCTCTGGACAGGTCTCTGACCTAGACCCTGAGGACCTGACAACAAACACCCAGCAATGCTAGTGCCCAGTCTGAAGGGGACAGAAATGCAAACACATGTCCCCACCCCCAGAACCTCAAAGGCCCAAAGCACCACCTCCAGACCCTCTTCTGGGAGTAGGACCCCATTCTAAACACCTCCTGTGTGTCGGACACCCCAGCTCTGGGCCTCAGAGAAATCCAGGTGGTTGGTAGAGTTATTCCCACTGGGAAGGTGAGCAAACTGAGGCTCAGAAAGGGCTTGTTGGTGAGTGGCAGGCCTGGGGACCGAGGACAGGACATCCCCTGCCCAGTACCCTGGCCCCAGGCTTACCCGCTCTCGGCGATACGTGTCTCGGACGCAGTGCCAGATGCCTGTGTACTTGGGCTCCGTCTGGATCCTGACCTGTGGGAGAAGCAGGCTTCAGGAAGGGGTAACACCAGGCCTGGGGCAAGGTGAGCAGGCCCTGGGGGAGGGGAAGAGCCAACTCTTCGATTGTCCCAGCCATGCTAACAGAGCAGGGACAGTGAGGCCCACCTAAGAGGACACACCGGAGACCCAGGCTGAAGAAGAGGAACAGACCCGAGTATGGGAGGAGGGCTGGGTCTGATTAGCATGCTGAAAAGCTCCTCTGGCCATGGACAGGGGACGGGGGACGGGGCTCTGGGGCGGGTGGCAGGGCCTGACTATTACTGCACCTTCACTGTGTCCAGGGGGTAGCCCACAGCAACACCGCAGGTGCCTGCAAGGAAACCAGAGGACCAGGTGAGGCCAGCGGGGCCAGGGACAGTGGGGAACAGACCCACACTCCCCGTCTACTCTGTGTCTCGTCGACGGGGGACCGGATGAGGAAACGGAGGCTCAGAGTGACTCCTGACAAGCTGCCAGCCATTCCTCAGGTGCCCGGTTCTGAAAGCCAAGGACGCTTGTCGGCCTGCCCTCTGGCATCATGTGTTGAGAGACCTTCCGGTCTGACACGGGCTGGCCCTGTCCTTGGTCCAGACAGCGCTATGAAGGGTTTGGGGGGGAGGGGGGCATGGCGGAGACACAGCTCCAGCAAAGTCCAGGATGTGGGAGAGCCCGGTCACCCCAGGGTTACAGGAAGGGTTGCCTGGAACCACGAGTTTGTGGGGGACAGAACAGGATGCAAGGCTTCCTGGACCAGGGTCCTCCGTCCCCAGCAAAGAGGGCTGGGTGCCACCATCCTGTTTCTATCTCCTTTCCTGACACCACGGATGCAATATCCCAGCCCAGCACTGTCATGGGGGAGCCAGAGAGTAAGCAGGCAAGTCCCTGAGTAAGGGGGGTGTGGGGGACATCTGAGGACAATAATGCATGTGGGGGCTGGGCCCTATCTGCTCTGTATCTCAGGACTCCATAAATATGCATGAATGAAAGAACCAAGTGAATGAATGAATGAATAGAATAAAGCAAAAGATTGGCGGACTTGGGCCCTGAGCAGTTAGCTCAGTCGGTTAAAGCCTCGTCCAGAAACTACAAGGTTGCTGGTTCAATCCCTGGTCAGGGCACACACAGAAACAGCCCGATATTCCTGTCTCTCTTTCCCTGCCTCTCTAAAAAAAATAAAAATAAAAAAGACTGACTGACTTGGGTAGAATTACCCTCCTTGACTCTCACATATCAGCAAACTTCTACTCGTCCATGAAAGCCCACAGCACCACCTCCTCCCTGAAGCCCTCCCTCACCACTATACCCTGGGCTGCCTCTGAGACAGGAAGCATGTTGATCAGAGCCCTTGTCACATGGCTTTGCTGCCATTCCCACAGCATGCCATCTCTGCCTCCAACACGAAAGTCCCTCAAGGACAAGGCCCACATCTGGTCCTTGGGACCCAGAACCCTGCCCACCTGTGGCTCTGGAGGAAAGGCACAGGACTCAGGGGCCCTTCCTGGCTGTGTGATCTTGGGTAGGGCAAGCCCCCTCTCTGAGCCTCCTCCTTAGGGGGCTGATGTCACGGGCAGCAGCTGGGCTCAGGCCCTATGCGCAGCCTGAGCCTCAGCAAGCCCCCTGATGGGGGGGGGGGCAGGGCCCTGGTCTGCTGGCTCAGCACTGCCCCCCATGCCGTTCCCAGAAGTATGGGCCAGGAGGCCACTGCTGGTCCAGATGGGAAGCAAGGGCAAAGGTTCTCATCCCAAAAGAGCCCCCACAGCCTGCAGGGTGGACGGCAGGGAGGGGGGAGCCCTGCCCGAGCCTGTTTCCCAGAGGGCCGGTTATCCATCTGGGTCAGCCTTTCACAATGAGCCCTTTTCCCAGAAGTGAAAACAGTTCTTGGGCCCAGCGAGAGCAGGATGGCACCCAGCCGGCAGGTAGGTGGGGCTGAGGCTTGGCGGGGCCCTCCCCTCTTCTGCCCATGGCTGCTGGGCAGTGTTCAGTCCTCACTGCCCTCCCTCTCCCAAAGCCCCTGTCCTTTCCGCTGCTCAGCCAGCCCTCTCTGTGGGGGTCCCTCCCAGCCTGCAACCACCCTCTGCCCCCTGACCAGTCCATCCCACCCCTGGAACGACCCCTCAGCCTCCCAGCTGCACCCCCGAGGCTAGCACAGGCTGCCCCCTGCCACTCCACCTCTCCACCTGTCCCCAGCCCGACATTAAGGCCTGATCTCCCGGGAACCAGCTCTGTCCTCCCGGTACCTAACACCCATGGCCCACACCAGGTCCCGGCCACCTCGGCAGTGACTCCTCAAACCCCATGTCTGCCAGAGGCCGCCCCCCAGGCCAGAGAACAACACCCCAGTTCCTCCCAGGAGCAGCAGTCCCCTATGAAGCCCTGCGGTCCCTGTCTGTCACCTCCAATGGCTCCAGCAACAAAATCCATGGACAATGTGGGTGGTGAGTCAGGCCCTGGTATCCCCCTGTCCGAGGTCAGTCTGTTTCCACTGTCGCCACCAGCAAGGTCTTCACAGCTCCTGGTCAGCTCCTCTCTGACCTTAAATACTCGCACTGGAGGGCAAGGGACAGGGAGCAGGAGCCTGCTGACCAGTGCCCAGAAGGCAGAGGTCAATGCCCACTTGGACTCCCTCCCGCCCTCACCCCCAGTGCCCTCCAGACCCAGCTCCGGGGAAGTGTGGGAGAGGTCATGGGCGCTGCCACACTCTCTAGAATCATGAGCACTGTCTGCAGCACCTGCAGGCCTGGGCCCCAGACCAGGTACAGACACCTCCTGGGAGGTTCAGGGATGGGGCTCTGATGTCTCAGTCCCTGCAAGCCCCAGCTCCGGCCTCATGCATGTCCTTGGGTCTCCCTGACTCCCCTGGAATAGTTCCTGCCTGGGGAGCCCTCCGAGTCCCTCACTTACTCAACCACACTATCCAACCCGAGGTTGCACGGAGGCAAGGAAGGCCCAGGCCCAGTCCTCAAGGGTTCCGGTTGGTATGGAGGGTGTGGGGACGATGGGCCACTGCTGCCTGGCCCCGGGGAGCTGGCCAGTCCCTCCTGAAAGCAGCACAAGCAGCAGACACAGCCCGTTCTGTCCCACGCCCTCACACTGTCCCTGCTGTGTCCCCGTCTGTCTCTCCTGCTCGCGGGGCCCTGGCCCAGCCTGCCTCCACTCTCAGTCCCGAGCGCCCGGCACTGTGTGAGCACTGGCCGTCTGGCCTCTCCCCAAACCAGGACACTCGTGAAGGAGGGGGGGGGGCTGCTGCAGCCAGAGGCCGTCTCCATGGACTCGTCCCTGAAATCACTGCAGCCCAGGGGGACCCCGAGGCTCAGAGAGGTGTGAACTTGCCCACAGTGTCCCCTGACCGGAAACCTGGCAGGGCAGGGGACAGGGCAAGTGTTGACATGACAGGGTGCAGGCAGCCCTGTGGGTGGATCTGCGGCTGTCCCTGAACAGGCTGAGAGCTGACAGAGGGCAGCATCACTGGCAGCAGCCCAGCCGTTTGAGGGGGGACACAGGTTGCCTGTGGCAGCTGCCACGGCAGAGGGCAAAGGGCAGAATGTGGCTCGTCCAAGGCCAGTCCCAATTCCTGTCCAGACTCCTGTCTTAGATTTAAAGGTTTGTTGTATTTTTCTTGAGAGGGGGAATGGAATCATAACCCAGAGCAGTTGCTTCCTGTGTGCGCCTGGACCGGGCGACGGGCACGCTGCGGTTGCTTCCCGCGTGCGCCTGGACCCGGCGACGGGCACGCTGCGGTTGCTTCCCGCGTGCGCCTGGACCGGGCGACGGGCACGCTGCGGTTGCTTCCCACGTGAGCCTGGACCGGGCGACGGGCACGCTGCGGTTGCTTCCCGCGTGCGCCTGGACCCGGCGACGGGCACGCTGCGGTTGCTTCCCGCGTGCGCCTGGACCCGGCGACGGGCACGCTGCGGTTGCTTCCCGCGTGAGCCTGGACCCGGCGACGGGCACGCTGCGGTTGCTTCCCGCGTGAGCCTGGACCCGGCGACGGGCACGCTGCGGTTGCTTCCCGCGTGCGCCTGGACCCGGCGACGGGCTCGCTGCGGTTGCTTCCCGCGTGCGCCTGGACCCAGGCGATGGGCACGCTGCGGTTGCTTACCGCGTGCGCCTGGACCGGGCGACGGGCACGCTGCGGTTGCTTCCTGCGTGCGCCTTGACTGGGTGAGCCCGGGGTTTTCAACTGGTGACTCAGCATTCCAGGTCCACGCTTTATCCACTGCGCCACCACAGGTCAGGCTCCTGTCCCAGATTTTCGAGAGAAGCAGCTCAGTCTGGCTAAGAGCTAAGCTGCCTTTGTTTGAATCGTGGCTCTGTCACTTTTGCCAGCTCTGAAACTTTGGGCAAGCCCCTTGATCATTCTGTGCCCCCCATTTCTGCATCCATAAAATGAGGGTACTACCTGCCTCACCTCTGTGATCACTCAGGGAAAGCTCTGGGCAGGTCCCTGTGGAAGTAAGTGGCCTGCCAGATGCAAAGACTGCATTAATAGGAGCATAGGTTCTAGAAGGAAGGAGGTTACAGGTCTGTTATGAGCAGGGTGAATGTAGCTGGGGCTTGGGTTCAATTGAAGATGCTACACATGGAAGGCCAGTACCTTGCATGATGAGAGATCTTGAAGAGGGCTGTCTCACTGAAAGAACGGGGAACTGTTTAGTCTCATGTTTCCCGCAGAGCATCTAACATGGTAAATGCCACTCACCCCTGGCACCTGAGCAAGGAACCCAGAAATTGCCCTGGATACGTTCCCCCTGCTCCCCACATCCAGTGAGGCACCCCGTCCTGCAGTCAGACCTCTGAAGTTCCTGTTCAGATCCACTTTCACTATCCAGCCGACAGCTCCTGGCTGCACCATCTCTCCCCTTCCCCTCCCTTCCCCTCCCCTCAGGCAGCAAACACTGCAGGCCCACCACAAGCCATGTTCGGACACCAGCCCCAGCAAGAAACACAGACAAACGTCTCTGCCCCCTGGATCTTCTGCCCTGGGTGAGGAGAAGGACACCTACACAATCAATAAAAATACAGAGTCGCCCTGGCCAGATAGCTCATTTGGTTAGATCATCGTCCCGATATGCAAAGGTTGCTGGTTCAATCCCCACTCCCTAGTCAGGGCACATGCAGAAATAGGTCAGTGTTTCTGTCTGTCTGTCTGTCCCTTCCTTCCTCTCTCTCTCTCTCTCTCTCAAATCAATAAGTTTTTTAAAAACTTAAGTGTGTGTATATATATATATGGTGTGCCAGATGGTGGTAAGATCCAAGGAGAGACACAGAGTACACAGAGTAGGGAGGAGAGAGGAGACATTACGGGAGGCCGTGTTAAAAAGAGGCCGACCGCCTGACCAGGCGGCGGTGGTGCAGTGGATAAAGCGTCCGACTGGGATGCGGAAGACCCAGGTTTGAGACCCAAGCTCCCCAGCTTGAGTGCAGGCCCATCTGGCTTGAGCAAAAGCTCACCAACTTGGACCCAAGGTCGCTGGCTCCAGCAAGGGGTGGCTTGGTCTGTTGAAGGCCCACAGTCAAGGCACATGTGAGAAAGCAATCAATGAACAACTATGGTGTCGCAACGGCAACGAGAAACTAATGATTGATGCTTCTCACCTCTCTCCATTCCTGTCTGTCTGTCCCTATCTATCCCTCTCTCTGACTCTCTCTCTGTCCCTGTAAAACAAACAAAAACAAACAAACACAAAAAGAGGCCAACCAACAAGGTGACATTTGAGACAAGCATGTTTTCTGGGTCACTGCAGCCAAGTTTCACCTGCCCTTTGTCTCCCAAACGAACACACCCAAACTTTACCCTTCTCCAAAACAGAAAACAGGCCACCTTTCTGTTTAGACAGCACTGTAAAGGTCTAAATGTCTCTGCCCCCATCTGTAAGCTTCCGGAAGGCAGAATCATACCAGAGTGGTCCCTAAGCACACAGCACCGTGCACTGGGTGGCCACCGTGGGAAGGCTCGATGAATACATGCATGACAAAACAAGGCAGTGAACAGATCAATAGAGTCAGTGGATGAGTGGGTGGATGATAGATGGTCAGACAGATGGATGGACCTAGGGCCGAGTCAGCTGCTCACACGTGGCTTAACCTGACTCAGATGGCAGAGACGCCCTTTGCTGGGCAGGCTGGCGTCTTAGCCGGAGAGAGCCTCCCATGGTGTGGAGGGCATGATCAAGCTGGGTTTGGCTCCTGGCTCTGTCTGCCTCAGCCAGCTGTATGATCTGGTGTCAGTGTGTGACCTCAGTGAGCCTTGCATGGATGGCAGGAGACAGACAGAGCCCATGGTCACCTGCAGGAGCCACCCCTCCCAGGGGGCACAGTTATTATTATTAGCAGTTAGGCCTGCTGACAGTCTCTTCCGCCAACACCAGAGCCCCATCACGTTCAGCCCCACCCAGCCCGAGCAAGGAAGGCCCGGTCATCCTCTAGAGCCCTGATGGCGAACCTATGACACGTGTGTCAGCACTGACACGCATAGCCATTTTCGATGACACACGGCCACATACCAGAGAAGTATGGGGCCGCATAGCGAGAAGGACGTTTCATCCTTGGCTCCTGCACGGCCAGGCGCAGTGGCCGAGGATAAAACATTTGCTGTAGTGTAGACACCCTGTGCCGGAGGTCTGGAGGCCAAAACAGCAGAACTCCGGCACAGAGCGTCTAGTTCTGGGACTTCCGGTTAGGCCGTTTTCCTCCAAGTGACACACCACCCGAGTCATGCTTGGTTTTTTGGTGAATTTTGACACACCAAGCTCAAAAGATTGCCCATCACTGCTCTAGAGGGAGACAGACCTCACACAACTCAAGGCTGGACCAACACAAAGGGCTCTGGGTAGGGGCGCTGGCGCTGCTAGGGGCCATGCCAGCCCAGGTGCCATGAAGGAACTTGCATTTCACATTTTATAATGCTTCCTAAATGCATTTTCTCATTTTATAACAAAATAAATCACTATAAGTTATATATTTTTTCTTTTTGCAAGAGAGAGAAAGAAACAGACAGACAAGGATAGACAGACAGGATGGGAGAGAGATGAGAAGCATAACTAAGGAGTTGCGGCACCTTAGTTGTTCACTGATTACTTCTCATATGTGCCTTGACCGGGGGGCTACCGCAGACCCAGTGACCCCTTGTTCAAGCCAGTGACCTTGGGGTCATATCTATGATCCCACGCTCAAGCCAGATGAGTCCACACTCAAGCCAGTGGTGTCGGGGTTTTAAACCTGGGTCCTCAGTGTCCCAGGCCGATGCTCTATCCACTGTGCCACCGCCTGGTCAGGCTACAAGTTAATTTTTTAAAGCAGACAGAAGAGATGCAGCCAACGCAAAGTGAGAGCTGCACAGCCCAGGCCTGCGCCCTGTCTTCCAGGTCTCCCCAATATTTTGGCAATCTGCTTCTATTCCTTCTCAGTGTGTCTGGGACACCTTGCCACAGCAGCACTTAGGGACCCATGTCCTTCTCGGCACATCCCAGTGTGTGACTGCCCCTTTCTCCACCTGTCCCCACGCTCCCCTGGGGCCTGCCTGCTGTGTCGGTGACAAGCCTCTTAGCTCAGGACATGCCGTTCTCTGCCTTCTCCTGACTCCCACACCCACTCTCGCTTCCCCATGGTGCCAGCTCCAACTCACCTACCAACTCATGCAGGGTTCAGGCGAAGGCGCACTGCCCTCCTCTGGCCACTGCCCTCTGGCGGCTGCCCTCAGATGCCTCTTAACACTGACTGCTGGCCAGGGGCGCCCTGCTCATCCAGCCATCCCCCATGAGTGTAACAGTGGGATCCCCTGGAGAGGACACAGTCGGGCCAGCTCACACCAGGCCCCCGTGCCAGCCCAGGGCCGGCACAGAGGGTGGGCTTCATGAGGCCTGCGTGCTGCACGGACAACTGAATGCACAGCAAGTGTGCACTGTGTCTGAGACACTTGGCTGAGCTCCATCGGCCCAGCCCTCTTGTCCAGGCCTGACCCCAGCGAGGGACCACCCCTCGGGCCAGTCAGGGACGCCCCCAGGCAGAACCCTCTTAGTTTTATTTTTAGACCAGCAGCAGTCGCCTAGTATCTATTTATATCGCTGCCCTTCTTGGGTTTCTGGCCGTCTCCTCACGCAGAGCTGGCCTCCCTCTGGCTCGTGACCCACTCCGGGCCCCGTGGGTTTGGAATGGCACTGAGGACATGGGAACAAGGCCCACGGTGCACCTGGACAGGTAGCCCTAGGGAAACAGAATGTTTCTAGCCGAATGAAGAAGCAAGAAACTGATCCAGCGTGGCGGCAACTTTGGGGCTGAATTCATCAGAGAGAAGTGAAGTCAAAGACCTCTGGCCTGACCTGTGGTGGCGCAGTGGATAAAGCGTCAACCTGGAACACTGAGGTCACCAGTTCAAAACCCTGCACTGGTCTGGTCAAGGCACATATGGGAGTTGATGCTTCCAGCTCCTCCCTCCTTTCTCTCTTTCTCTCTCTTTCTCTCTCTCTCTCTCTCTCTCTCACTCTGTGTCTCCTCTCTAAAATGAATAAATAAAAGAAAAAAGAAAAAAGAAAGACCTCTGGGTACCGGGGGCCAAGGAGATACTGGGACAGGGGTGTGCTGACCCCAGGTGGTCCCAGGGCCTCCATCATGGAGGCTCAGACTTTCTCAGTGGAAAGGCCATGCCCCTCCAGGGTGGACTGGACAGGAAGCCACAGAGACACATGCACAGCAAACGAGTTTTCCCCGGGAGAGAGAGGCGTGTTGGCAGGGCCAGCTCAGGTGCAGGCGCAGGCCCAGCCACCCACCAGCAGCTGGTCCCCAGCCCCTCACCGCAAAGCCACCCACCTGCTCATTGCGGCATCTTCAGTAGCCTTTAGGGGAACTTTCAGTGAGGAATTGTTCCTCACTGGTCCAGACAATTGAATATGCCCTTAGGAAAACCTTCAGTACCTCAGCTGATGCATTAGATTAATTAACTCTCTTTCACGGAGGCGGAAGGTGCTGTGCAATACTATAGAAATGAACTCTTCTGTTCCCTGCGAAGATGTTGACAGTCAAAGGCGGAGAGCCAGAGTGTCTTGCTCTAGAACAGCAGGACCCTGCCCGCCCATACAGTGTCCCTTGCACAGCCTAACTCTCTGGTCCAAACAGCTAGTCTTTGGCCCAACCGTCCGCCCCCTCCGCACCCCCTCTCACCTGTGGCACCCTGAGTGTCAGCCTTGCCCCCGGGCCAAACAGCCTCCTTCATTAAATTCAGCAGGTTGCAGGGTGGGCAGAACAGAGGAAGTCTTCTTTTCCTGTTGGTGTTTCTGGTGTTTCCACACCAAACCTGTCTGGTGGAAGAGATTATACAGGCTGCATAAACTAACAAGTGCACCCCACACCTCAGTCACCTGGCTTGACGCCTGGTCCCCCGGTGCTACTCCCTTCCCACTCGCTGTGATCCTGCTGCTCTGCCTTGGACCCCTTCTGCCCCTTAAAGGCTGGACTCTGAGAAGAGCCTGGCAGGAGGCCGTCCCCTGGGGGGGGGGGGGTCTGGGGCTATCAGGAACACGAGGAGTTGGACCAAGCACATTCTGTGCTGTAATTTTATCCTCAGGATATGAAACGGAACAGACAGAACCCTCACTGACATAATGCAGGCTGGGAGACTTGGCATTGACTTTGTTCTTTTCTATCTGGTCTCTCCCTAACTGCCAGGGAGCCCCTGGCGGTCAGAGAAGAGAGTCCGCCTTGTTCCCACACCTGGCACAGACCCGTGCCATCACTGCCTGGGTACCGCCTGAGTGAATGGCTCTCCGACAGCGCAGCAACAAGTCCTGTTTGGGCGGAGGCTTCAAAGAGAAGCATGGTTTTTTGGTTTAGCACTCAGGTGATTCCATCTTCTCCCAGTGCCTGTCTCCACTCCTTCCTCCCTGCCCCGGAGGCTACCCTACACTGTTCCCTACAGACTGGACCTTTGTCCCCAGACCCAAGCAGCCCCAGCCTGAATGAACACTGGCTCCCTGCAAACCAGCCCCACCTCTAAGTTCTCAAGCGGGAGCCCTGCAGGGTCTCACTGCCGCCTGCACCAGATCCCTCACCTGGGTCCCGGCAGGGGTGGCTAAACGTGGCAACCCTCCAAGGAGCCTCCTGAAGATCAACAACTGAGTGCTGACTGTGTCCAGGGGGCTGAACCCCTTCTTATGGGCCCCCAGGGAGTGAGGACTGTCTGACAGAGGGGCAGAGGTGTCCTGGCCACCATAACCAGAGGGCACCTTCCGCCTGAAAGACAACACAGGCAGCTCCAGACAATACAACAGAACTTACTGCAGGGTAACTGACTTACAGGACGATGGGTCGGAGCAGAACAGACCACCTGACGGTTCTGCACAGATTATTCTTGGCTACCAGACCCCTATCACACCACTGTCTTTACAGTATAACCTGGATACTAACCACCGACCAGGCAGAGAGACAAAGAATGCAGTAATGCAGGGGCCCTGCCTCCTGGTGGCCTTGTGACAGATGATTGCTTGTCATTGACACTATTACCAGTTTGACATTTATACTGGGTTGTCATGCCGTCCAGCTGTTACAAATATCCATGGCTACAATTTTAAGGCACTCGGATAATCAACTAGAAGGCTTTGATACCCTTGCTAAAGACCATGAGGCTGGTCAGAGGTCACAGCATGAAACTTAACTCGGGGACGCAGAGATGCGGTTGGTTTTGTCCACATCTATGTCTGTACCAGGGGTCGTGCAACCTGCCCAAGCTAGCACAAAAGGCACATGCATTGTTCAACTGTCCCATAATAATTTCACTTACAGCCCTGTGAAGGTACTCAAGTCCCTCTCAAACCTCCAAAACGAGGGATGGATACTGTAGGCTGCTGTGTTTAAGGTCCTGAGGCCAGGTCAACCCAGGAATACCCCTTCCTAGAGTGAGTCACCTGGATAAACGTTGTCCAGTTTAATCATCATGGTCTCGGAGGCCTCTAACCATCCAAGTATCCCCACAGTCAAGTCCTGCCCTGTTTCAGGTCAGTGCTTCCTCTGAAGCCCCATGCTACTGCTTTTCTGGCTTATTAGCCACTCCTCCCCCCTCAGCTCCCCCTGCTTCCTTGACCATGGGGCTGGGTCAGAGAAGCTGGGGATATTCAAACCGGGGCCTCCAGACCTCTAATTCAGGACCCACCAACCATCACGAGCACTGGACTAGAAATCAGCAGACCTGGGTTTGGGTCTCTTCTTAAATGACTGTTCAATTTAGATTCTTAGAAGAATGCAAGGAAACCACACTGATGGTCGGCTTCCCAGTGACCTCTGTATCACTATGGCTCACTGCTTACATATGCCGGACAGATCCCCTAATACCAAGTATAGATAGATCATCTGTGTTGGTCAAAATAAGTTTGTAAATATGATATATATGTTTGCTCGCTTATAGTTTGCATTGGGTGTGGGAGACAGGCTGTAAGCCAGCAAAGTCATTATAGCCTAAGGCTTAGTTTTGTTTGTTGGTTTTATTTTTTAAAGGCTTCTTTATTTTATTTATTTATTTATTCATTTTAGCGGAAAGGGAGAGAGAGAGAGAGAGTGAGAGAGAGAGAAGGGGGGGAGGAGCAGGAAGCTTCAACTCCCATATGTGCCTTGACCGGGCAAGCCCAGGGTTTTGAACCGGCAACCTCAGCATTCCAGGTCGACGCTTTATCCACTGCGCCACCACAGGTCAGGCCCCTAAGGCTTAGTTTTAAGACTAAGCTTTTCCCCACACCCTTGACTGTTGCATGATGTAGGGTGGTGTACTCTTATGAGGAATCCCATTATACCTCAGATAAGAGACTTTGTATCAGAGACTTCCTTGTTTGTATATTGGATTAAAGGTTTTCATTTCTACACTATAAAATGAGGCAGAGGAACCCATGCTGGAGGAGAGCAGAGAAAGGCCACGTGGAGGAGAGAAGAAGCAGCCAAGATGGCGGAGTGCTGAAGAAGCCAGTTTGTGCAGAGGAGAGGGGGAACAGTGGTGAATAAGGCTGGTGAGCTAAAAACCTTTGATTCTAGGAAACTCAGGTAAGTCAGTGGCTTTGGGAGCCCTGAATGGAAAGGGAAGTGTTTTCCCACTGTATTTCTTGCCGGGTGCAAGCTAGGATTAAAGCTAATGGCCCACCAGTTCTTGCCTCTGTTGTTTTATTACTGTCTGTCCAAATCAAATGTGAACCTGCATGGGCCAAGTGGCTGTGATGGTGGTTGTGGCTACTGGCTTTACAAGATGAAAACCTGTTTATGAGATACAGCCATTGTAACCTCCATCCTGATATCTGAACCAGTAAAATGAGAGTAAATGAGCTGTGTCCTACCCCTGGCTGGGTGGCTTGGTTGGTTAGTGTCACACTGATACATAAAGGTTGTGGGTTCCATCTCTGATCTGGGCACATACAGGAGCAGATCGATGTTTCTGTCTGTCTCTTTCCCTTTCTAAAATTCAAAAAAATAAAAATAAAAACAACTGTGAGGTCCACAGTCCACCATCCAGAAACTCTGCAGGGCGGTCCTGACCGCAGGCAGGTGAAGGAAATTGCCCCCCCCCCCAGCCCCACCCGACTTGGCTGTCATTTGACTCTTACTGTGAAGCTAGAGAGCTCCCAGCTAAGATGGGCCACAGCTGGACAGTCTGGACTTCTTCAGGCGGTGGGAAAGGAGAACCGGGGGTAAGTCGCTGACCGGGACAGTCCTCAGGAACCATGGAGTGGTACCAATGTCAGGGACTCTCTGTGGGTAACCGCTGCGGATTCTGTTCCTACTTACCCCCTCCTACCGCCCAACTCCCCGCGGCGACCGGAGCCAGGGAGCCACTCCCGGAGCCGCAGTCCGACTCCCAACCGCTATGCCCCATCTCGTCCTGGCGGTTCGGGAGGGGCGCGCTGCGAGCTGGCCAGTTCTGCCCCGCAGCTCTCGCCCTGTCCAGGGACTTCCCCGGCTCCCCAGCCTTCCGCTGCTCCCGCAGTCCACCGGCAGGTGCGCTACTCTGAGGGCCTGGACGCGCCCCTTGCCCCGTTTCTTTTTCAGGCTCGCTCTCCACCGCCCGAAACGCCGGAGCGCTCAGACCCCGGGACCCCGCACGGCCAGAGCCCCAGGCGCACCGCACAGCGGGCGCGCGGGTGGGAGGGCGAAGGCTCCCCGAAGGGGCGCTTCGCCGCGGGAAGAGTATCACAACGCGTTGTGCACTAGCACGCAGGCCTGGAGGGTCCGGCGCTCCACGTCCGTTATCGCGGCAGTGTCCCCATTATAGAGGCGAGGACGCTAAGGTTGGGTGGCTGAGTCGCGATCTGAACCCAGGTCTCAAGTTCCCGGGCTCAGTCCGGAGCGAGCGCACCCCACGCCCCGCCCAGCTGATACGCATCGCTTATGCACAGGCCGGGAGGTTCCCAGGCCTCGCAGGCCATGATCAGGGGTGGGCTCCCGGACCCGACCCGGCGGGCCGGCTTCCGCGAACACCGCGAGTCTCCTGCCCAAGCCGCGCGCGGGCGGGCTCACGAAGCACACTCTTTGTCTGCAGCGCCTCTACGCCTCCCTCGCCCGCCCCCCCCCCCACGTTCCCTTGAGCCCCGCCTACTCCTGGCACGCGTAGCCAATGAGACGTGGCGGCGGCGCGCAGGTCCCGGGGCGTTGTCCGCGCCTCGCCGGTCCATTGGCTGCGCTCTGCGCCCCGCCCGAGCCCACCGGCCGGCCCGAGGGGCGGGGCGCGCGGAGAAATGAGGGACCACTGGCGGCCGGCGGACCGCCTCGAAGGCTCGCGACCCGGCCAGCGAGTAACCTGCGCCGGACCAGGAGTCGCGCGCTGAGCCGCCGCCACTGCTGCCCTCCGCGCCCGGTGTGATCCGGAGTTCGTACCCGGAGGCGGCGACCAGACCGAACCCCAACCCAGCGTCCCGGGAGGCTCCCAACGGCGACTAGCCCGGCGAAGGGTCGGAGAAGGAGAAGGACGTGGAGGAAGGACGCCCAGACTTGCAATGGCGCTCGACTTCCTGGCTGGATGCGCTGGGGGTAAGGAGGCGGGCGGGGTGCGCGCGGGCCGGGTACGCTGCGCGCCCGAGTCTCGGGGGCTGAAGGCAGGCCTCCTGGGTAGGGAGGGGGCCGACTCACCTGCGAGCGCTCGGCCCAGCGGCGTGTCCTCGGGCCGGGGCTTCCTCTTCTGCAACTGGGGGTAACAAAGCTCTCGTCTCACCGGGCTATCGTGAGCGTGGATCGACCCCAGGCCTGAGCGCGCCTAGCGCACTGTCCAGGAGGGCAAGGATTTTTTAAGTCCTCTGGGGCAGTTTCGGACGGGAGGCCTGGGACCCCGGGCGGCACCGTGACTTGGCGGAGACGGGGACAGCCAGGAGGGTGTCCCGTCCCCGGTCCCGGGGCCGCTCTCTCAGAGGTTCGGAGCGAGCGCCTCTTCCTCGCTTCCTCACTCATCCGCATCCCTCCTGGAGCAGGTCCGCTCCCTGGGCCGGAGAAGTGTGAGGCTGGTACCTGCTCTCCCCACACCCCACCCCTCTGCAGCCTCCTGGGCGGAGGTGGGCGCAATGTACCGTTGTGTCCGGAGCCCGTGCGTCCACGCACGCATCGGCACGCAGCCCCCTCCCTTTGTCTACCAGTGAACTGCTGTTGGGGGCACTCTATCCGAGTGGTAGAGTGAACCTGAACACGCCCCGTGGGCTAGCCCTGGGATTCACGCAGACATGTCACCAGCGTGGGATTCCTTCACGGAGGCCGGGCCTTGGCGCTGGGGTCCACTTCTGTTTCCCGTGGAGGACCCGAGCCAGTGTGCATTCCTGGCTCCACTGCGGCCCCACCTTGGGCGTGGCGCGGTGTTTACTGTTTGCCCTTGAGTTTCTCTGCTTTTACTTGTAGAGTTAATTTATTCAACAGGTATTATTGGGAGCCGGATTTAGCAAATCAGGAATTTGGCGATGAGTTCACAGATGTGGCAGGCCCAGCCTCCTGGGTAGAGAGGGCTGGCTGGGTGTCCCAAGTCCAGCCTAGCTCTGACCTCGGGAGCTTCTCTCCTCCAGCACCTGCCAGTAGTGGGTGCCCTGGAGGAAAAGGATTGGCCACTTTCATTGGCCTTAAGCTGTGGGCTGAGAGGAAGCTAAATGAAGGGGAAGTGCCAGGGAGTGAGGTGTGGGAAGGGATTCAAGAATTTCCCAGACTGTTACCCAATCAGGCCGCAGGAAACTAAAGGCTGGAGCCTACAAAGGGGGGTGAAAACCCCAGAGTTTTCAGTAAATCAGTGGAGCATTTCTCACAAGCCCAGGCACCAGAGGAGACAGGAAGGCGAGGGAGGGTCAGTTCTGCAGCTCCAGCTCTGAGCTCCCCTACACTCCTCTGGTCACCACTCCCTTACCCTCGTCTGCCACCCCTCCTGGGCCCCTGCTTGCCTCTACCACTACACCCGGTGGTGGCTCTGGAGGGTGGAGTCTGTTCCAGGGCTAGCACCCCTTTCCAACTTGGGGAATGTGGGTTCTCTCCCCGGCGGGGCAGGATTCCCTCTGTTTTTCCGAAGATGTCCCCGAGAGCTTGGGGTTTGGGGTAGGAATCCTCATCCTAAGACCAGACCTGCTTAAAGACCTGTCCCCGAGACATAATCAGTCACTCTGGACTCCTGCTGGAATGCCTGTCAGCCCATCTTCACCAGGCCCACCTGGGACAGATTCTCTCTAAGCCCTAGGTCCAACCTGCCAAGCTGCATGTGGACCCTACCTACTTCCCTGCTGCGTGAGTTGAGGCCTGAGCCCCCCCACCGGGGGGGTGAGGATGGGAGTGGCTGCCGGAAGTGGCAGAGGGTCAGTAGTCTCCACTTCCTTGGGACCCTCTCCTGGTCTTAACTGACTCAGGAGAAACCCAGGCCCTGAGAAGTGAAGGGCCTAGAACGGAATCATCCTACATGCCCCTGCAAGAGAGCGGGCAGGGCTCTGTCTCCCCTTCAGCCCACAGGACAGTGGTCTGATTGTATCCCAGCCCACCTTTGGCCCCCTTGGCATGGCAGAGCCCTAGCAGGGAGACTGTCCAGAAACCGAGCACAGGTAACCCCACCCCTCCAACCTGGGAGCCTGGGCCCCCAGGGGCCCCTGTCTGGTTCCTTTGGGCTTGGGCTCCTCAGTGGCCTTGGAAAGGTTTCCAAGTGTGGGGAGGATAGCACCCATGTTGATTGTTTGAGGGTAAGTCACCTGTTCAGCTTGTCCTTAGAGAGGCGGGGCAGGGTCTTGATTGACAGCAACCTGTTCAGCTTGTCCTTAGAGAGGCGGGGCAGAGTCTTGATTGACAGCAACCTGGAGGCTCACTTGGTGGAAGGCTAAGAATGCCTGTCTCCTGTCCCCCACAAGGGCATCAACACCGCACCAGGTCTTCTGCCCACTTAGACCCTGGGCTCTGGATGGGGGTCTTCCTGCTGGGGGCATGGGTAGGAGGGGGTGCAGAGAGGAGTTTATTGTGGTGGGGGCAGGGACAGATATATCCCTTCCGGCACTTCTGCTGCCAGATGCCTCTAGGATAAGGTGACCAGAGGTCCTGGGTTTGGCAGGACAGTCCCGATTTTTAACAATTTGTCCCACGGCGTTTTAAAAAAGTCCCGATTTTTGGAAAGAATGCACAAATAGCTAGGGAACGGCGGGGGAACGGGAAGGGAATATACGGTGGTCCACACTGCCCCGCGCTCGCACGGAAACAAAACTTCAGGCGGGATGTGTACCTGCTGGGGCTGCGGCTGTCAACAAGTCCCCTAACTACCAATAGGCCCGTGTCCTGGACGCCGCGAGGGGCTCCGGGTTCCAGGAGGCGCAAGGCGCTCGGTTGGGGTGGGGGTAGGGGGTGAGGGTTGGGGGGGCGGGGGGGCTGGACGCAGGGAGCGCGGCCACCGCAAGGATGAGCCCAGGGGGGAGCGTGCGTTACTGCACAGGCGGCGCTGCCCTGCCTGCTCAGGTCGCTTGTGCAGCTCCCGCATGGGTTTTGGGACTGTGTAACCTGATCCCTCTGACTCACTCAGTTTCCCATATAGTAGTATCTCCGAAAATGATCTTTTTAATGAGGTATCATTATTTTATTTATTTATTTTACAGGGACAGAGAGAGTCAGTGAGGGGGACAGATAGGGACAGACAGACAGGAACGAAGAGAGGTGAGAAGCACCAATCATTAGTTTTTCGTTGCCATTGCGACACCATAGTTGTTCATTGATTGCTTTCTCACATGTGCCTTGACCGCGGGCCTTCAGCAGACCGAGCCACCCCTTGCTGGAGCCAGTGACCTTGGGTCCAAGCTGGCGAGTTTTTTGCTCAAGCCGGATGGGCCCGCGCTCAAGCTGGTGACCTCGGGGTTTCGAACCTGGGTCTTCGGCATCCCAGTCCAACACTCTATCCACTGTGCCACAGCCTGGTCAGGCACATAATTTTTTTAATGTATTATATTTGTAAATTGTACTTATGTTGAAATTTTAAAAAATATATATTACAATACTATTTTTGCATTCTATGAAAATTTTTGATTCATATAGACCAAATTTTTAATCAAGAACCCCTCCCTACCTCCCCACCCCCCCATCAATGGTGTCCCGCTTTACCAATTTTTTTTATTATTATTCATTTTAGAGAGGAGACACAGAGTGAGAGAGAGAGAGAAAGGGGGGAGGAGCTGGAAGCATCAACTCCCATGTGTGCCTTGACCAGACCAGTGCAGGGTTTTGAACTGGCGACCTCAGTGTTCCCAGGTTGACGCTTTATCCACTGTGCCACCACGGGTCAGGCGCGCTTTACCAATTTTAAAATCTGGTCACCTTACTCTAGGACTGTGGTTCCCCTCTGTGCCCAGGACACGGTCATGTGATGGGATGTGCCCCAGAGAGTCCAGCTTATGTAGGGCAGTGGGCACTGGCTTTGGAGTTGGGGGACAGAGTCCACTTCTGCTGCTGCAGCTGTGGCCTCAGGGTCCTCTCAGGCCTGGTGGGACCTCCCTGCTCTCAGGTGACTGAGGTTAAGAGGATAAGGCCTTGGGGGATTGGAGGCCCTGGTGGAGATAGGCCCTCCACCCACTCTGCCTGCTGGGTGTCTGAGGGGGACCCTGCCCTTGCCTGAGGAAACCAGCCTGGGAAGATAGTGGGAATGCAAATATGTGTACTTGGAGCCCTTGCTGGCTCCTAGCCTGGGGCCTCCCAACAGCCAATTGCTGGTGGGAGTGGCTCTGGCCCCTCCCTGAGGCAGGCCTGCCTGCCACAGGAAAGGGCCTACAACAAACACTTCTAGTCTGTGCTTCCCTGAGTCGCACAGCTGGTCTGGCTGCAGGGGTTTGGTGGGCTGGAGGGGCTGCAGCCAGAGGGAGAAGGCAGGCAGCAGGTGTTAGGTTTCTGAAACCCTCCCAAATCCAGTTACAGTCCAAGAAGAGAGGTTCTCTAGTGGTTCTTAACCTTTTTTGAGGTACCGAACCCACCAGTTTCATATGCGCATTCACCAAACCCTTGTTTAGTGATAAATAAAATATGATTTATTTTTCCAAATTTAAGACATAGGTATATGTTTTTTTACTGGCGCACAAAATGAGCCGTGCATGAACATCACCTTGCTCAAAGAACAAAACCAACAAAGTGCATGAACTCACAACAAATTACGGTATTACTTTATTCTGGCCTCTGCGGCAGAGGCTTCTCCAAACCCCTAGGTTTTGATAGAACCCAGGTTAAGAACCACTGTTCTAGAAGTAGAATTTTCCAATTTAAACCATGAAATGGAAAAGAAAGATCTCAAACTATAGAAACAAAGTGTTACTGCCCTGGCCGGTTGGCTCAGCGGTAGAGCGTCGGCCTGGTGTGTGGATGTCCCACATTCGATTCCCGGCCAGGGAACACAGGAGAAGCGCCCATCTGCATCTCCGCCCTTCTCTCTACTTTCTATCTCTCTCTTTCCCTCCTGCAGCCAAGGCTCCATTGGAGCAAAGTTGGCCCCGGGCACTGAGATTGGCTCCATGGCCTCCGCCTCAGGCGTTAGAATGGCTCTGATTCCAGCGGAGCAAGGCCCCAGAGGGGCTAAGCATCGCCCCCTGGTGGGCATGCCAGGTGGTTCCTGGTTGGGCGCATACGGAAGTCTCTCTGTCTACCCCTGCTCCTCACTTCGGAGAAATACAAAAAAAAAAAAAAAGAAACAAAGTGTTACTATAGATGGCCCAACCTGTGGTGACACAGTAGATAAAGCATTTACCTGGAATGCCAAGGTCGCTGGTTCGAAGCCCCCGGAAGAAGCAAGCAATTATGAATTGATACTTCCCGCTCCTCCCCCCACCTTTCTTTCTTTCTCTCTCCTCTCTCTAAAATCAATAAATAAAATCTTAAAAAAAGAAACAAAGTGTGTCTCTTGAGACCAGAAACACAGATTTCAAAGGCTTAAGTGAGTCTACAGAATGACAGGGCTGGTGGAATGCCAGGTAGGGTTGTTTTGAAGAAAAAAGACACACCCATGGTGTCTCCTTTGGCATTCCTGAAGTCTTACAGATAAAATCTTGAGGCTTCATGTCAGAATTGACACAGGAGAAGAAGCACACTGGGGGCAGAGTTCTCTTCTGTCTGCAGCCCTGGATGACAGAGGACGTCTGGGACAGGGACACTGCCACCCTTCATGGCCTGACCCAGGCGCCTCAGCAGACACAGAACTGTTGTTCCCTGACAGCCTTAAAAGAAATGGCTTTTGCAGAAGAGCTGGATTTCAGAAGCCATTTCCCCATGTGCTATGGGGTTCGAATCCCAGTCACCATTTCTAGCTGTATGGCATGGACATGTTACTTCTCTTTGTCTCAGTTTCCTCATCCATCAGATGGGCTAATAGCCCTTTCTGTACAGGTATTAGGGAGAGGTAGCCTGCCCAGTGGTGGTGCAGCAGATAGAGTGTTGACCTGGGACACTAAGATCCCAGGTTTGAAACCCCAAGGTCTCCGGCTTGAGTGCAACCTAGTCCAGCTTTAGCACAGGGTCACCAGCTTGAGTGTAGGATCGTAGACATGATCCCATGGTCGCTGGCTTGAGCCCAAAGGTTGCTGGCTTGAAACCCATGGTCACTGGCTTGAGCAAGGAGCCACTGGCATGGCCGGAGCCCCTTAGTCAAGGGATGTATGAAAAAGCAATCAATGAACAACTAAAATGCTGCATGAATGAGTTGATGCTTCTCATCTCTCTCTAAAAGAAAGAGGGAGAGGTAGGACAAGTCCAACACTAAGAACAGTAACCAGCAGGCAGAAACATTACACGTTAGCTGTTTTAATTATACGTTAACAATCCTGGGGGTGTGAAAGAACTCTTGGACATACACACATAAAATTCCAGGGAGTAAGGCGTGGCAGTCACTCAGCTTCATGGAGCCTGGGCCCCTCCTCGGTGAGGTGGGGTAACAAGGTTGCCCGGACATAGGCACACCTGCAATCCGCACGGCATGTGGGACTCGGAGAAGTGTTATGACCCTTTGTCCTTCGAGGGGGGCTGAATTTCGGCAGGCCCTGACTGACACATGGCCAAGCGTAACTGCAGCCACAAGCTGCCCCTGGGCACCGGGCGGCTCTCACTAGGGACGGGGAACGGTTAGCCAGCACCTGCCATGCACCAGGTCCTGGGGTGGGGGTGTTTCCCAGGGCACCCCTGCCACGGCCTGGGGGAAGTCAGTGCTCACACCTGGACAGGTGAGGAGATGAGGCTCAGAACTGAATCTGCCTGACCAGGCAGTGGCGCGCAGTCAATAGAGCGTCGGACTGGGATGCGGAGGACCCAGGTTCGAGACCCCGAGGTCACCAGTTTGAGTGCGGGCCCATCTGGCTTGAGCAAAGCTCACCAGCTTGGACCCAAGGTCGCTGGCTCCAGCAAGGGGTTAGTCGGTCTGCTGAAGGTCCGCGGTCAAGGCACATATGAGAAAGTAATCAATGAACAACTAAGGTGTCGCAATGAAAAACTGACGATTGATACTTCTCATCTCCATTTCTGTCTGTCCCTGTCTATCACTCTCTCTGAGTCTCTCTTTGTCCCTTAAAAAAAAAAGAAAGAAAGAACTGAATCCTTTGTGGGCTTGGCCAGCTGGCAAGGGACAGAGGGAAAATTCAATTCTGGATGAGGGTCTGCCCCTAAGTCCAAAATTTCTGGAGTCCTGTGCCCATGCTGGGAGGTGTTTGGAGCACAGTGGGACCATATTAGAAATAGCACGTGCAGCCCCCCCCCCCACCCCCCGAGACAACTTCTGATGTCAACTGCAGCGAGCAGCAGGGTAAGGGAGAGACATCAGCTTTGAGTTGAATGAATCCTGGGGTGACCTTGGGGATGTCACC